>JAWNOI010000126.1:1500000-2004362 GCA_035046045.1 Zaprionus bogoriensis
GTAGCATCCCTCGCTATACCCTGCAACACCCTCCAAGCGCGCCGTACCCCCTACAGAAACTGAGCCTTTGTCTCACAGCAGCTGAGTTAACATTGAGAAAGGAATTAATAGAGAGAAGAGCTGCGGGGAGTGGTAGGGCAGACAGTTAGTTTAACAGCAGCTGACAATTTGGGATCTGATTTTTATTACACATTTGTTTAGATTCAAAGAGTTTAGTAAGTTGCAGCATGATCTCTATTTGAAAAGAAACTCGGAAGTATCTGGCATATAATATAAAACTCGCTGTAGGAGTTGTCTATTTAATAATTTACCCAATTCTCATAACTTTCTCATTCAAATTATTTATTTTATTATTATTAGGTGGCACTACAACCCATTTCGGGTTTTGGCCGACCTCAGCGTCTCTCTCCAGGTGCCTCTGCTCTTCGCGCGCCTCCTTTAATTAGAAATACCCAGTACAGTAAGGTCCTTCTCTACTTGGCCCTTCCATCGGAGATTTGGTCGTCCCATTCAAATTATTTGCAATTTTTAAAAAACTCAAAACTGTCTGCTATTTTATTCACTTAAGCAAGTCAAATCTAATATCATAATTATGCATCTCTTTATAGTATTTTATTTGCAACAGATTCTTACTTTTTTCTATACTTGTATATAGTCAGATTTCGTGAACTTACCTCGACATTTTCCACATCATAGTAGCAGAGCGTTCGCTTGGTCAGCTCGAACCAGCGATGCTTGTAGTTGACGGGAGTGAAGCGCTTCTTGTTCTGCGCTCGCTTCACCATGGATCCGCTCTTGACAATGTCGTAGAGATGCTCCGACATCTTGTCCAATTTGGCCTGAAAGGATTTACTGCTGGAGCGCAGCGAAACGGAGGACTTGATGCTGCCCTGCGAGCTGCGATGCATCTTGCTGCTCAGCATTGTCAGGCCGATCCGAAAAGCTGTTTAAGATCGAGATGGAGATAAAGACAGAAAAGGAGAAAGAGAGAGAAAGAGATACGATAAGTAAGCCATAAAATCATGTTAATGTCGTGGCCAAAATAGTTGGCTTACAAGAGACGACAACGCCTCGCCCACAATTAATCAGTCGTGGTGCCATTGACCGTGGCCGAATCGAGTAGCCGGCTAATTGCCGTGGGCGTTCGCAGACATCAATCAGAAAGCCAGCTAAAGATGAGTTAACCAGACAAGGAGAGGCAAGAGAGACAGAAAAAAAGATACTGAGAGAGAGACTTGCGAAGCTGCAGCAAATCGAGCGATTAAATGGCAAATTAATTAGCCTGAACTCTAGGCAGCAAGACCGAACGACGACACGCCGTTGCCTGGCGTTGTGCGCTTCACTGACCTTGGTCGAAAACCAGTTGCAGGCACTGTGTATACATGTGTGGAAAACTGATTAAAGGATTAGCCCACTGTAAGCTGATCAGCCGATCGACTGACCAGCTGAACAGTTGAACAGTTGAACGCTTGCGCCAGCGAAGCGTGTGCGCAAACAAACGACGCACTGGCACCAGTTCAGACTTATCAAGCTGCAGACATATCTATATGCAAGCATGCACTGCGAGAAAATGGAGGCTTATCAATGGAAAAAAAATGAAAAATTTGAAACTCAAGTGCAGAACCAATTTTCACAGCTATTCTTATGACCCTAAATGCAGTGCAAAAAAATGATGGTCTCAAAAGCAAGTCAAATTCACAGTGTAAATATTAACTTAGCCATTTACCTGTAGAAATTTATTATTTATATTAAATAAGTCTATTTAAAGTATCGATCGGGTTAAAATTATCACGGAATACCAAATAACAATGTAGTAGCTTTTAAAAAAATTGCTGTGGGCGTGGCACGCAAACTTTGAAATAATCTTGAACTGTAGAAACCATATACGAATCTTCATGCCAAATTTGGTGTCTCTAGCGCTTGTAATAGCTGAGTTCTACGTGTTCATGCAGACAAACGGACAAACAGACGGGCATGGTTACTGATCAAAATATATATTTAAGCTGCATTGCCTGCCATGACTTCTACTAACTGTTTTCCTTTTAGTTAATTTCGATTGGTGACAAGTAACTAAATAATTTCTCACAGTGTATGAACATATGCATGTGTATAAATAAATACAAACACATGCATATCTCCATATGCCTGCTGCACGCTATGGAATTATCGCACTTCAACAACGAAAACGACAACAACGCGGCCGCATGCGACTGCGCATGGAAATCAACAAACAAAAGCGACAAATGCACGGCAACAACAACAGCAGCAATAACAACTACCACAGCAGCAGCAACAACAACAATAGCAGCTGCACGGACCACGCCTCCCACTCCTCGATCCTCGACAACGTTCATGCGTGGCACTTTAATCAAGCAGAGCGTTGAGAGGCCAGCACACATTTGCCCATAAGTAACCCGCGAGAGCTATGCAATTTGGGCACTGCACGACTCACACACACGCTGTAGCAAGCAAAAAAAAAATTAAATACAAAATTATGCGAACTACAAAAATAGTAAGCAATATAAATGCAATTTTACTAAAATATTGCTACATTGATTGCTTACTTAAAGTTTAGCATACCCCGCTGCATGCAACTGCGCAGCACAGGGTATAATAAAATAAACACCGCAAAGGATCGCTGCGGCGACGCCGCATGCATAAATCTTTGCCTGGGGCCTGCTTATGGAGCAGCGACTGCGGCTGCGACGCCAACTGCGACTGCGACTGCGACTTGGGTAAAGGCAGCGCAGCAGACGCAGTCGCAGACAAGATTCAACGCGTTTTGGCAAGCGGGCGTGGCCATGGCCATGGCTCACACACACACACACTCACACACAGCAGGAGAGAGATTCAGTCGCAGTCGACGACTTTGAATTTCGCCACGCAAATGGCTGCGTTTAGTTTTCATGCTTCTCGTTTATTATCTACTCTTTTTTTTGCAGCTTCTACTGCTTCTTCTACTTCTTCTTCTTCTGCTTGCTGTTTTCTGTTTATTATCGCGTTTTTTTTTGCACGGGGGCGCAACGCGTTGGCGGCGGCGACCTTTGAAAGAATTTCAACAGAACAGAAGAAGAAAGAGAAATCAAAACGAGTTTGCAGCTGCGAAGAAAAAGCATGAAAAGCAGAAGAAAACAATTTGAAGGCAAGTGACAAAATTCAGTCTGATTGGAGCGCGCGCGCGTTCTTATTGGATGCAGTCGTGCCGTACGCAGCAGTGGGAGGCGGGGGCATAGGCAGCGCTTAGCGTCTTATCAGCAGCAGCGGCAGCCACTGTAATTTTCTCTCTCTCTCTCTCTCGCTCTCTCACTCTACCTTTGCTTGGGATTTTGCATTGAGCTCGACTCAAATGTCAAATGTGCTGATAACACAAAAAAAAAGAACGAAGAACAAAGACAAGATAAAATAATTTCAAGCCACAACGAAATTCGAAACTGCTGGGGAGCAGGGGGAAGGGGGCGAGGGGTGAACAAGTGTGTCAAAACTTACCACAGGGCGACATAAAAACAAAGGGAAGGGGGCGAGGGGTGGGCAAGTGTGCTAAAACTTACCACGGGTCGACGGAAAAGAAAGGGAAGGGAGCAAGGGGTAAAAAACTGTGCTAAAACTTACCACGGGTCGACAGAAAAACAAAGGGAAGGGGGCAAGGGGTGAAAAACTGTGCTAAAACTTACCACGGGTCGACAGAAAAGCAAAGGGAAGGGGGCAAGGGATGAAAAACTGTGCCAAAACTTACCACAAGTGCCGTTGATTGAGCAATTGATCGCAGCGGAAAAGAGAACACAAATAACAACAAATCAAATCACTTTCGTTTAAGCGGCGGCGCGACGCGACGCGACCGGCTTGTTCAGCATTTGCATACTGCCCATCCAGGCAGAAGCTCGACAAAAAAATTATAAACAATTCTCGGGCTCAGCTGTGGCCACACACTCATACACACACACACACACACACGCGCGCAAACACGTACACGCACGCACACTAAAGAGCGCAACAGGCGGCGACTTGGATATCTGATTCCAGGAACTGCAAGTGCAAGCACAGGCTGCACGTCACGTTATCTGACTAGTGGCATATGGCACTTGGCTGCAATTATCGCTTGCACTCAATGCTTATGCACAAACACTCACGCTATTTGCAATTACTAATAGTTTTACTATTATTTATCAGAGCTGTTGCTCGTTCTGAGTAGCGACCGCGCCGACGCGACGACGTTACTTCAAACGCTTATCGATAGCTTGTGTGCAGCCAGCAACCATGTTATTGTTATCGAGAGAGCGTACCCCAATCGATGCCTCTAGCAACCATGCAAGAGAGTTGAGTGCTATCGACCCACCACCACAACAATTATCGATCGCAGAGTTTGAAAATATATTTAAATATTTTATTATTATACAGAACAGTACGGTGACATTAAAAATAGTAGTACCAAATGCATTTTCTTTTTGTTAAATACTGTGCACTTGATTTAATTGGTTTAATTAAGTTTTTTTTTTTTTTGCAGAGCCAAAGCTATTCAGAATTTAAATGCGAGAGTCCTAGGGATTAAGGCAGATTTCCCTCCCTCTCAAGTCTCCTTCTTCTGATTGGCAGCTATGCGCCACGCCCCGACCATATAGCGCAGCCAGATCATAAACAGATCTATGCCCATCTGCAGCCATGACCAGAAGGGTGACAGTTTAGAGCCATCGATCTCCGTCCAGCGCACTGCGATCTCGGACATGGGCAACTGCAGTCGCTCGGCCAGGTACAGCAGCTCCACGTCGAAGGCCCAGCGCTGCACGTGCAGGCTGGAGAAGAGCTTGCGGGCCGTGGCACGCGTGAACAGCTTGAAGCCACACTGCGTGTCACGGATGGTGCGCACGGCGAAGATCCAGACCAGCGTGTGGAAGCCGTGCATCAGCACAGTGCTGCGAAGATATGAGAATTTATAATAATAATTATAAATATTATAATAATAATAAAAAATTTAACAATATTTATAAAAATAATTCAACTATGTATATTACTAGTAAAGTTAATTTTCAGATTAAAATTTTTCGTACTCAATGTATTAATTATTGTTAAGAACTAATTTTCTTCCGATCGCTTATTTAAAATAAAATATAGGAATGAAATTTATAATAATAATATTAAATAATTAAAAAAAAAAACTATATTAATAATAATAATTCAACTATGTATATTACTAGTATAAATATTTTTTAGATTCCGATCGCTTATTAAAAATAAAATATAGGCATGAAATTAATAATAATAATATTAAATAATTAAAAAAAAAAACTATATTAATAATAATAATTCAACTATGTATATTACTAGTATTAATAATTTGTAGATTACAATGTAAGAATTATTTTTAAAAACTTCATTTTCCTCCCATCGCTAATATAGGATATAGTAATCTGATTCCCAGGAAATTAAAACATGCCATAGAAAGCGTTTTTTGGCCAAGTTGTATATAGCTAAGCATGTAACTATAGCAAAATTTTGTGTTTTCTTTAAAAAAAAAAATAATAATACTTCATTCGATTGTTCCTATAACAGCTATATGTTATAGTGTACCGATACTGACTAAATTTGGTGGAAAGTTTAGCTACAGTCTGGAAAAACGATCTGCCTAATTTGATAAAAATATCTTCAAAAATAACAAAAATCAGCCTATAGTTTCTATGAAAGCTATACGATATATCGCTGTGATCTGGCTTGATTTCGACTAATTCACAGCATGCATAGGCAAGCAGTATATATACCAAGTTTTATAAAGATAGCTTCACAGCTGACAGAGCAGTATGCACTTAAACATACATACGGACAAACAAACGGACAAGATTAATAAAATAAATAATTTCTGGGAAAAGCTTCATATAACCACTATAATAACTTATTCCTCTCTTACCGAAGAAAACTGCGCGTGGCAATGGACTCATCCTCCAGATGTGCACGTGAGCCGACGGCGATGCCATCGTGCCGCCACTCGGGCGCCAGGCTGCCCAGGGCCTCGGCCAGCTTGTCATAGTCGGCGAACTTCGTGGCGCCGTCGGCGTCGGCGAAGAGCAGCTGCCGCCCACGAGCACTGAGCATGCCCAGCCGCACGGCGCCGCCCTTGCCGCGATTCTCGATCAGCTCCAGCACACGCACCTTCGCGGCGCCCAGCTGCTTGGAGTACTTGAGCGCAACGCTAACAGTGGCATCGCTGCTGCCGTCGCTGACGACGATCAGCTCGTAGCTGAAGTCGGACTGCTCCTTGCACTTCTGCTCGAGGAAGGCCAGGCACTCGTCCAGCATGGCGGGCACTGTGGAGCATTAAATCATGTGATGCTATTAGTCATGCGTATGGAAGCAAAGGCGTGTGCGGGGGGCACTCACGGCGCTGCTCCTCGTTGTAGGCCGGCACAATGACGCTCAGCTCCAAGGTGGGCGGGTCGTCCAAGCTGGGAAACTCGACTGTCCTAATGCTCTGCGGATCAAGGTAGCATTTCTCATCCTTGTGCCGGGTTATCGTCGGATATGGCTTTGTGCGGTACAACAACACAAACACCGTCTGCAAATGGAAACATACACACATACATACAATTAATATGTGAAGTTATCAATCACTTTAGTGTGTGTGTGTTTGTGTGTGTGTGCGTGATATTTACATACCAACAACACAGCCGCAAAGATGCAGCCGAGCAGATAGCAGCACGCTTGCAGCAGCAACGCCAACATAATGGAAGTGTTTATTTTCGATCAGCTAGCTGGCGGAGGACATTACTTTTTGAGTTTGCGCTAAAATACAGTATGAAAGCCACGTATTTTGTGCCAACTTTACGTTTGGCAGCAGCTGATAAAGTTCTTGGAAGTCAACACGCGCTTATCGATAGCGATAGTCATGTTTCGGCTGCTGTATCGATGCTTTTGCGCGCAGCGCTGCCAGACTGCACAAAAGCGGGCAAGCTCACTACGTTTGATTATGAGCGCGATGCAGATTAGTAGTTTTACTTTTTTAACTTATTTATTGCCAAATGCAGATGCCTCATAGTTGAAGACGTGCAGCTAGTTGCACAATTTGCCAAAGCAGCTACTATCAGTAGCTATCAGTAGTGCTTCGATAACGATTGCTATGATGTGCGCTTATATCGATGCTGCTGCGCGCAGCGCTGCCAGACTGCACAAAGTGGCAGCTATTAGCGCGCCAAATTCGTTGCGTTTAAATATGAGCGTTATTAATTATATTACTTTAATTTTTATTTTTTTATAAGTAACTGCACTTTTAACTGTTTCTATGGCTTGTTTATTTTAGCAACATAACTGACCTAACGCAACAGGTGCGTTAGTGTCCACACATATGTCTGTTTACTGCGCCTGCGCTCTCTCTGTGGCCTGCTGCTACTCCCACTCAGAGTCAGATACACACCAAGTGAATTTTCTCCAAGGCAGCGTCTGAAATATGTTGTTTATGTAAAAAGCGTAATAAGTATACCGAAACGCAATGAAAACGCAATTGCTGCTGCTTATCGTTACGGCATTCCTGGCCGCCGGCCACGCCTTCAAGCTGCACCTGCAGGCCAGCGTGGGCGAACTGTTCACGTTCAGGATCGAGCCGCAGCTCTTCAACTGGACGCACCAGGTCATAAGCGAGCAGTTCCGCTATCGACCCTCGCTGCAGGACTACCCCGATCTGCCCGACTGGATGCGCTACATGTACAGCTATGAGTACCACGCCGGCTTCCTCTACGGCACTCCGCCGGGCGCCGCAGCGGGCAAGCTGCTCAGCCTGGACGTGATTGCGTTGAACAGGCAGAACTACGAGACGCGCAAGCTGCAGATCTCCATGTATGTGGGCCACAAGTTCATCACGCCCAACGTGGTGCAGATGAAGATCGACAACCTTAACTGGGTGCACCTGATGGATCCGGGACGTGTGGAGAATCTGCGCAACATTTTCCGCAAGGAGCTCTGGCCCGACAGCAAGGAGGATCTGAGTGTGGTCTTCATGGAGTCCGCCGTCAACATGGGCGGACGCCTGCCACTGCGACCGCAGCAGCGCGAGGGGTGAGTAAAAGGGTGCACCTAAATGCAGTTGAGTTTCTAGCAAGGATTACTCTCCCTCTCCCCCTGCAGCGTCATCGTGCACGTGGGCAGCTTTGCGCAGTTCTCGCCGCGCCTCAAGGAGCTGCAGGAGGAGGTGCGTCCGCTGTACAAGCTGCCCTCGTGCACGTACAAACGCACCTCCGTGCAGAAGATATTCGAGAACGCCGGCTTCAAGCTCGACTGGTGCGCCTTCAGAACACTCGGCATGGAGTCGCCCACGGAGCTGCTCTACCACAACAACCAGGGCAGGGACGGCGGCAGGGAGTCCGAGCCGAAGCAGCAGCACAATCAGTCGCCCTCCGAGCCGGAGCGCTGGCTGGGCGTGCCGCGTTCGGAGGTGCCGCAGCGCAACTACATCGATGAGTTCGCCTTTGCCTTCGCCATACCCGGCATGATTCTCGCCGTGCTGCTGGGGCTGCTCTCGGCGGTGCTCTGCTTCCAGCGTCGCAAATTGTAAGTGGAGACGGCGGTAAAGTATTCAATGTTGTTCGTTGTGTGTAATTATGCACTTGCAGTAGCTCGGCTATATATACTTGTTCAGTCGAAACAGACCGCGTCCATTTAGGCTTGTCCGCTTGTCCGTTTGTGCAGTTCTACGTGCACTAGTCTCTCAATTTTGCAGCTATTTTGTTCAAACTTGGTACACATACTTCCTGCTTTTACACGCTGTAAATAAGTCGGAATGAGGCAGTTCGCAGCGATGTATCGTATAGCTGTCATAGCAACTATCGGCTGATTTTAGTTATTTTGCAAGGTAGCGTAACCTAACTCGCCGCATCCTCTGCTAACAGTGTTCCCAATAAGCTCTAAACATTTTATCAAAATTGACGCACTATAGCCTATAGCTGCCATAGGAACTATCGGCCGATTTTAGTTGTTTTGCAAGCTAGCGTAATCAAACTCGCCATATACTCTGCTAACAGTATTCCCAATAAGCTCTAAACATTTTATCAAAATTGGCGCACTATAGCCCATAGCTGCCATATGAACTTTCGGACGAAGCTTGGATTTTGGTAGGAGAACGCTAATTATTTTCGGATTTGAATTATAAATATAGCTCAACCAACATTTTTAAAATTTTCAAAATTCAGTAAAATATTAATGCTAAATTCTATAGCTGCCACAGCAACTATCGCTAATTTTTTAAGCATATTAAAATTTATTTAAATGGGATTATTATCATATTTACTTAAATAGAAGCAATAGAGCTTTTTTTAGGAATTGTAGGAATATTAGTCTGCAAAACGTCTAGATTAAAATTAAAAATTAAAATTAATTAATAACTAGCAATATACATACAGCAATGCCAGCAACTGCAAGGGTATGCACACTTCGGTGCGCCGAAGTCAATATTACTTTCTAGTTTGTAATTTGCAATTTTTCTTACTTTTCTTTCACGGTGAATTTTTCTGTTTTCTTTTGATTTTGGGGATCTCTGATCTCTGATCTGCGCTCTCTTCAGTTACGATCCACAGTCTGAGTTTTTCTTTGCAAACATTTTTCACATATGCGAAGAGTCTTGCGCTGATGATGCAGCGCAAAGCGATTCGGAAGATGATGACGACAGGTAGTTTTAGCAGTAGTTTTGCGATTGATACCATAAACATACTCAAATGATGGCAATATTAATTTCTATGTTTTCATTGTTGCCCCACAGCTCGCTGCACCTGGACTACCCGCTGTCGTCGACGGTGCAAATGGTGCAGTGCTCCGACACGAAGCCCATGCAGCCGGTGACCACGCTGAAGAGCCTCAAGGATCCCAACTTTCTGCTGGACAACACGAGTCTGCGCTCCCAGAGGCAAGTTGCGTGCAAGCAAAAAGTATTTTTTTTTTTTTGTAAATATTTATATATCTGCTCTATAGCCCCAACAACAGTCTCTATCAGCTGGACACGGGCGCCTCAGGCATCTACGCACGCCCCAAGCCTCCGCCTTATAAGGGCGGCACGCTGGGACGCAGCGGCGTGGACATTTGACAAACATCGCCGCGCGTGCTCTACTGTTAGGGGCGCCACGACGTGAGGTTCGCAGTGAAGCAGCAGCAAAGCGCAGCAATGGCAAGCAATAGCAAAATGTGCAACTGCAACTGCTGGCAAAGCAGTGGAATTATAACGTAATCGCATCGAATTATACACGTATATCAATTATGTAGCGTTGTGTGTGTATGTGTGTATCTGTGTAGCCAATTTAGTTGGACCGTAGCTTTGTTGCAAAAATATATATGACAAATATTTCACATAGCGTTGCTCTTATCTATTTTCAAATTTGCGCGCCAGCGCTTCAGTTTGCCATTCACAGCGCAATAAATTTAAGCTGCGCGCGCACGTAATCACACGGAATTTTACACTCTAATCAATATACGTTACGGCTGTAATAACTTGCCAACTCTTATATTTATCCCATGCATTTTATAGTTTAATTTTAAGTATAAATTGAAAATATACAATTAATATTGTGCAAAATAGCAAATTGCTGCGTTCACAGCGCTGCCTGCGCTTTAGTTTGCCATTCACAGCGCAATAAATTTAAACTGCGCGCTCATTTTTACACTTTAATCAATATACGCCAAATATAAGTCACGGCTGTAATAACTTGCACTGCCAGCGCGTAAACTTATGCTGTGTTATAAACTATAAATGTATATCAATTATAAAATGAAAATATACAATTATATTATATATACAATAAATAGCAGATTGCTGCGCTCGACTTTGCCATTCGCCCCGCCGGCAATTCAAATAGCGCGCGCACACATTGATTTGTGCAGCCCTGCGCAATTGGCATTCGCAACGCAACGCATGGCTATGCAACTGATAAGTGCACTTCTTCCGGGGAGAAAGTCGTGAGCTAATCACTTTCTAAATTGTTTAGTAAAAGTTTTCTCAATTAAAGCCAAGAAGATGCTGCTGCCACTGCTCGGCTACGCGGAGCAGCTGATCGATGATTACAAGCTGAACTTGATACAGCTCATTTTCGTCATATTCATCGTAACGATCGTGCTGCTGGGCAGCCTGATGACGCTGGTGGAGTCGCACCTGCCCAACGGCGTGCGGCAGTCCTTTCGCTATGGCAAGCACAGGCACAAGGGCGAGACAGATGCACTGGTCAATCGGTTGGAGGTGCCCAAGGCGTGGTTCAGTCACTTCTACATCTTCGCCTTCGCCTGGTCGCTGCTGGCGCTGCTGCTGCTCGTGCAGGCGATACTCGCGCAGCGCGAGGCTCCGGAGCCGGTGCTGCGCTTCCTGGACTTCATGTGCGGCGGCAGCACGCAGCGCCAGGTGCGCGTCGACTCCAACACGGCGCTGCTCGGCACGCTGCTGCTGTGCCTGCAGTGCGCACGCCGCTTCTACGAGACGAACTTCGTGCAGATCTTCTCCAGCCGCAGCCGGATGAACCTGTCGCACTATGCCGTCGGCTATGTGCACTACTTCGGCGCCATCGTCTCGCTGCTGGCCAACACGGCGGGCTTTGTGCGCCACTCGCAGCCGGCGGCCTTCTCGCTGGCGCACGTCACGCTGCTGCAGCTGTGCTACGTGCTCGTCTTCCTCTTCTCCTGGTGGCAGCAATACACGAGCAACATGCGACTCGTCCGGCTGCGCAGGAACAGCCAGACGGGCGCCGTGCAGACCGAGGCGCATCTGTTGCCCCAGGGCGGTTGGTTCGAGCTCGTCTCCTCGCCGCACATGCTCTTCGAGGTCGTCATGTACTACTGCCTGGCGGATCTGTTCACGCCCATACGCACCTGGAAGCTGATCTTCATCTGGGTGGCCAGCAACCAGACCATCAATGCGCTGCTCACACATCAGTGGTACAAGGAGAACTTCCGCGACTATCCCAAGCGCCGGCATGCCATACTTCCCTGGTTGCTCTAGGCTCTAGTGGAGGCTTTAGTTAAGCATCACTGTACCCCTTCAGAGGCTATAATCATTTGGAACACAGCTGCGAGCCTATCAGGCATATCTATGCCTGTACAGCTGCATCGATCTGGCCATATTCCTTTGTCCGTCTGTCCGTTTGTCCATTATAATGCAAATAAGTGCCTCGGCTTTACGGCTATTTAGCTGAAACTAGGTACACATACTTCCTGCTGCTACACGCTGTATATAAGTCGCTACAAGGCGGATCGCAGCTATATATCGTATAGCTGTCATAGCAACTATCGGCCTATTTTTGTTATTAAGCAAGATATCGTAATTAAACTCGGCACATCTTCTGCTAATAATATTCCTTACATACACTGCAAATTTGAACAAAATCGGTGCACTATAACATATAGCTGCCATAGCAACTATCGGCCGATTTTGTTTATTTGGCAAGATATCGTAATTAAACTCGCCACATCTTCTGCTAAGAATGTTTTTAACTCGTACTGCAAATTTCAACAAAATCGCTGCACTATAACATATAGCTGCCATAGCAACTATTGGCCGATTTTTCTTATTTAGCAAGATATCGTAATTAAACTCGCCACATCTTCTGCTAATAATATTCCTTACATACACTGCAAATTTGAACAAAATCGGTGCACTATAACGACTAACTATCGGCCGATTTTTATTATTTATGTTATTTTTCAAGATATCGTCACCATATCGTATGCTAACAAAGTTCCTAGCACGCTCATAAAATGTCAACTAAATCGATGTATTATAACATATAGCTGCTATAAAGGCATATTCCAATTTTCATAAAATATTATCCATGGTAACAATCGTAAGAAAATAAAGCTTCTTTAAAGAATTAAATTATTAAATGGAAAATTGTTTGCGTGCTTAAAAAAAAGTAAGCCTGTAAAGCACTGAAAAAAAAAAAATATATAAATATACATATATATATACATATACTAACTGAAGCATCAAGCATCTGCCAGGGTATGCGAGCTTCGGTAGGCCGAAGCTCACACTTCTTTCTAGCTATCATCAACATTAATCACTAATTAATTAATTAATTTAGTAGTGGCTTTTATTATTAAACTTGTTTTACACGCTGTACTTGGTGTTCTGTCGTTTTGTTTTATCAATTTGAACTATAAAACGTTAATAACGTTCCACTCGCACTTTGCCTGAAATGTCTGCGGCGTCAGTCGATTCTATTTGAACAAGAAACTGCAAGAAGAAGAAGAAGAAGCAATTGAAGTGGGGGGCAGATGGGCATCATGTGGCTAGACTTACCTATAGGGATAGCCCTGCGCCTTGGAACGGAATACGGAGAGTAGGAAAGAGAAGAAGACACATAACAAGACGAGGCCGGCCATGGCCATGATGCGATTGCGGTTGTGCACCTTCTGCGAGCCCGACTCGATGAGCAGTATCATGCCCAGCACGATCATGGCATCTGAAAGGATGATAATGCCATTAATTGATTACAATAGCCGCATAGTTTTCCATCGCTTACTCAAGAACATGACAATGTACGTCTCCACGACCAGTTGACCCTGCGACGAGCCATGGATGTAGGCAACGCCGCCGTTCTGCGTCTTGTGCACCAGCGGCGGGCCACGTATGTGATTCCACATTTGGCCCGAGATCATGGCGAAGCAGAAGAACAACGCAATGGCGCCCCACAGATTCTTGTTGTACAGGAACTCCAGATTGTTGCGCCGTATGTACAGGAAGCTGCCCACCAGTGCGACCAGCGTAATCATTGCCACTGTGCCGGAGTAGTTTGGCGGCCGGAATATGCGTATGCTGATGTCCGTGCGCTCTGCGACAAATTTGGCAATGGAATCGGCGGCGAAGCCAACGCGATGTATGTCCATGGTGTCGGCACCCTTGGGCTTGCCCTTGGCCGGGAAATGCATGAAGACGGGCGCAGTGTTTAAGCGCAGCAACTGAAAGACGTCGGAGCCCTCATCGAAGTCGACCATGGCGAAGAAGAGCTTGTTCGAGTAGATCGGCGAGAAGCGGTACGAGTTCGCCACAATGCTGAACTCGTCGTGCGCATGCCGGCAGATCTGGCACTGGCGGGACGGCGCCAGCGCCGTCAGCATCACGATCATCGAGTAGTTGCGTGGCGTGTTCTTCACGTATTCCCGGAATTTCTGTCCATTGAAGCGCAGCAGCGCCTTCTTCGCGTTCATCTCCATCAGGTTCTGCACGCGCTCCGACAGCGACAGACTCGTCTGCAATACAAATTATATACACACATTATTGTTTACATCTGCACAATTCTCGTTGCCGGCTCCGGCACCGGCACCGGCCTCGGTCTCAATGCAATGACGTGGCCATAGCCGCGGCGGCGCTGCAGTCGCAGTACTTACTTTCTGTTTACCCTGCGCTGCAACGAGGATCAGGCAGCCGGCGAGCAGTGCGAGCGCACACAGCAGCGTGTTGCGCAGCAGCTTCATTTTGTGCTAATTTTTATTTAGCAAATTAGACTAATTCAAAGCAAAAACGACTGTAATTATTACAATAAAGAATTTTTTGTGGCGGCGCTGCATGCAGCTGATTGTGAATTAGAGATGCAAGAAGAATTGCCAAATATCGATAAGTATAACGATTAATAACTGCTATCAAGTACAAATCAGTCAAGCATTAAGAAATAATTAACTATTTAATGATTATTTAATGTTTTTTAAATTAATGATATGCTTAAACATACTTAAAAAATATGCAAGCGCATTTTTAATTTATAATTTAGTAGAACATCTATTGTGAATAGCATTTGCTGATGGTGCTGCCAGACTGTTTGCCATTCACACACGCAGCCCAGTGTTGTGTAATGCGCTTCAGCCGCTTGGACCGACAGCCATTCGCGTTGTGCGAGACGCGTTGGTTGACTATATTTTTTATTTGTCTTTATTTTATTTTAAACTAAATTCTAGTTTGTTTAAGTGTGTAGAGAGTGTAACATACAAGCATGAGCGATGTGCTGAAGAACTCGCAGGAGCGTTCGCGCAAGCGCCGCCTTCTGCTGGCCCAAACGGTGCGTGGGCGTCGTCACAGCTTTGTTTTGGCTTCGATTTAATTTTCTTGTTTCCCTTTTTTTTTATATATTTTGCGACTGCAGCTCGGCCTGTCCAGCGTCGATGAGCTGAAGAAAGTGCTGGGCAATGCTGAGGATAGCAACAATTACGCGGGCGTGGGCGGCAGCAGGCAACTCAACTCCGCCGGGCAACGGGACGAGGAGGACGGCGCCAATGGCGCTTCCTCCTCAAAGAAGACCTCGAACGAGATTATCTACAGGGACTCATCGACGTTCCTGAAGGGCACACAGTCTTCCAATCCGCACAACGATTACTGCCAACACTTTGTGGACACGGGTCAGCGGCCGCAGAACTTCATACGCGACGTTGGACTGGCCGATCGCTTCGAGGAGTACCCCAAGCTGCGGGAGCTGATCAAGCTGAAGGACAAACTGATACAGGACACCGCCTCGGCGCCCATGTACCTCAAGGCGGACCTCAAGACGCTGGACGTGAAGACGCTGGGCACAAAGTTCGATGTGATACTGATCGAGCCGCCGCTGGAGGAATACGCGCGGGCAGCGCCCGCTGTGGCCACCGTGGGCGGAGCGCCGCGTGTCTTCTGGAACTGGGACGACATACTGAGTGAGTAGCTGAGCTTGCAGTGCGGGCGAGACTTTACAAACTTGAAATGCCCTGCAGATCTGGATGTGGGCGAGATTGCGGCGCATCGCTCGTTCGTGTTTCTGTGGTGCGGCTCCTCGGAGGGCCTGGACCAGGGCCGCAATTGCCTGAAGAAGTGGGGCTTCCGGCGCTGCGAGGACATCTGCTGGATACGCACGAACATCAACAAGCCGGGCCACTCCAAGCAGGCCATACCCAAGGCGGTCTTCCAGCGCACCAAGGAGCACTGCCTCATGGGCATCAAGGGCACCGTGCGGCGTTCCAGCGACGGCGACTTCATACACGCCAACGTCGACATTGACCTCATCATCTCCGAGGAGGAGGAGTTCGGCAGCTTCGAGAAGCCCATCGAGATCTTTCACATCATCGAGCACTTCTGTCTGGGACGTCGACGTCTGCATCTGTTCGGACGCGACTCGAGCATCCGGCCGGGCTGGCTGACCGTCGGCCCCGAGCTGACCAACTCCAACTTCAATGCCGAACTCTATCAGACCTACTTCGCGGAGGCACCGGCCACCGGCTGCACCAGCCGCATCGAGCTGCTGCGCCCGAAGAGTCCGCCGCCCAATAGTAAAGTGCTGCGCGGTCGCGGACGCGGATTTCCACGTGGTCGCGGCAGGCCCAGATAGTCGCAGCTGCATTGCATGTATTCGCTCGCTATTTTGTAAGGCCAAAGCTCGGCGAGAATCATTTATGTTTAACTCTGTTCAATGTCATTGTGCTCCTCCCATATATAACGCTAGCGTCTAAGCTAAAATAAAGTACATCAACTAAACTAAGGCTGCAGACTGGGATGCTTCTGTAGGTGCCGCATGTAGATGTCCAGCTCGTCCTCAGTGTCAGCCGGCAGTGCAGACTCTGTCACTTGCTGCTGCTCCTCTTCCTCCTCCTCATCATCGTCGTCGTCAAAGTAGGCATCCTCCTCGTCGCGTTCGAGCTGCTGCAGATCGTCGAGCTGCGCGTTGTCGTCCACGGCCGCGTAGTCAAAGTCCGCGTCCAGGCCGCTGAGAAAGCGCTCCTTCATGAGGCCCATGAACTCGTTGCGCAGCAGCGCGCGCTCGCCGGGATTGTAGTACTCGGCTGTAGTTATGCTGGGCAGAGCTACTGCTCTTGTGTTGCGACTGGTGGAGCAGGCCACCGGTGCGTCATCCTCGAAGCCGCCCCATTGTCTGCGGCATGCATCAGGCACCTCGTCATCAACGGGTGCAGCTGGCGCTGGCGCTGGCTCCACCTGCTGCAGCAGCTCGTCGCGCTGCTGCTGCTCCAGCGTGTGCATCAGTATGCCCGAGAAGCTCGTGTTGCGCACGTCGTAGCTGTCGCGCTGCTTGCGCTCCGCCGCCGTCAGATACTGCCCGACCAGCTCCTGGTAGAGCTCCGGTGCGCGCTGCATCATCTCGTGCTCGCTGAAGTACTCGCCCTGCTGCAGCAGCTGCTGCATCGCGTGATAGCGCCGATTCTTGACGCACACGCTGCGCGTCTGCAGCTTGCGTCTGAGCTCTTCGATCAGCAGGCAAGTGTCCTGGTCTTCGGGCGTGGCCAGTGCCTGGAAGTCGCTCAGCTGCTGCTCGCTTAGGTAACTGCCGAAGCGCAGCAGAAAGCTCTGCCGACTGTGGGCGTAGACCTCCAGCGCAAGCTGCTGCTTCTCCGCGTGATTCAGTTCGGGATCATCGATTTGCTGTGACTTGAAGACAATTTGTGTGTTCTCCGCCAGCGCATTGCACATGCTCAGCAGTTGAGCTGGCACAGCAGCTGCTGCGCCTGAGCTTGGCTCAGCCGCACCATCTGCAATTTCGGTCTGCGTCATTCTGAGCAATTAAACATTTATGTTGTAAACAAATGCTGCTTCTTGGCGTGCTTTGACATTCACATGAAACGCGTACATGGCGATAAGCGCTCTGTTGTACCGATAACAATTTTGGTATGCCGCTGCAGTTGCGCTATTGTCTGCATTGTTTGCATGCTTAATCTGGTCATAATAATTAGCAAACGAATTAAACATTTTTTTGTGTCTATGTGTCTCCTATGTCATTATAATTTGCATTAAAGTTAAACGCAGACTTTGTAAACAAATGCTGCTTCTTGGCGTGCTTTGGCATTCGCATGAAACGCGTACATAGCGATAAGCGATGTCTTGTACCGATAACAAGTTTGGTATGCCGCTGCAGTTGAGCTCGCGTCTGCATTGTTTGCATGCTTAATCTGTGTCATAATAATTAGCAAACGAAGTAAACACTTTTTTGTGTCTATGTGTCTCCTATGTCATTATAATTTGCATTAAAGTTAAACGCAGACTTTGTAAACAAATGCTGCTTCTTGGCGTGCTTTGGCATTCGCATGAAACGCGTACATAGCGATAAGCGATGTCTTGTACCGATAACAAGTTTGGTATGCCGCTGCAGTTGAGCTCGCGTCTGCATTGTTTGCATGCTTAATCTGTGTCATAATAATTAGCAAACGAAGTAAACACTTTTTTGTGTCTATGTGTCTCCTATGTCATTATAATTTGCATTAAAGTTAAACGCAGACTTTGTAAACAAATGCTGCTTCTTGGCGTGCTTTGGCATTCGCATGAAACGCGTACATAGCGATAAGCGATGTCTTGTACCGATAACAAGTTTGGTATGCCGCTGCAGTTGAGCTCGCGTCTGCATTGTTTGCATGCTTAATCTGTGTCATAATAATTAGCAAACGAAGTAAACACTTTTTTGTGTCTATGTGTCTCCTATGTCATTATAATTTGCATTAAAGTTAAACGCTGACTTTGTAAACAAATGCTGCTTCTTCGCATGCCCTGCCATTCACATGAAAATTGCACACTGCTCCAATCGATATGTCGCAACGAAATCGATACTCGTGACTCAGTTGCCATTCGAGTGTAAGCTGCGCAGCTGTTGGCAAATCACAACGCAGCTGTTCCTCCTGCAATTTTGTCGGTTATAAACAAGAGCGGCAAGTGCTAATCAGCGACGCGCAATCGAGGCCATAAAGGGTTCGCGCACAAAGCATTGTTTATCGCGCTCACTTGCGGCTACCCGCGCGCGATGACTAACAGACGCAGCAGCTGCGTAAAACAAAACGAAAAATCCCCGTGCTGATTTCCCGTAATTGCAAGACAAGCACCATCATCGAGGAGGGGGGGTGAAGTGCATAAGTGCTGGAGCCATGGACTGGCAGCATGCCTGGAACTGGACACAGTTCTGCCCGACGGGCCTGAAGCCCTTCAGCAACGACACCAACGATCTGCTGCCCTGCTTCCAGAAGACACTGCTGCAGTTCCCCGTCTACGCGCTATTCGCCGCAATATCCGCCTACAATTTCGGCAATCACACGCTGCAGATAGCGCGCAATGGCACGCAGCTGCAGCTGCTGGCACTGCGCACAGCCCTCAGCATCGTGCTGGCCCTGCTGCCCGTCGCCAAGATCTTCGTGTTCCATCGTGCGGGCATCGAGCTCTATGCCGTCGACGTGCTCGTCGTCAGCGCCGAGTGCATCATGTGGGTGGTGCATTGTGGTGAGTGTTATTTTCCTTATTCAATTAGTACGAGGGTCGTTCAATAAGTCCTTAGAAAATCCGAGTGAAGAAATCCGAAATCCTATTTTTTGGACGGGATAAAAATGTTGGAAAAACGATTGGCAAAGTGTGTAGAGCAAAAAACAGTGTTTTTATATTTATTATTATTAGTATTTATTTTTTCTAAACGACCCTCGTATGATTGATCAAAGACCTATTAAAAAAAAAAGTAGGGAAAGCTAAAAAACACTAGAGGAAGCAGATAAAAAATAGTTCCTAATTTTAAATAAATAATTTTATTCGACGAATTAACAACAATGCAATGGGTGAAAGGTATAGAAATGCTGTTTCTGTCACGATTGAAAGTAGAAGAAAAATTCTGTTGTATTACTCTCACAATTGAAAGTAGAACAGCATTGGTTTCTGCTTTCACAATTGAGCGAACAATCCGTGTAACTGCTCTCACGATTGAAAGAAGCAGAACTGCTTCGACACTGCGCTCACGATTGAAAGAGGAAGAACACGATTGAAGCCGAACGAAAACTTCGTGCTTTAGCTCTCCCGATTGAAAAACGAAGATCAATTCGACTTACTGCTCTCCCGATTGAAAGAAGCAGAACAACTTCGACACTGCGCTCGGAAGATGCGCTCGCGATTGAAAGAGGCAGAACACGATTGAAGCCGAATGAAAACTTCGTGCTTTAGCTCTCCCGATTGAAAAACGAAGATCAATTCGACTTACTGCTCTCACGATTGAAAGAAGAAGAAAAAATGCTGTTTTATTGCTCTCGCGATTGAAAGAAGCAGAACAGCTCGGTATGCTATGCTCACGATAGAAGAGAAAGAGCCTCTCGACAGCTCGGCTAATGCGCTCACACAGTTTCCGAAAATGCGCTCACGATTGAAAGAAGCAGCACACGACTGTAGCCAGAAGATTAGTTCGCGCTTTTGTTCTCAGGGAGATCAGTTTGTTCAACTGCTCTCGCGATTGAAAGAAGAAGAAAAGCTTGGTGCGCTCGGCTTACGATGGGAAGAGACGAAGCTTCTCTATAGCTCGGGTCAAGCGCTCACACAGTTTCGAAAGATGCGCTCCCGACTGAAAGACTTTAAATAGAGCCGTCGGTCAAGCATTTTCTTCAGTTGACTTTTAAGTGTAGTGCAGTGCAGACGTGTTTCGAATAAGTCCAGCTCTACCTCGAGATCAAATCGGTTACCTCCTTTGGACTTTGCTGGACATGACGTTGAACCTTTCCTCATTCTCGTTGATCTCGCTGCAGTAAGTTGAAATCATTCTCGTTTAAAGCTTCGACTATGCGCTCGCCTAATTTTTGAGAATGCGCTCACAATTGAAAGAGGAAGAACACTACTAAAGCCGGAAGAGTAGCTCGTGCTATTGCTCTCATGATTGAGCGTTCAATCGAAGCTCAATTCGTCTTACTGCTCTCACGATTTAATGAAGACGAAAAATCTGCGCTTTGTGCTTACAATCTAGCTGTGTTTTTAGCTATGTTTTTAGTGCTGAAAATCTAACTGATTTGTTGTGTTGTTAATCTAGCTGATTTATAGCCAAGTCAGCAGTTTTTGACTGCTCTTTGTTTTCCTATTAATAAGCAATTGCGCTCAAGTCTAGGCAAACACATTGTGATTGAATTCTAGCTATAATCCAGCTACAATATATGCTCTTCCATTGCAGGATACCTGCTGACTGCGCGTCACTATGGCACGCTGAGTCATCGCGGTTGCCTGCTGCTGAATGTCGTCTGGCTGATGGTGGTGGTGCTGGACGCCGTCTGGCTGCGCACGAGTCGCCACTACGAGTGGTGGCCCTGGAGCTTGGCCACACTGCTGCTGGATCTGTGCTACGGCGCCACGCTGCTGCCCAAGGGTAGCGCCATCGTCTCCACCGCCACATCGGCGGCTGTGAGTAGCGGGCGCGAGCAGGAGGCGCTGCTGCCGCCCAATCGCTACACGTACTTCCATTTCGAGCTGAACGAGGCGCTGCTGGGCCATGCCCAGGACGAGGCCAATTGGCCGTCGCGTTTCATCTTCCATTGGGTGCAGCCGCTGATCAGCAAGGGCGTCGCCGGCAAACTGCGACGCATTGAGGATCTCTTCGATCTGCCGGATGCATTGAACGTGACGCGCCTGAGCGAGCGCCTGCACATGGCGCTCTCGCAGTCGCGCAGCCTGCTGCGGGCGCTGCACAAGTGCTTCGGCTTCGAGTTCTATGCGATTGGACTGCTGCGCCTGGTGGCGGATCTCAGCAGCTTTGCGGGTCCAATGCTGCTGGGCGGACTGCTGCAGCAGCAGAGCGACAGCAACGATGATACGGAGACAGATAACCGGGCGTACTACTACGCACTGGGACTCTTTGGCAGCACACTGCTGTCGGCGCTGTGTGGCTGCCACTTTGACTGGCGCATGGCCATGGTCAGCATGAAGATGCGCGTGGGCGTCGTCAATGGCATCTACCGCAAGGCGGTGGAGGCGCGCGGCGTGCGTGAATCCCGGCCGAACATGCTGAATCTCATGTCCACCGATGCGGATCGCATTGTAAACTCGTGCATTAGCTTCCACTTCTTCTGGAGCATACCGTTCAAACTTTTCACCACGCTGTACCTGCTCTACCTGCAGCTGGGCGCGGCCTTTCTGGCCGGCGTGCTCTTCGCGGCGCTGCTGATACCCATCAATCGCTGGCTAGCCAAGCGCATCGGTGTCTACTCGACGGGTCTGATGACGGCCAAGGACGCACGTCTCGCGGCGACCACGGAGACCATGCAGGGCGCCAAGCAGATCAAGACGAACGCCTGGGAGCCGATCTTCATACAGAAGATACGCGAGCTGCGCCACGTGGAGCTCAGGTATTTGTCGAAGCGCAAGTATCTGGACGCCATGTGCGTGTACTTCTGGGCCACGACGCCGGTGCTGATGTGCCTGCTCACCTTTGGCATGTCCGTGCTGCTGGGCAATCCCCTGGTGGCCTCCACAACGTACACCAGCGTGGCATTGCTCTACATGCTCATTGGCCCGCTAAATGCCTTTCCCTGGGTGCTTAATGGGCTGATCGAGGCGTGGGTCTCACTGCGTCGTGTCCAGCAGTTGATGGACGTACCGAATTTGGATTACTCGAGCTACTACAATCCCATCATGCGCGGCAGTGCCAGTCCCGAGGCAACACCCAGTGTGCTGCAGATGAAGTCGGCGCACTTCGAGCATGACAGCATGGCGCAGTGCGATGGCGACACTAACATCTCGCAGTTCCGACTCTCCGACATCAGTGTGGACATCAAGGCCGGGCAACTGGTGTGCATCGAGGGACCCGTGGGCGGCGGCAAGAGCAGCTTCCTCTCGGCCATCGTGGCGGGCCTGCAGTGCCTGAAGGGTGAGGTGTGCATTCAGGACTTGAGCTCCGGCTTTGGCTATGTGCCGCAATCGCCGTGGCTGCAGCGTGCCACCATACGGGATAACATCGTGTGGGGCAGCCGCTTCGACGAACAGTGGTACAAGACGGTGCTGCACGCCTGTGCGCTCAACGAGGACATACGGGCACTGGGCGGCGATCTGCTGGGCGTGGGCGAGAACGGACGTACACTGTCCGGCGGGCAGCGTGCGCGTGTGGCGCTGGCGCGTGCCGTCTACCAGGACAAGAAGGGTTAGTAGACAATACAATTTCATTATCATCATTCATCATTATTTTGCCCATCTCAGTTTATCTGCTGGACGACGTGCTCTCTGCGCTGGACGCGCATGTGGCCAAGCACATCATACGCCACTGCATTCTGGGCCTGCTCAAGCAGAAGACACGCATTGTGGTCACACGCAGCACACAGTTGTTCTTCCATGCCAATCAGATACTGCACATGCAGAATGGCGTGCTGCGACCGAGTGACTACATGACCGAAAGCATTGATCTGAGTCTGGAGGAAGAGGAGGAGCAGCAGCAGCAGCAGCAGCAGCAGGAGTCTGCATCAGCAGCACTTCACAAGCGACTCTGCTCCGTGGAGCTGCCCAATGCCGCGGACGAGGATAAGCAGAGCGTGGACAGTCTGCTCCTGGAGGAGTCACGCGAATATGGACACCTCGCGGGCAATGTTTTCAGCTGCTATTGGCGCGCTGTTAGCACTCCGCTGGCGCTGCTCGTCCTGCTCTTTGTGTTCCTCATGCAGCTGACGCGTAACTTGTGCGACGCTTGGCTGGCGCATTGGGTGACAGAGACGACGCTCGATGCGCATCCGAACGATACGGCGAGTCTGCAGCATCAGCTGATGCTCGCGCACTTGACTAGCAATGGAAGCGATGCGGCACACACCACTGGCTTCTATCTGGGTATTTTTGCGGCCATTGCTTTGACCAATTCCATGGTGACACTGGCGCGTGCCTTCCTCTTCGCCTATGCGGGCATCAAGGCGGCCATCTTCATGCACGAGCAGCTGCTCAGGCATGTCATGTTTGTGAGTATCAAGCGAAGCGGCATAGCTACATAGGTATACTACTGTGGGCAAAAAGTAAGGTGAATATTTTTGTAAAGTCCAAATTCTTTATTTATCCTCTGGAATCAATTTCAGCCCCTTCAAAGTAATCTCTTCCCGATAAAATACACTTATGCCAACGTTTTCTCAAATCCTCGAAACAGGCCAAATAGTCCCTTTCCGGTATAGCCATGAGCGCCCTCGTCGATTCCTATTATCTCTTCAACCGACTCGAAACGCGTTCCCCGGAGTGGCTTCTTGAGTTTTGGGAATAGCCAGAAGTCACACGGAGTCCAATTAAGAAGTATACGGTGCTTGCGGAACGATATGCGTCGAATTCTTGGCGAAATGGTCGCGAAGAACGAGTGCAGTGTGCGACGTTTTCGGTACAAAACGAGATTTGACTTTTCGTAGGCCCAAACGGTCTTTCAAAATGGTTTTCACAGATCCTTCTGATATTCCGATCATATCAGTGAGGTCTCTAATAGTCAACCGACCATTTTTGAGCACTAATTCCTTCACTTCATTGACGTGTTGCTCATCTGTTGACGTCGATGGTCGTCCGGAGCGCTCCAAGTCAACAACACGTTCCCGACCCTCTTTGAAGTCTTTGTAACACTTATAAACATTTTTCTGGGACATGGTAGAATCACCAAAGGCCATCTCCAAACTTCCTCAGCGTTTCCGCAGCCGAAAGAACTAGTTCGCCATCTTAAGCCCGCGAATTTTAAATTGAAAATTCACCTTACTTTTTGCCCACAGTAGTATGTCAAAAATCTAGACGGGAATGGGTAGATCGGCTTAGCTGTTGATGCTGATCAATACTATATATGTTAATACATACTACTTGCTTGCAGGCCAAGTTCAACTTCTTTGACGTGACCTCTGTGGGTCGCATCCTCAATCGCTTCTCCTCGGACACCAATACGGTGGACGATTCGCTGCCCTTCATACTGAACATACTGCTGGCGCAGCTGGTTGGCCTGGTGGGCGCCCTGATTGTCAGCCTGTATGCCATGCCTTGGCTGGCGCTGATCATCGTGCCGATGGTACCGATCTATTTGAATCTGCAGCAACGCTATCGCCACGCTTCGCGGGACATCAAGCGTTTGTCCAGCAATGCCATGTCACCGTTGTACACACACTTCACCGAGACGCTGCAGGGATTGGCCACTATACGCAGCATGCGTGCCGGCGGGCGGTTCCAGCGCGATTTCCAGGCCAAGCTGGAGGAGAGCACCAAGGCGCAGTTGTCCGCGGCGGCGGCCCAGCAATGGTTGGCGCTGCGTCTGCAGCTGCTGGGTGCATTCCTGGTTGGCGGTGCCGGTCTGCTGGCAGCAATTACAGCGTCGCATACCACAAATCCCGGACTGGTTGGTCTCTGCATATCGTATGCCTTGTCCATAACGGGCCAGCTGGGGGATTTGCTGCATGCTGTTGCACAGACCGAGCAGGAGCTGGTCGCCGTGGAGCGTGTGGATCAGTACCTGCAACTGGAGCCCGAGCAGAATGCCGAGGGCAGTGCGGACCCACCGTTCGGCTGGCCCACACAGGGCGTGCTCAGCTTCAAGCAGGTGCAGCTCAGCTACAGGGAGCATCTGACGCCGGCGCTGCGTGGCATCAGCTTCGACACGGAGGCATTCGAACGCATTGGCATTGTGGGACGCACTGGCGCCGGCAAGAGCTCAGTGCTGGCGGCACTGCTGCGCGTTGCACCGCTCTCGCAAGGCAACATCTATCTGGACCAGATGAATCTGAAGACTATAGCGCTAAATGTGCTGCGCGAGCGCATAGGCGTCATCACACAGGAGCCTTTTCTCTTTGAGGGTATGGGTCAATTCGCTGTAGTTTTTCTGTACTCCAACGATCTCTGAATCTCTTTACAGGAACTGTGCGCGAAAATCTCGATCCCAGTCACAAGTACTACGACTCTGAGATCTGGCACGCCATCAAGAATTCAGCGGCATCCACGCTGCTTGTGCAGCAGCTGGGCGGGCTCGATGGGCGTGTGGATCGCGGCGGAAATAACCTCTCGGCCGGCCAGCGGCAGCTGCTGTGCCTGGCGCGTGCGCTGCTCAAGAACGCCAAAGTGGTGTGCATAGACGAGGGCACCTCCTCGTTGGACGACGAGTCGGATCTGTGCATGCAGCAGGCGCTGCGCAACGCCTTCAAGAGCTGCACGCTCATCTTTATTGCCCATCGACTGCGCGGCCTGCAGGCCATGGATCGCATACTGGTGCTGGACGACGGACGCATCTGCGAGCAGGGCAGGCCGCAGGAGCTGGCAGCCAATGAGTCCAGTCTCTTTCGCGGCATGCTGCAGGCACAGGACATAAGTCTGGAGGACTTCGCCAAAGTCGACTAGGCGCCAAGGCTGTAAAGAATGTAACGAGTAACGATCCCTTGTGTATTTATTATTTATATTTGTTTTTTTATTTAATGTACGTACAACTATGTAGGTCTTAGGCATTATGTATTTACCAACAAGAAATATATCATTGCGAAGGATTAGTTTGATTAGTTTGCTTGCATAATACATCGCTTTGTGTGGCATGATCTCTGACTAGAAAGCTAGTTGCAAATATTTTCTCCTAACATACTATTGAAATATTTATTATTTGGTTTTCTGTGTCTGGTGTCATCTTTGATTTTTTTTTTTCTGATTTTTTGCATGCGTATCAAGAACTTTTGGCTAAAAAGCTAAGAATTGAAAGTGCTACACATTAACTACTGCCAGTTAAAGGAGAGAACTAGTAATCCTAAGATGGGCCCAATCAAACTACATCTCATAGCTGATAAGACTCTCTCCCGGACGTCCAGTAATGTGCTCGAAATAATGCAGTAAATAAGGAGGTGTCTGGTGTCATCCTTGAACATTTCAATAATAATCTACTAAAGTGTCTGCAAACTTTTATGACTGACTAGGTTTTTTTTTTTTTTTTTTTTTTGGATTTTTGCATGCTTATCAAGAACTTTTGGCCAATTTATGCTTATCAAGAACTGGCTAGTGCCAGTTAAAGGAACGAACTAGTAATCCTAAGATGGGCCCAATCAAACTACATCTCATAGCTGATAAGACTCTCTCCGGGACGTCCAGTAATGTGCTCGAAATAATGCAGTAAATATGGAGGCTTGACTAGCATCTCGTTGATAGAGCGCTCGTAGAGCGCGGTGTACAGACGGAGATCCATATTGGTATGATCCTGTCGAAGTGAATGGAGTGTTAGTTCGATTTAGAATAGATCGCTCGACGCTAGCAGTTAGACAGAAATGAGTTGTGCAGTATTAGTGTATTAGGTGTTATGAGATTAGTGCCCGATGAGACCAGTGATTAGTGCATTAGTCCATATAATGGCGAAACTCATACAAATACCTTGAGCAGCCAATGCGATCCGTCGGCTAAAACGCAGCAAGAGGAGTGTAAATAGACGTGTATGCATTGTATATAATATACTATGTATATATGTGCGCGCTGAGCCTAGACAGAACGATATGTTAATACCTTGAGATCGTTGCGCACCAGATAGATAATGCGTCGCATATCGTGTATGGGCTGATAGATGTGCTGATAGGTGGCGCTCTCGCACTTCAGTATGATCGCACGCACGTCTATGAACTCGTGCTGGCAGCGCTCATAGAAGTATGGATACTGCAAGGAGAGAAGAAGGGTTTCAATCATCATCAGTCTTAACCCCATATCCATATCCCTTACATAGTTGCGTGTGAACTGCTTGAGGAAGAACCGATCGATGTTCTGCAGCTGCATGATGCGATTGCTCAGCTCGTACAGCTTGCGCGCCATCTCGCGTCCCACCAGTCCCAGCGGCGTTGTGTAGGGCTTGACGTCGTTGTGACGGCATTGGGTCTTCATTGCCGGCTTGGACACTTGGCACTTCAGCACCGACTTGCCCGCCTGCTCCACCGATACAGCGGGGGCGCTGCTGTTCCAGCCACTCGCCGGCAACTTGGGCGCTATGGGTGCAGTCTGTTCGGGATTTGCGTCCTTCTTCAGAGGCGTATAGGTACCGGTCTTGAGGTATGTGCCATTGGCGTTGACACAACGCTGCGCCTCCTCCGAGTCCTCGATCATGGTGTACAGATAGTTCAGATTGTGGCTACACATCGGCGTGGTGTCCATTAGCGTCGACTCGTGCGCCGTCTCCTGCAGCTCACTGAAGCTCTGGCTCGGCGTTGGCGGCTCGCCCACTGCGCATTTCTTGGCGTTGTGCGGCGTGCTGCACGCATTGGTGCCTCCAACGCCAACGCCACGAAGTGTGGTGTCGGCGGTGTTCACCGGCAGCGAGATGTCGGTGCCGTTGAGAGTCTTGTTGCTGGAATTGGAATCGCTGCTGTTGCTGTTGCTGCTCCACGTGTTGTGGCTGCTGTCCAGCTTGGCGAAGCTGGTCTTCTGCTTCTGCAGCATGCCGTCGAGATTGACGAACGACTTGATGATCATTTCGACCAAGGTCAATGTGCTGATCTGCCAGCAGTCGAAGGCGGCCATAAAGCCGGCGGGCAGCTCGTCCTTGATCTTGTTCAGGCCCTCGGGTGTATTGTACACATAGCCCTTGAGTATGACCCACGAGTTGACGATGCGTGTGAAGACGAATATGAAATCCTTGACCGCCCAGGCGATGCCCTGCGAGTTGATGTTGGGCAGCACACCGTCCGGACGCAGCAGATCCTGCTTGAGGCGGGCGCACAGTGTGTCCATCTTCTTGAAGCACGGACGCTGGCGGTGCGCGTTCGCCAGTCGCTCGGCAATGTCGCTGCCCTGCAGCGAGATGCGTGTGATGTCCTGCAGGCGCTGCATGGGCAGCGAGACCTGCGAGTTGCGCCGGTCGCCCTGCTGCACCACCTGATGCCCACTCCCAGAGTGATGGCTGTCCAGCGAGCTGCTCTTGTTGATGCTCGGCTCCTTGCTGCCGGCAGAAGTAAATGGAGGTATGAAAAATGCCGGAGCAGAGCAAACAATTGCACACTCACCTCTCACTGGCAGCTGTCGCCGCCGCCTTCAGCTTGAACTTGGCCATGGGCGGAGCATCTCCGATCACATCCGTTTGACTGCCCGCATCCGAGCTGCGCCTGCCGAGCGACTGCGTCTGCGTGCCAATGTCCTTGGTCAGCCGCTGCGAGCGCGCATGCGTGGCATGCGTCTGGGGCACATAGATGGCGCCCATGTTGGCCGACGAGGACGAGTGCTGCATGTACATCTGGCCATAGGCATTCATCGAGGCTGTCAGAGAGAGCAGATTAATTGGAATTCGAGGCAATGCCGTTCAATGCCGTTGCGCTGCACTTACCCGAGCTGGTCGCATAGTACTGTACACCCGGCATGGACATGTAGGCGTAACGGGACTGCGGTGTCGTCGGCGACGGCGCCGGCTGCTGCGGCGGCGACGGTGCCGAGCTGCTGATGTACGGCCCGGTCTGCACGAAGACTGGCGCACGCACGGGCACCGGCACCGACACGGTCGGAGCACTCATCGACCAGGAGCTCTGCGAGACATGCTCCTGCACGATGACATCCGTGACGGCCATGCGATTGCGATCCACATAGGTGTGCTGCTGGTACATGGACTGCTGGCACAGCGACTCCATGGCCAGCGCTGGCATGTGGAAGACCGAGGGATTGTAACCGCTGTTCATTGCGCACGATTTCTCTATTTCGTTGTGCTATTTCCCTTTCTTCCTTTCGGTTGCTTTTCCCTTTTCTCTTCCGAAGTACAGTTTTTTTTTTTTTTTTTTTTTATAGGTTAGCTTTTAATGTCAGACGATGTGTGTCGCCGGCCCAAACTGAGCATTGTCAGTTTAGTGCTTATTGTGGCTGCGGCACTCCCATCTCAAGTTGCTCTTGCTTTCGGTTTTGGCAGTATGAAATGGAAGAAAGCAAACGCGCACTCACAATGCGACGTCAGGCCAAAAAAGAACTTTTCCAACGGCCGACACGGCTCGAAGCGATGACAGATCGGAGTATCGGTCACAGGATGATTGATGGGATTAATATCGATAGTGCAATTGATAACGGATTTGGCACAAAAATTGCCTAGCAAATGTGAAAATTTCCCAACACAAGCACAAATTCAAAACATGGCTAACATCTAGCATATTCACATTTTTTATTAGTCAACTCAAGCAGCGTAATGCAATTTTTAATTTAAATTTTGTAATTTACCGCCGATCAGCTTAACTGCCGCTTCAAAATCCCCGGCGATAATCGAGCTTGCTGCGATAAATTGATCGACTATTGTGAATTAACTTTTAACATACATGACAGCGCGCTGTTACTTAACAGTTCAGCGACGCTGTTATGCTCTGCGGAAGAAGAAGCAGCAGCACTCGCATTTTTCGCTTGAAAACAAAAATAAACTCAGGGAAAACGCAAGAAAATGACAGAAGAAGCCAAATTTGCGGAGCAAATAGAAAACGACAAGAACAAATCAAATGTGCGCTGTCAGTTCTGCAACAGTTTGATGCTCAAAGCGCAGGAGGCCAAGTACTGCGAGCAGAAAGTAAGTGCTGGGCCCGCATCTGCGGTTTAATGAGTAACAAACACATGTGGAATGTGTTCGTAAATGTGGATTTAAAATAAGTATGCATTTTGCTAATGCCCTGCAATTTTGCCAGACAGACGTGCCGCTGATGACGCAAAAGCGGGATATGAAAGCCGAGCAGCTCAGCACGGAGCAACTGCAGCATTTCTGGCAAATCGATGACATGATGATGTTCGAGAACATCGGCTTCTCCCACACCGTCGACGGACTGAAATTCCTCGTCTGCGCCGACTGCGAACGCGGTCCGGTGGGCTACCACGAGTTGTCCACAAAGCGCTGCTTTGTCGCGCTGAAGCGAGTGCTGCACACGGATGCATAAGCAGTGTGGATGCCATTGATAGCGCGATAGTTTGACATGGGTTCCACACTCTTTTGACAATGGACGGCATCGATAAGCATAATTCTGTAATTAATTATTTATGTTAACGAATATGTATACGAATGCAATAGCTAACGATTGTGTGCTATCGTTAATCGATATCGATAACTATTTGTATTTCAAATTTGTAACATTCTTAGCTATAATAGAGAGATAAGTTCAATTCAATATATGCTTGAAATGTCTGGGGAGAAAACTCGTTCGCAATTTTGTGTGTTAATATTTATTGTTTTTCGTTCAAACATTTTACAATTTTATTGCATTTAAGAGGAGATTCTTAACTAAAAAAAATTGTCGCTATAAACGTTTGTGGCTTACAATTTGAACTAAATTATATGTAGGTATATACCATATATTCTGTGGCTTCTGCAATTTCTACTTGATGTGGGGGCACAGCTCTCTCTTCTGTCTCTCTCTCTCTAGCCCTTCGGTGAGCCCCGGCAGGGGCTACAGCTGGGGGTGCTTAGGGGTTTATCCGCTATGCTCTATTCCATTTCGTGTTCTTCGGTTTTTGGTTTTTCTTTGGCAGTTGGTTACTCCGAGTGATGTTCGAGTGTGCGAATGTCGTTTGGGGGCGTGGTCTCTGGCGGTGACCTTGAAGCGTGTATAGCTTAGCCTAGATACAAGTATGGGTTTTCGGGCGAGGACTGTGGCGCTTTTCTTTTCAAAAATTTATTAGACAAAGAAATTGTTATGTATTTGCTTTTGTTTTTTTTTTTTTTTAATGGCTTATTGCCGATTTTCAAATACTCTTCCATTAGCCGTCAGTTTAGTTTTTCGTTATTTTTTTCTTATGAAAATAAAAAAGAGAAACTCAGACAAAAAGTGTTAACATTCAGTTTATATATATTATATATAATGTATATGTTATACTACTAAGTTTCGTTAAATTTGTTGTTGTTGTTGTTGTTGTTATTATTGTTATTCAATAGCCTATCATTATTCTGTATTATAGTGGGGCTTTAACTGCGTTGGGTTTTATTTTTGGTTATGCTATCCATTTTAATACTTTGGTTTCCAATTAATTATTATGTTTAAGGATATTATAATTAGATTGGCCAATTGTTTCTCGTGTTGCATTCTCTTTATATACAATTTAAGAATTTCTCCAAAATCGTTTCGTTTTCTGTGTTTTTCTGTGCTTGCGTTAATAAAGCTTTAGCCGTTAGACATTTAGATATCGAAAAGGATTTTGCTGGAACTGAGCGGAGAGAAGGGTTAGCGATAAGGCAAGTGTTTGGGGGTCTGCCAGGATGCTTACCAAAAAAATTGTAGCAGCCGATGGTGCGGAGACTTTTCTATGCTGAGAACTTTAGGAGGGTCCAGTGAGGGGGAAGGGCGAAGGGTGAAGGGGGGAGGGAGAACATACATATAGTAACGAGCTTAACGAGCTTTGAGGTGAGTTGGATGCATCATTGAGACAAAAAACAAAATCAAGGACAACAGAAAGAAAGAGATAGAAAACCGTTGTCGCTTTGCTTCGCTTAACGCTGCAGCCACTTGCAGGTGCCCCAGAGGAGAGCAACACCAGCGATCAGGCCGAAGGTCGAGATGCCGCTCAACGCCGTGGCGCCATTGCAGTTGTCCGTGTCGCAGGAGCAGACCACCTGGCGGCCACCGAAGCCGGCGCGCTGATAGCAGTAGTTGGTCGATGTTTGGTTCTGGAAGCCGCAGGTGCGTATCACACGGCTATCTGGTGGCACTATGGGCAGATGGTGGGGAGAAAGGAAAGCGTTATATACATACATACTATACATTTCGTTGCAGCACTTACGGCTATTCACGGAGAACTCAATGATCTGTGTGATCTTGCGACAGTAGTTGGGTATGCCCTTGCCGCGTGTCGAGTACTCCTCCTGGCAGTCCTTGAGCAGATTATCGGGCGGAATATCCAGTGCGCAGTTGGCGTCTTTGTGGCTGTTGCACACGAAGCATTTGATGGCAACGCCTGCAAGCAAAGCAAACAAAAACTGTAAGATACTCTGTCATAGATACTCTTTGTTTTTCAAAATAAATGCAGGCAGGCCAGCACACTGCCAGTTGGACATGAGCTCCAGCTGCGTATAGTTTTAAGATATTTTCAGCTCAAATTTAAAGTGTCTATCTTTTAAAATGGAGAAAATCCAAGTATTTTTCGAGTAGGAAAATATCTACATATGCTCCAAGTCATCAGTCTTGGTCTTGCACTCTTGACTTGGAGACTACTACTCTATGATGCTTTGTTTTTTAGAATAAATTTAAGGTGGATAATACACGCCTGATTCAACATGATCCCCAGCTGCGTAAAACTCTTAGTAGTTTTCATTCCAAATTTTATGTTCCAAGCTCAAACAATAACTAAGATTGAAGCGTTCATACTTCCACTTATTTTCTCTAACTCAAATAACAGCTTAGCCATGTAGAAAGCAACAACTGCAAAACATCCTCATAGACGGTGTGATTAGTATTTCCAATTAGCAATGGAAAAGTTTTCATTTCTATGCATTTTTGTATTTGTATGCGTATTTACTTGTGTTCAACTTAACCTTAATTGTTTAACAAAAAAGAGTGTAAACGAATTATTGAGCTGAAATCTTGATTGAGGCGTTGAGACGTTGATCTGTTCGCTTAGCTAAATTGAATTTAAGGTCGTCGGGCGACACGAGATTCGCATTATTTCATTATTTTCGAAACGCATGCATATATGCTACATATACATATGTATGTATATGTGTCTATGTGTGTGTGTGTAGGTGTAGCTTAGTATTTTTATTTATGTATTCAGCCGGTCTGTCGACCCTCGTTATGTAATTGAAATGCGCTTTTGCTTTGCATCACACTGTGCCAAAAATGGCACAGTGCAGCCAAAGCAGCGATAACGATGGCGATGATGATGTGAATGATGAAGCTGATACTGATGATGATGATGATGCTGTTTAGGTTGTGGCTGCGACGCCTCCATTAGTGCCCGCCTGTTAAGCTCTTGAGAGCCGGCTGCTAATTAGAACCAATCTCCGTTGGCTTTCCTCAGCTTCGGCTCGTTAATGGACTCCAATAACTTTGCGCAGCACACACACACACACACACACACACACCCTGAAGCTATTGTCTATCCAGCCAGCCGAAGTGGGTTGCATAAGGCAGTCTAAAGTGGACGCGATGAACAATGGCAACAAAAACTAAGACAATGTACAGGCCTCAAGGAAAATTCGTGAATCAGAAAGACCATTTTTCTTAGATGGCATAAAGGGTAAGCAAAGTTTGGTTATCTTCTTGTATAATATATAAGATAAGTTAATTAAATTTTAATATTATATTTTTAAATAAAAAACAATATGAATAAATTAAAATTAATCAATTTTATACCATATGAGACTATATAAAGGAGCAAAACAACTTCATCCTTAACAATGTATCTATATCTATATCTGTACCAGTATATATGTTTATCTATAAATATTTATACCCATCTATACCCATAAACTTACATCTGAAACCATCTACATCTATACTACATATCCAACTGTACTCTCCTAAAAACATATATCAGCTTTTTAATCAGCTTTACACATCTATTAATATCAATGCTATCATCTCTAATCATTTTTACCAATCTATACCAAACAAAATGGTTTTATATGCATTCTTATGCATTTCTATCCATATATCTCCAGTAGTATTCGCCTATCTTTCTAATTTCCATGCAATGGAATTTTTTCCAAAGAGCTTCAGAGTAAACACCCCGAGCAGAGCGTATCGTATTAATGAAATCCCAGGTGATTGCATTGATTGCACTGATTGCAATTGCTGTAATCTGATAGATTTTGAAATCATATCCGATATGGTAGTAATTGCTGATTTATATAAGTGCTATACTCTGCGTGACGACTTGAAGACGACGCGCGACGCCAGGGCTGGGCTCTGTGGAGTGTGAGGTGGCTGCAATTGGCCCCGGGCCTGTTGACCAAGTGGAGCACGCGGAGAGTGCGCATGTCCTACATTTCCATACACACATACACACGCACATACACATACACACTGGCACTCATTTACGCATAGTTCACCCAGTTAATGGCAGGTCGGAAGAGCTGAGATGCGCTTTGCCGGAATTCTCACTTCAGAAATGCCAAGTGGGTTACGCACTAGTGTGTAGTATATACACACACGCACATACATACATACTTATTATACGACTGTGGTAATAGGATATGGCTAATATTTGTTTTGAGCTGTCAATTAGGGTAAAATTCAGTTTTATCAGTGAAAGGAGATGAGCACAGAGCGAGGACTGTTAGCCAATGCAATTGCCAGCTGGGGTGATTGTGCTGGCAAGATGATTCAGGCCAAAAAGGCGCCATTGTGGCCGGCGAAGACGTCGAAATGTGTACGCGCTCTTTCCTTCTCCCTCTCTCTCTCTCACACACTATCTCCCTCTCTCTCTCTCTCTTTATCTCGCTCTCTGGCTATTGTAGCACATGCTCAGAGTCTGGGTGAAAATCTGAGGCGCTGACTTCCACTCTAACCTCACTTGCGCCCACCACAGTCTCCTCCCGCTGGCTCCCGCTTCCCATCCAGCCCCAGCTCCCCAGTTGGTGCGCTCCTTCCATCGCACGCATTATGTAATCGCACTCGTTCAGTGCGATTTCCGTTTTGTTCGGGGCTCGCCATGCAAATTGTGTGTGCTTTGCTTTGTTTTAGCACCGTTTGCATTATCATTATTGTATTATTATTATTATTATTACAGTTATTATTATAATAAATTGTGGTGCTCTGATAATCGTTTACCTTGCTGCACGGCAATTGCCAGAATCAGCGCGCTAATCACATAGATGTACTGCATTTTACTTAAATTGATATTTTTTGTTTTTTTACGATTTTATTTTGTTTTTTTTTTGGTGTTTGTTTTGGTGTATTTCCCCGATTTCTAAGCCGAATTTTGTCAGCTTATCGCACTTGAAACGTTGCCACAATTTCGGGTTCTTATCTTTTCTTGTTCTTGCAATTTGATTTTCAGTTCCTTTTTTTCAAGCACTTTTCGTTTTTGAGGGGGAACGTCACAACGACAACGACAACCAGCGACTGGAACTGTGGACGCAGCTTGCACGGCAAATGGGGCACGAATGAGCTGGCGAACGGTCTGTCAGATTGCCACAGCCGCACTGTGAGCCACTCCAGCGGCTGATGCCCGGCAAGCTTTCGCGAGCTTTTGCTTTCGCTCGCCGCAACGCGGAGCGTAATGCGCGTCCTGACGCCGCTCTCTTCCTGCAGGCGAGAGAGCGCCAATGCACAGGCTGGCAAATTTATTAAAAAATTTTGTATATTTTGTTTAGATTTTATATAAAAACTCATACTTATTGTTGTATAGTATACTAAAAGCGATGACATTTTAGAGGGAATGCTAAGAGCAGTACTTACATCTTGAAAAATCACAAAAATCTAACTATAGACTCTTTGGCGGCTATATAATATCTTGAAGCGATCTGGCTTATTCCGACTTATTTACAGCGTACAGAAGCAAGAAGTATGTGTACCAAGTTCCATCAAAATAGCTTCAAAATTGACAATTTAGTTTGCGTTGCAACGGACAAACGGACAGACAGACGGACATGTCTTGGCTGTTGGTGCTTGCAAATATCTTGAAGCGATCTGGCTTATTCCGACTTATTGACAGCGTACAGAAGCAAGAAGTATGTGTACCAAGTTCCATCAAAATAGCTTCAAAACTTCTGCAACGGACAAACGGACAGACAGCCGGACATGTCTAGATCGGCTTGGCTGTTGGTGCTTGCAAATATCTGTAAAGCTATAACTAGTTAGATTTGCAGTTGAATTTGATATGTTTATGAATAAAATGCATTATGTTTTTTATATACTTTTAAATTAAACTCAATGTAAAGATTAACAAAGTTCCATTTTCGAATGAATGTCATTCAGTTGATCGTGAACATTGATTAACTGAATAACATATTGCTAGAGTATTTTTAAAAGCTTAATTTTCTTATGGCTTTGACTCATTGAATATTACTCTATATTATTTTGTTAGCTATAAAAAATGTAAGCTTGACACCTTAAAATGTAGAATAAAATCAAAATCGTTAAAACGCTCTCATTTAGTTCGTGTATTTTTATGCCTCAACTCAAGCCTATGCAAATGAGCCAATTAAATGGCAATTAAGCTTTGCCCGATTAGGCTTGTTATCAGACCCACAAGCTTTTCTTAACCCTGAGTGCCAATAAGCACTGCCAGACGACCAGACATCCAATAAAGTCACACGTGAAACGCCGGCGAGTCGACGATATGTGCCATATGTGTGTGTATAGTTCCAGTACTCACTGGTGACATAAATCTATTTATCTGGCCAGCTTATTAATTAAGCTTAATCGCAAGTTTCCTTTGCGTATCAAGTCGCCAAATCGCCGAGTCAAATCGAGTCGAGTCGCTGCCAGTCCAATTGAGCTGAGGCTACACTTGTTGCTTTTCCCTCTATCTTTTTGCGATCGTGCGTCGTCGTCGCTTTTGTGCCCCAATAAAAATGCGAAAATTGCGTACATATCTCGCTCGATCGCGATTGTGTATATGCGCTTATCGTTGCCCTTTTGGGCGGCATCTCCCTGGGACTATAACACCGGGCCCTCTCTCTATCTCTTCCCTGCCTGTGGCTCAATTGATGTCATTACCACTTTCATTTATGCAATGAGCTCTATAAATAGATTTACAGCTAACTCTAGGGTTAAAGTACGCACAATCAAAATGCCGCTAAGCAAATTGCTTCAATTGCACGCATTCAGCCGACGACATGTCTGTGCATGCAAGCTTAAGCGAGCTTAAGCTTTACGTAGAGCTTAAGCGAAAGTTCTCCCAAGTCGCAAATACTGTTTTTTATTTTCTGCTGAGCTTTTTACAAGCAAATTTTCCCCCTATTCGTTGTAGCACAATGAACTCACGTTGAAGCATTCACCACAGGCGTTTGCTTTATTATTTCTGTAGGTGTTTTATTGTGTTTCATACCATTCATGCATTAAAAATACGTAAAAAAGGTATATTAGATTTGTGTAACACAGCTCTGTAATTAAAATTAGAAACCGAATATTAAGCAAAATTTTCAAGTTACTGCATTAATGAAACTACAAACCGAACGTACAATAAACCTAGAAGTTACGGTAATACTTTGAATGAAGTCGAACCGAATATAAGCAGTGAATGGTATTTAACAGTCGGCAGCTCTTCTTAACTGTTATTGTTTTTGTCTTTATATTAATGCAAAGCACCGTCTGCGGCGTCGGCAATTAATCTTCAAAACGTTGCGTCACGTTGAGAGGCGCAAGCAAGGCGAGTGTGAGTGGAGAGTGGAGAGAGGGTACCAGAGGGGCCTCGGTACTTGCAAATCACACGAAACAAGTTTGAACAAACAATAATTTGCTTAACGCACATATATGTATGTACATATAGAAAGACATCTAAGGAAATCGCAGCGATCAGCTGCTCACACGCGACGTCAGAAGCGCTGACAGGCTCAGAATATTTGTCTTTAGTGTCATTTCGCAGCTCAGTGACTCGATAGCACGCATCGCGAACTTATACTTTGGTTCTCAAAAATAATACTAAAATATTTTAAATTTTCGAATATTTTTTTGTACGTGATTGCTTTAGTACAGCAATATTAAATTTAAATTTTAAGCTTTGATTGATTGAAACTTAAGATTTTAACTTTTTTCAAAAATATAAGAGATTTCGAATTAAGAAAATACTTTAATTCCATACGGAAATTACAAGTATTGGAAAAAAGTTAACATGAATTATATTAAATGAAATATAAATATTTATAGACATCGCTAAGTTAATTTTATATTTATTCCACTCAACCATAGATGATTTAAAATTCATAATTGTAATTAATTATTTAAAAACTCTAACGAAATTAAATTATAAACACAATGCTAGTCAGACATATGTACCTATGTACTATATGTATGGCTATATGCTCATATGCCTGATCATCTGTTCAAAAAGCTCTGAAATCTTGAGACTCTACTACATGTTTGACAGAAAGTCGTGCTTGATAAGCCCATGACTTTGCACCCAAAATTTCATATGAATACTATTACATTATATACCATATATATGGGTATGTGCATGTATTTGTATATATTTGTATATCGCATGTCAATTTGGTGGCCTCGCACTGGCAGCCTACTTCGGCTCAGTTATTATGCAGCTGGTTGAAACCACAGCGACTGAGTTTTGGTAGCTATTTACCGGTTACAACTAACTGATCCACTGATAAGGCGAGTGCTTAGTGTGCGACGCGTGTACGACTGCAACTATCAACAAAGCCGGAACACAACAGAAGACTGCAGCAGCAGGCAGAAGCATCGCTAATCGCCGCTGTAGGACCTGTCCATGGGGCACGCACACTCTCCCAACTATGCTCAGGTATGCTCGAGTACAGGGCTAATGAGTTCCACTGTGAGGGTCGCTCGGTGACGTCACGCTCTCGCTTACCGGTTGAAAGCGGCTCTCAATGGCACAACATGTGCTTCATCTGGTCTTATCAATGCAGCTCAGCAATTCTCTCGCTCCCGCACTCACACTTTGTTGCTTTGTCCCGCTCTCCCGTCTTCTATTTCGCTTTGCGTCTCTCTGTCAATGTCGGCCCCGAAAGCGGCGATCGAGTAACGGAAGTTTTTTTTCAGAGCTTCTTTCAAAAAGTGCTTGTTGTTGTTGCTGTTGCTGCTGGAAGTCGCTCTCTTACGCACACTACACGCAGACAAGCACACGTAAGTGCCGTACAGGCTTAATGTACGTACTTGTGTGGGTGAGAGCTCCCGGTAATCTCAGCTGCCTTCGCTCTGTTGCGCTGCATACCCTCTAGCAATGGGACAGTGGGTCTACCTATGCTTATGCATTTCTGATTTGAATTTGTGGACATTATGTACATATATAGTGCATATTGCAGTTTTAACCAGATTTAGGATTTGAAACATCTTTATTTTATAATTAAAATATTTAATATTAATTATAACATATTATTTCAAAATTAAATAAAATACTCGTAGCTCATATCAATGAGTTTTTATACGCTCATTTTAATAATACCTCATGATATTATAACGAATTCTCCAAGTCCTTCCAGTCTCAGCTAATTTCTCAATTTTATATTTTTTTTCAACTTTTTATTTACAGGGTATTTTGTAGGCGCACATGCGCAGCGTTCTTTGTACGCGTCTGTTCGCGTTTTCCAAATGAATCTATTTTGAAAAACCCAACTCAAGTTTTTAGATTCATCTGGACGGTGCACGCGTTAAGTTGACAGCTCGGAGCGTCTTCATTGATTATATTGAAATCTTAAGGGATTTTGTGAGTCTGCAATTTTATATATACGTATGTGTGTGTGTTTTTAAAGTGATTATATTTTAATTATTATTTGTAGATCTGCTAATTTTTGACACATAAAATTTCAAACCATAACGCGACTATTTAATTTGTTGAGCGATAAGCTACCATATAGTCGTATATATGGTCTTATCTGGCGGCATACGAACGCATTTAGATAACTTAAGCTGAGTGTTTTCTTTATCTTATTAATCGCTTTTCACCTGTTCCCATTAGATAATCGCCTGACAATTGACTTCTCCCAGTCAAGATCGAGTTACGGTTGAAGAAGAGGAAGCAGAAACCACATCGAAAACATAATGCCAACAACGTTCGTGTACATCGTGTTAATCGCTTTGACAGCGAATCTCTTATCTGGTAAATACCTCTCAAAGAGTGTGTGTATAAATTGAAATTCGACTGATCGCAGCAGGCTCTTCAAGTTCAAGTATGATCACCAACAAATACGATCATTAGCTTGTTAATTGACAGTGCGTGTGGGGCGTATGAATTAAGCGGTATATCGAAACAAGTTGAGGGTTTGCCATTGTTAATTAGATTAAAGCAAATCGGATCTGGAGCACAATGCTTATCGTTCAATGGCTTTTGTTGACTCGGCAGCTCAATCAATTTGCCTGGCGTTGAACGCGCCGATGCGGAAAATAATGCCGACAGCAACACTTTCCAATGCGGCGGTATGATGAGTCACTCAAAATTAGGCAAATATACAAGTAATAGGAGAGTATATAAATTTGTATAAAAGAGGAAAATTCACTACAGCCAGGAACTTTTAAATGGAGTTTTTTTTTTTTTTTTGTAGCTGATTCACTTGACTTCACGCACATATACGAATGGCAGATCTGAAAGGATTTAATGAAGTCTAATTGAACTAATTGAGTGCGTTCTCCGAGATACCGTGAGCTGTGAAACTCTGTTGAACTCGAAATTAAGCGCAACGTATTCTTCTGCTTTTCTCTCAGTGTACCCATTGAGTTGGCATTAAAGGCGTTAAGTTATTGAAGCTATTAAGCGATAATAGAAAGTGCAAACACTTGGGCTATCTGGCTCCCCCCCCAGCCACATAAGTACTATGTACTGCACTTATTGTACGATATATTGTATTTATATATATATATATATTTGTAGTATAGAGTGTCATTGCGGCTTCAAGTGCGCGTTTCATTAGCGTCCAATTGTCAAGTGCAATCCACAAAGGTTCCTCCTGCAGCCTTTACACCACAATCTACAAGTTCAAGTATCGCTTTAGTTGTTACCGCAGAAATGGAAATGGAAATGGGGAAATGCGAAATACGAAATGCAAATGCCGAAACTGAAATCTGAAACCTCGGATCTCGGGTCCTAAATCCAAATGCCAAGTTCCAACTGCAGTTGCATTCTTTATGGCAGGTGCTTGTTTTTATGCCTAACATTGTTCAACGTATTTTTTATTAGCGTCTGGGTTTAATTACCAAAAGGTATATGCTTGACCCTGCCCTATCCGACAACGTCTGCCTTCGTGCAACCCGCCCCCTGACATCCATCTGGGCGTTGAGTAGGTCAAAAAAGCAGCAATTTCCCGTTACTTGGCAAGCAACAAAAAGAAAAAACGTGAACAAAAAAACTAAGAAGTCGCTAAAAAATGGAAGAAAGTTGCGCATACGCCCAGTTAAACGCTTGACACTCGGCATTTAGAACGACCAACTGTCAGACATACTATTTGGACTTTTGTTTTTCAACTTTTTGCCCAAGACTCGATTAAATGTTAGGGTATGCCAAGCAACTTGAATTGGCTAACTGTTAAGTAACCAAAAAAATTAATTCATTCGACCCTTTCGCGGCTCTGAATAAGTTTCATTTTACGCTATAAAGTTGCTGGCATCAGCTGCATTTTTGCCTTTTTGTTTGTAAGGGTATTTAAGTATTATTGTATTTCGCTTTCGGCACTAGCGTGCCAAGCGTAGTCAGGGTCAGGGTGCAGCAACAACAACTGAAACTCATGTGGAACTATAGAACTTTACTCGCAGTACTCGCAGTTGACATGCAATTATTCAGCTTACTGGAGAGTCGCAGAGTTCTGCCAGACAGTCCGGAAGTTTGTCAGTCAGTCAGGCTGTATGTTTGTGCGACTGTCAGCTTGTCTGATTGTGGGCCTGTCAAGTTCTTCTACCCATTTGCCAGTCGACCCACTCAGTCTGTCAGTCAGTTCGTAGTTCTTTTTGTCATTCAGTCGATCAGTCAGACCGTCTGACAGCCAGTTGGTCAGTTAGAAATTCTGTAGGTCGTCGGCCAGTCTTTCAATTGTATAGTTTGTCAGGCAGTCGATCAGTCTGTCAGTCATTTGGTCAGTCAGTCAGTCAAACAGTTAAACAGGCCGTCGGTTGGGCAGTTGGTTAGTCGGTCTGTTGCTCTGTCAATTAGTCTGTTAGGCAGTCGGTCAGTCATTTGGTCAGACCGTCGTCAGTCAGTTGCTCATTCAGTTCATTACTCCGCCAGTCAGTCAATTAGTCTATAGTCTGTAAGTCCCGCTGTAAGTCTGTCGTTCGTCCAGTCCGTTTGTCCGTTAGTCAGTCCATTTAGACAGACAGTCATGTAGTAGATCATTAAGGCAGTTTGGCCGTATGCTCGTTAGTCCTTCAGTTGCTGAACTAGACAGTCTGTCCGTCAGTTTGTCCATTAGGTAAGGGCTAATAATTTAATTTGATAATTCGCCGTCAAGATGTTATAGCTTGAAAAGGGCGCGGTCAGCTGTCAGCAATTGCATTGAACACGTCGACGGATTGCTTTGATGAATACCTTGAACTTATTTATTATTTACCATGCAGTGTCGGGCCTGCGTTGCCACCAGTGCAACTCGCATGAGAACGAGGATTGTGTCAGCCTGCTGGTGAACACCCCACGCGGTCAGCGTGACGAGCAGTACCTGCGCGAGTGTGCACCCCGTGGAGAAATGGAGGCCTTCTGTCGCAAGACCGTCATCAAGATGGATGTGAATGACCAGCACCGGGTGGAGCGCAGTTGCGGCTGGCTCGAGGAGAAGTTGCCCAATACTTGCTTCACAGCCGATAACGAAGGCTACAAGCGGACCATCTGTACCTGCAAGTCAGATGCCTGCAATGGGGTCCGATCCATCCTATCCAGCGGCATCGGGTCTGGACTGGCCACAACGCTGGCTCTAACCATCGCTGGCATCTCGCTGCTGCGACACTGAGTTCGTGTCCCATTTGACATTTCGTTTGAGGCAGCTCTGCCAAGTTTGCCGATGCTGTAGCATAATTAATTAGCATATCACACGATTGCGCAACTGTTTCGCATTTAGTTGTATTCAATAATAAATTGTACTTTAAGATAAACCATGACTTTGGCTTTATTTCGTACATAATACTAAAGATTTTTTAGAATTTGCACAAATCATAATGGAAGTGTCCATTTAACATATTCCTATGGGGAACATAGCCATAAGGCAGGGAACGCTAAATCAAAGGAAAGGAATATCTTTAAAGTTTTTTCATTAAAACGTAAATCTCATATAAATTTTTTTGTTTGTTTCATAAATTGATGTTATGAGTGTTGAATCCCTACAGCAGAAAATTCAGCTTGACATCATATTGATGTATGTATAGCATATATAAAGCAACCCCATATTTACTTAATCACATATAATATTAAAACTCCCCATGGAGCTCAAATGATATATTATATAATACATTAAAGCTCATAAAACAAATATCATATAATATTATTATTTATTTAATATTTATTTAATTTATATATACAATGATTTACGTAAGTATGAGAAACGTCATCTGCGTAGGCCCAATAAAACGCATTGCACCACGAAATATATTTATTAGCCAAACGTTTTTTCGAAGATGTCTGCAACTGGAAAGCGCGTAGGAGAACCGAAAGAAACAAATTGACCAAGGCCTCACCCACATAAGTTCGCGACACATTTCTGCTCTGCGCGTATGTTTGTTTGTTTTTTTTTTTTTTTTTTTTTTTTGGGCCAGAGTTGTTGCCAAAATGTCTGCACAATTGTTTCGTGGGCCAGTCACAGCAGCAGCAGTAGTTACGCAGCGTCATCGCTGGCCAAAACTAATAGCATAGCTTTCGGAGCTGGCAGGGTATCAGCGGCATTTTCGACTATGAACTGATAAAAATGTTATATTGTACGATATTCTATATTATATCACATTTTCTATTGTAATTTAAAAATATTTATTTTATATAAAATATTACTTTTCATTTCAACTGGGTAATTTTTGCAGCCTGAGCTGCTGACGACAAGGACGACATTCAGGGTCTGTTCACTTCGGACCAGAGATCATACACGGACACATGGACACTTATTTTGGCTATTACACTTCAGATTTGCTTGGCTCATTCTGGGTTTGTTGTTATTGTTGTTGTTTGCCTTTGGACACACATGCGCAGAAAAACACAGACACTAACACAGACTCGAAGCGAGCTGCAAATATGAGAAAAGCGCGTTTTATTTGCCTCGCAATTCGTTATAGTTTTTCTCTTTCTTTGTCTATCAGTTAAGCTGTATGATTGCATATATGCGTGTGCGTGTGCGTGTGTGTGCGAATTTGGATACAAGTGTGACTGCGTGTGCGTTTGGCCGTCAGTCTGGCGCCCGTTCAGCAACAGCATCCGCTTGAAGCCAGCCATACATTGCCTTCTAAGCACCATTCCCCTCTGTACATACACAAGCACACACAGACACCCAAGTCTTTCTTTTATTTTCGTGGACAGCTTGGCGCCAGCATAAACAATTTACGAAAGCTGCAGTCAAGCAAGCACGACTCTTGGATACCCAGCAATTATTAATAAATTCAATAAATTCTTCACAGCAAAGGAATATTAGGCTCAATACATTTTTTTCATGCATAATATTTTAAATAAATTTAATTATATATCTCACTTGTTTTATTTCGTACAAGCAATTAAAATAAAATATACACCCCATTCAGTTATTCTCAACATTGATTTCGCATTCAGTGAGCGACAGTGGTAAAAGTTGTCGTTGTTCTTCTTGATTTCTTGGGGTTGCGTTTCATCGTCGAAGGACAGTGCGCTTTGGCTCGCATCGAGAGGAACCTCTCATACATGCATACATACATACATGCATATTATTGTCTCCCACTACACCAAAAATATTAATTGTATAGCTCGTAATGTTTGATAGGTCTGCCTTGGGTCATGATTTTTATTACTAGCGCATTAAATTTTTGTCGAGCAAATGTATGCATTCAATGCAATTCGCCATAAAATTACTTTCAAGAGATTCCCCCAGCGGACATTGGTGATAAAGCAAGTTTGGCTTATACTACATATATCTCGGGGTCCGCTAAAGACCTAAATAAAATAATAAGAATCTTCGTCTTTAGGAGACCCGACTGCAATTTTATAAAATATATATATATATTATATTGTTTTTTACCATATCTAGTTTTCGAATGTTTCCATTCCCTTCAGATTTTTAAATTTTTGTGCGAATGTCAGATTCGCCTAAAAGTAGACATTGATATACAAGTTAATAATATGATCCAAGCGACTTGTTCTTATCAATGAGGCAATTTAGACTGTTCAGTGAAAAATGCATTTACCGATACGACAGTGCATTGATAGATCGAAAATGGTAAAGATGGTAGACTGGTCACGTATAGAACTGGGCGAATGGGTAAGGTCAACAATTTGTGATTAATTCATATATTTTATTTTGTTCTGAGTTCAAGTTTTTTTTTTTTTTTTTTTTTTTAATAATATATATATTTGTTTATTTAGTGAAGAATCTGTACAGCATCTGTACTTAAAGAAAAAATGAACCAAACTTAAAAAAAAAAACAAAAATGAAGATTAAATATTAAACGTCTTACTGAGTTCAAGTGAATGGTTTATTGAAAATAATTAAGATCACCTTATAACTTCTGTATAGATTGGAAATGGGAATTTTGGCGATGTTAGAAAAGCAATATGGAATTCTGATGAGGGATCCAAGTCCATAGCTGTTAAAATTTATCGCTCTGATGATGTAAAAAGAGTTGAAAAAGAGTTCAACAAATTATCGCATATTAGGCACGAGAATATTGTATCATTAATCGCCTTGAGCACGACCAGTGACAACCATCCAGTTCTGCTCATGAGTTATGCAGATTGCGGAAACCTCTATGATTACATACACAATGCGAGTGGAGAGGGTCGGAAAATACCGGAATCGCACAAAATTAACCTTGTGATCCAGTGCGCTAAGGTATAAACGATATACATTTTCTGATTCTCTGTAATTCAAAGAAAGTCCTTCTCGACATACAATTGCAGGGTGTTCGACATTTGCACGACAATAATATAATTCATCGGGATCTAAAAACGAAAAATTTAGTGCTTATTAACAACCACAAAACTTTACAAATATGTGACTTTGGAACTCTTCGAGAACTTGCTACTACGATGACGGATTGCATCGGTACTGCCATTTATATGGCACCCGAGGTTCGTATCTATAATTTCTTAGAACTACCTGCTTATTATCAGCTATATTTGATGCCACTTCAGGTCGCCAATTCGAAAAAATATACCGAAAAATGTGATATCTACAGCTATGGCATTACATTATGGGAGGTAATGACACAGCTGAAGCCTTATCAAAAATTAACTGAGACTCTCGGATCTGAAAAGTATTCTAGACCTTCGGTAGTTCAAATTTTTGCAGCTATCAGAGGTGAGACATAAATTGGTCATTATCAGAAACTCATTAAAATCGTTTTGCTCCAATATAGGTAAGCGACCCCCTCTGAATGATGTCAAAAATAATAGCATATCCAAATTAATTAAGAAGCTTTGGAATGAGACTCCTAGTGAACGACCTTCAATAAGTAATATTGAAGATGCTATGAACTCTATCGAAAAAGAATTGGGTGAAGTCGTGAAATCCGATTTCTCGGAGACTATTTACAATCCACTAGCCGCTCAAGAGGATGACTATGTGAGAGTCGGTATATTACCTCTGAGACCAACGGAACTAGATATGCTGATGCAAGCCATTGCGGATACGATCATTTCGACTTCTATGGCGGATGTAAAGCCTCGGTTCGTAGACTACAAAGTTCAGGCTGGTTGCCTAATGCTCGTATGCCTAGACAACAGTGTGGCCAATTGGCTACGCGACAATTTTGGTCAAATCAAGGCCAAATGCTCACTGGACATTAAGCTCTTGGAGGGCAGTCCATCGCCTGTGTACATCAAAGGAGAATTCCCGAATAGCAGTCTTCAGAAAAATGAGGATATTTTATCACTTCTCGATGCTCAAAATGATTTCACAACCACACTATGGAAAGTTGTGCAGCGATCGACAAAAGATGATAAGGCGAATCTGGTCATAATGATCGATGACGCATCCCTGCAATGGCTGAAGGAATTAGATGGCAAAGTGTGGTATAAGTTAGGGAGAATTACGCTTATTCTGGACTATGTGATGGACTAGTGATAATAATGATCTGAAATATGTAATTGCAAATTTACTCTTTTTTTAACAATTATATAGTATCTGTAATAGGCGATATCATGTCTCCATACAGACAGACGGAACTTTTTTATTTGTTATCGCTGCGGGCATAGGTGTAAAAAAATTAAAATTAAAGCTAGCTGAAGAGCTAGCCGGCGCGCCTTTTTGGGCTTAATAATAGATACGAAGGATATAAAGAGGTGGACTGCTAACCTCGTATGCCTTACAAATAAAACAAAAAAAAAAAAAAATTCGAGGCCGCCTAGAAGTTAGCAACGCTTTTTTTGCATCGAAAATGACTGAGGAATGTGCATTGGTCGAATAATTTTTAAATACTGCAGAACGGTTAGTCTTGTGTACACGCTAGAATTGAAAACATCGCAGCGCAACGCTTGCGATTTCTTTTATCAGCTTATCAGCGCTCATATAATTCCGCCACAGTAATGAAAGATTGGAAAGACATCAAATTGGGTAGAAAAGTAAGTGTTATCATCTATATGTATTGCCTATAAGATAAGACACTTACAATAAATTCAATTTTTTGCTGATTCTTCTTGAGATTGCATATAGAACTTCTGATGTTTACGAAGCGATCTGGGCCACCGATGAAGGTGACAAGGGCATAGCCCTTAAAATTCTGCGGCACATCTTTGATAATGATCAAGCAATCAGACAGGTCAAAGAACTACAACAACTGCGACATGAGAACATTGTGGCATTATATGATTACACGATAGATAATAATCGAAGAATTTGTCTTATTATGGAGTATGCTGACTGCGACTCGCTTTACGATTTATTGCACTACACAAGTGGCACGACTATCGGCCAATTGGATAAAATAAGTTGGATGCTTCAGTGCGCAAAAGTATAAATATTTATCCTAGTGGAGAATAATATTATATATATCATACATATTTTATTTTCAGGGTCTGACGTACCTACATGATCAGAGACTCCAGCATCGTGGTCTCAAAACCCAAAAACTTTTACTCACCAACGCTTTTCGAACTCTGAAAATCTGCGGTTTTGGTATAAAAACAGAGATGACAACTTATGGAGCTGACAACGTTGCCTTCGCATATCTACCGCCAGAGGTTTGTTCTGCTTCAGTGTTTATATGATATAAAAACGTTAACAAACCTTATACACAAGTAGATTGCTTACGGATCGAGATACACAGACAGAGGTGATGTCTATAGTTTTGCGATAATTTTTTGGGAAGTGATGTCAAGAAAAAAGCCGTACTATAATTATCAAAATTGCAGTCAACTTGCAATTTTATCAGAAATTATTAATGGTAAGACCATCCATCATTTTTACCATTGTATTTTTATTCGAATTTACTAGGCTATCGCTTACCTCTGGATGATCTTCCACCTACAACCCCTGATATTATAAGGCGGCTTATTGTACAGTGTTGGGACAATGATCCCAACAATCGTCTAGCAATGCAGAACATAACGGATATACTTGGCTCCTGCTATGCTAAACACTCCAGCGCGGAGAGCGACGTGAATATTAAGTGGAAAGATCTTGTGTTGGGAGCCAGAGTAACTATATGAAATAATTGGGATGTACGCAGCAACTTTATTTCTCATTTGTTCAGATAAGCTTTGGCTATTATGGCGAAACATTTAAAGCAACCTGGAAAACTGGAAACAAGGATATGAGCATTATCGTTACCAAGTATTCGAAATTTGAGGAGGAGTTAGACATTCACACTAAGTTCGAGATACTTTCGATGTCCAAGCATGAGAATATTCTAACTCTATATGGCTTAACTTTTTCGGATGATCATAGAATTGCCTTATTAATGGAATACGTAAAGGGTGGATCTGTACATAGTTTCTTACATAACACGAATAGGCAGAGTCGAGATATTTCTGATGAAGATAAAATAAGCTGGATAGTTCAATGCGCTAAGGTAAGTTATACTCCTTCTAAGTTGCGGTGTCATAAAAATTTCTATGAATCTGAATTTGACAGGGTATTGCGCACTTGCACAACCTACGGCCACCATTTGTGCATGGAAATTTAAATACGTTTAACCTACTGTTGAGCAACAATTTCAAACATATAAAGATAGGCGGCTTTTTTGGAGCAGCCCAATGGTTTACCGAAGCTAAAAACGCCGTCTACACAGCCCCCTATATAGCACCAGAGGTTTGGATTTGCTAACTTTAATACTTCGCTGAGCCGCCAATACAAAAAACAACTTCTCTTTCTGCGATATTAGATTTACGTGGAGCCAAGGTGTACGGTAAGATCTGATGTTTATAGCTTCGGTATTATCCTATGGGAGATCGTTTCGGGTCAAAATCCATTTTATAGCCTTAACGCACATTACCCGCTAAAAGTTATCCAGCTGGTGCGAGAAGGTAAAAAGATATCGATTTTAACAATCAAATGTCCGACCATTTAACAATTTTTCTTTGTCAGGTTATCGGCCTTCACTGTGTGATATCACCCTTAGGGATAGTAAAGGATCTAATATTTCTGATGGCATTAGAAAATTGATTTCACGGTGCTGGGATGCAGATCCAAGTAAGCGGTTTACTATGAGCGAATCGTCTGTTATTATTGACAATATAATGACTTAATAATATATAATAAATCATTTATACCTACACCGCACAAATATATCTTAAAAATACTTAACTTTATTTTTGTTGCGTGGTATAACGATTCAGCAAACTTGATCACAAGCTTGCCATGACAATGGAAAATATCGATATATTGGAAACGTACATCGATATTGGCACAAAAATATCGTCTTAATCGTATTATTACTAAAAACTAGTATAATAGTAAAATATCGTATTGATAAAAATTTCTGTTGTGGAAAAATTTGATAATGATCCTTGAAATATGACTAAAAAATACCGATATATTCTCTAATTTTTCTTTTTGCTAATATAAAGAAATGAATCTATTTTGCGCAAAAATAATTGATTTAAATATATACTATTTAACTCACTGTAATCAAATTTAATGCCAACTTTCTTTAAATTTTCGTAACATAATGATCAAGAAAATATATCTTGAAATATAAAAAATAAACTTATTTTCGATATTTGGTCAACAAAAATATTCCGATATAAATATATAATTTTTCTACAAAAATATCGATATATTGATATTTTGATCAACAATCCCACTAAAACATCGATTGCTCAAAATATTAATCAATTTGAAGTTCTACAGAATCTGCGTCATTTTCTCTGTGCTAATAACCACACGCAAAACTTTAAAGAATGGAGACCACAATTAACAGTAATGACATAACAATAGAAAAAAAGGTATTTTTTTTATAACTTTGCAACTCAAAGCGTATCGAAATAATATAATTTAGATATATATGTGATAGATATAGAATATAACACTCTAAACGGTTAAACATTTCATACGCCGAAGAAAATAATGCTAAAGAATAATAAAAGAATATGAAAATTTTTTTCATAAATTATGAGTTTTTTCCATAAATAAAAGTTCGCAGGCGCTTTAAACAATATGTGAAGAAGCATGACAAGTGCATTGATAAATTGATAACACAGACGAACAGATAACAGTAAAAAACAAAAACGTATTTGCACACTGACTGTGCTGAGCCGATGTTATTTTGTAGGAGAAATTCTTGCGCCTATAATTTTTGTGTTTATTGTCCGATTCGGTTGCAATTTATAGGGTAGATTAATATTACAGCTACGAGAATGTTAAGAAATTGATGCTGTTGCTATTGATGCTGATCAGGAATATATATACTTTGTATGGTCTGGTCCACCTCCTTCTGTCTGTTACATACATTTTCACAAAGTTAATGTACCGTTTTTACCCATTTTTAATTAGTAAATGTTATAAAAACTTATATACGTGTGCGAACGACGCATGCGTACTTTCATTTAGGCTCTACATTAAATGATATATTAAAATGGAACTTTCCATTTTAATTAAAAATAATTGTATCTTTCAGATTGGTTACGGCGGCTTTGGCTGTGTTTTTAAGGCACAATGGAAAATGAATAACAATGAAACATTAGATATCGTAGCTAAATATTTTCATAAAAACGAAAACATTAAACTTATAAAAAGAGAAATTGAAATGTTGAAAAATGTCAAGCATAGTAATATTATATCTTATATTGGTTCAACGATAATTGAAAATAAGCTTGTGATACTCATGGAATACGCAGACTGTGGAACACTTTACGAATTCTTACATTGCGGAAAAAGAAAGGCTTCAGATGTGGCTAAGCTTAATTGGATGCTTCAGTGTGCAACTGTAAGTTACACAGCCTTATTAGAGCTCCATTAATATTGCCAATTTCAATTTCAGGGAGTAGCGTACTTGCACAAAGAAAACATTTTCCACCGCGATTTAAAACCCGTAAATATGGTACTTGCCAACAATTTTCGGACTTTAAAAATTTGTGATTTTGGTACTGTAAAAGAAATAACGTCGAGAACGTCGCAGCAAACAAAAGATATAGGAACTTACCCATATATGGCTCCTGAGGTAAATTCTCACTTAGGCCTAAATTCTCTACGCCTATACATCTAGGATACTTTACTTGATAGGTTTTGAACGGAGAGAAATACACGATGAAATGCGACGTCTTCAGCTTTGGCATTGTGCTCTGGGAGGTAATGGCACAAAAAAAACCATATGATAAGGATTTACATCCTATTGCCCAAGCAAAACTAGTTTGTGAAGGTAAGGGAATTTAGTATGTGCAGTATTATTTGTAACAAAATATGTTATTATAGGTCTACGCCCGAAGCTGAGTGAGGTCAAGCCATATAAAAATATTGATCACATAAAGGATATTATGACACGGTGCTGGGATAAAGATTGTAATAAGCGACCTTCAATGGAGGGATTAGTATTTATTCTTGGCACTGATCGGCACAGCGTACAATCTGGAAGATTGTTGAATCTAAAACCGTTGCCAAATATTATAGACGTTGATTTGGAATTGTAAAATTGTATATTATATAGAATATGTAACCATACAACAATTTAATATTTAAGAATTCTACCAAGGTAGAATTAATTAATTTTCTATGGATGTTTTCAATTACATAGCTTTGTCACTGTTGGGTAAATCATGACGGAAAGTCAGGATTTTCTATTAAAGCTCACTGAGAGTAGTAGTCCATCAGGTATTGTCAAGTTGTGGCTATCGCATAAAACACAAGGCTGACCTTTGCCAACCGGAAGCGCAAATGTGCGTAAACATTTTCAATTGTTCCCAAAGTCCGAGACATGCAATGTTTGAACGGACTCACCTCACGCACAACTCAAGCATTATGACCTCAACGCGACCCACTACGACAACGACGACGTCATCTTCGCCGACAGTATGTCAGGGCGCAAGCAGGCATGGAACAAGTCAAAAAAAAAAAAAGAAAGAATTTTAAAAGTAGCTACAACGATACACCGGCTTATCGGTGTTATAAGTCCTAACCAAATTTTCAAGTCTTTATTTTCGTTAAATGGTATACAGATTACAGCCAGTGCGAACAAGCGAACGCATTAGCCAGCACTTGTCGTTGGGTACTTGCGTTTTTAATAGGTTTTCGGGTCAGGGTCTCGAATCCAAGCCAATCAGAGGGCACATTGTTTATGATATGACTGCACACTGCACCGAAAAAGGGCAGGCAAAAGTATAGCATGAGATAAACGCCCACACCGGGATGACTTTTACGCTCTTGGGCGCCACTAATTGCCGGATGCATCCGCTGAGAGCTATTGTTGTTGTTGTTGTTGCTGCTGTCCTGGTTGTGGGTGAACTGTTTTTGCAACTGCCCTGGGGAGTTTCGTAGTCGCAGTTCCCGTTGTTCGTTCTGCGATGTCCTTCCCTTAAATAGTTAATTTCATTGTCGCATCCTGGCCGGGAGTTTGCTCAACTCTGTTGGCAGAGTCTCAGTCTGAAATCAGAGTTTGGGCAAGGCCAACTCTCGCCCTAAGAGTCTACAATTTGAATATTTTTCATCGTTCATATACCCAGCATAAATTTGAAATGGATATATTCAGTTTGTTCAGTTCGGGCGAAAAATCATGTTGAGCGAGTGATGGAGGTGGAGAGACTCAAGAATTGTTCTTGGAGAAATCTGATTTCGTCAGGATGTTCGATGGAGGGAGATGCAAGTGTAAAGGATACAGGGTAAGTGACAGTCAAGTTTGCTCAGTTATTGCCGTTGCTGCGTGGTTGTTGTTGTTCTTGTGGCTGGCAGCCATGTGGGAGCCAAGAGGTTATTACTGCCGGAGCCACTCGAGCGCGAGAAACCGACGAGCACACGCAGCCCCCTGGCGAAACTGTGCGTAGAGAGAACAAGTGCAGAGAACTATAGTGGAGAGCACTCGACAGTTAGATACCCTTTACTCCTTGCATTACAATTAGCCAAATTACAATATTTAAGCTGTTCAACTTTGTTTGTGAAATATGTTTATGAAACGTTATGACTGACTAGACTTGATGCCAAATTTAGATTTTCTATGTCAAAAATATATTTTATTATAGGGTTAGCACCCTCCATAAACATGAAATAAGCTAGTATTCCCTTTTTCCGAATTTTTATTTATTGATCACATTTTTTAAACAAATGTACTTACGTTATACGTAAGTAACGTAAGAGATAACAATTAAAGTGTTTCATGATAGAGTGCTCTGTTCTCAATTAAAAAAAACTCAGCTGTTATTTGTTATTTCAAGGTTTTAATTATTCATTTCTATACTCATACTCTTGAAATTATTTTATGATGCGCACATGAAGCAGATAAGCCAATCAATACTAAGTAATTCACATTTAAAAAAAAAAACATAATAAGCTGGACAGTTCTATTTTGGCAGTCCGACAATCATCGCATATTCCCGAATTCTTCTGTGCTTCGCGGTAAAAATATTGTGTATGGTATATTTAATCGTCTTGAGACTGATCCATATTCCCGTAGTATATAACTTCTGTGCTTATTGTGCTATTAAGTTGTAGTTTAAATAAATTGCTAAATATAATTTGCTAAATATTGAAGTACAAAATGGCGATTTTTCAAGGCTTGTGACACTGAAAATATAAAATAAACGAGATCTGTTCAAACTATAGAGGAATCCTTTTGGCAAATTTTGAGTTTCTCGATTTTGTAATAGCTGTGATTTTTGCGTTTATACAGATACATAAATGAATACGTATATACTCGTATATATATATATAGTAAGTGACAGGCAGAAGGCAAAATATATACATAGCACAATGTGCCTTCTGCCTTTTGCCTGTTACATGCTTTTGCACTCGACCTATATACCATCTTTCCCACATTTTCAATGGGTAGATGGTATAAAAAGAGAGCGCGAGAGTCCTGATGACAGCGCCGCACCCACATGCCAAGTCGATGCTCGGGTCGACTTCGTGTTCGTGTCGATGACGTCGCCGCTGTTTGTTCTCCTCAATGGCGAAAACTGCAAAATCCTAAAACAGTCCACAGTTGGCCAACGCTGGCGTAAGACGGTCTCGGCTCGGTCGCAGTCTCAATCTCTCAATCTCAGTGGCAGTGCTATTCTCAGCTTCAGCGCACTGGCATAGTTGTAGAGCAAAGCAAAGTGAAAGCCGCCGCAAAACCAGTGCAAAGATAAGAAAGAAGGGAAAATTAATAGGAAACAGAACATTGTAAAAGTGAAAGTCGAAGACAAGTGATAGTGCGAATATGTGCCAGCACCTGAACAGGTTGTCGGCGATTCTCCTGCTGTTGCTCAGCACGATATCAGTAGGTGTGTATGTCTGTGTGTCCATGAAATTTGGAATCGAGAATAAATTGGAAATACTATTGCATACTCTACAGGCGCCCTCATAAGGTGCTATGTTTGCGATTCCAGCGATAATCCCGGCTGCGCGGATCTCTCCGACCCGAACATTAAGTCTGAGGTAAGTTTATCACGTATCACACACTCAGTCACCCACGTGCCCGCAACCGCACACACAATAGTAATGCTACATCAGCTAAATTTTGATAGATTACGCCCCAAGAGGTGCTCTTGTCAAGCACCTGGCTGGCAATTCACTTAACCTTGCCTTTAGTTGGGTAACCGCAGTCAGTTGACCTTAATCAAAGTGCCAGCACATAAGCCCTCGAAACGGAAACGGATACGGAAGCGTGCCACGTCGTCGACCATGTGACCGTTGGCTGAATGTCTAGGCATCCCCTGATTCACCATCTCTCCCCTTCCTTGTCTCACTCACAGCTCTTTGAAAAGACCTACTCCTACTTCTGAACTAGTTTGTGATCATTTGACGACTTTTTTTTTTTTAAACAGAGAGCCAATGTTGTGGAACCAAAATTGAGAAAAAAATCTAATTTGTAACAAACTAATGGTATTAAAAGCTATACAAACAAGCGTAAAACCTTAATACGTGCCGAAGATATTTTGAAATATTGAAACATACATGTTAATAAAAAATAAACGAAAAATTTCAAAAGTTCCCTTTTCTAAAGAAAATTATTTTAGCTCGGCATAAAAAAGATCATTTAAGAAAATGTTGGTTAACTGATTTAAAAATTCGCGAAAACAAAAGAATATAATACAATGGTAAAAATGCCAACGGACCAAACGAACTTTGATTGGACAGTCGATAAAATGTTGGAAATATTTATATAAAAAAACGAGGTACTTCAATACTTTCAGTAAATAGTAAATATTTGCACTGCCTATAGCGCCAATAAAATATTCTAATAACCTTAAATAATTAACCACATTCCACAGACCCATTTCGTTAAAAAGAAATCCACCATTCCAAAAACCGAAGCATTGCAGATGGTAGAGTCCCTATATATGAATTTTTCTGCGCTTCTCGGAACATTGCTAAACCAACTATGGATAATAGAACAGTTTTCGATATATCTATCTCAACCCAAAAGCGGCTTGAAACATATCGAACCGATAAGAGCTTTTTAGTCGGTGGGTAAACCTTGTCTCTGGGCCGTTGCATGCGAACAAGGTCGTTGCAACGAGCGCCGACAATGATAACGATAGCGACAAGAATAGCATTGCTTGTACAGTTCGGTCAGACGATAAGATAAACCAATTAAGCGGGCAATTACAAGCTATTGACATAGCGACCGGCTCGACATTGCACTAGTGTATCAATCAGTGGCCATTGTACCCCATATCTTGTATAGAGTATTGTTTGGTATTGTATTTCCGGCTAACCTCTTCCACACCTTTAATTGGGGTCCAGAACTGCACGCTCGATAAGATGCAATCGCTGGACACCTGGTTGTTTGACCTGAATAAGTTCTCGTACTTTGATAACGGGGCCAACAAGGAACCACTCATGAATTGCCAAAAGGTTGTGGCCCGCGATCGTAAGTTTGAAGCACCAGCTCTCAGCCTCATTATATATGTATCTAATACAATACATACGTAATTATCTCTGTAATCTCTGCTCTCTTTCTGCTCAGCCGATACCAGCAAATGGGTGACAGCACGATTCTGTCAACTGGACACTGGTGACTCGGATGCCTGTGCAATATTGCGCAGTAAGCTGCACATTTCCAGTGACAATGGTGGTCAGGGCAAACGACGCCGCGAACGAGATCAGCATCAGCCACGGCGCAAGGGCAAGGATGCCGAAGCCGAGGAGAAGATGGAGTTCTTTTGCGGCATCTGCGATGAGAACGATTGCAATGGAGCCGATGCTGTGACGCTTGGGACCCTAAAGTCATATCTGACAATGGGCCTGCTCTGGATTTTCGTGCAGCAGCAGTTACTGTCGACGCGCTGCTGAAGTGCGAAACAGCATCGAGGCTGCGCCGTTGGCTGCATTTAGGTTGAGTTAACGTTTACCGTTTACTTTGTAAATATTCAAGTGCCCATTAAACACAATGCAGTGCAATTATCCGCTCCACTAACCTTACACAAAACGCCCTCCGTTCTGCAAGACACCACCAAAAAACCCCTAAGCATTTAAGTGATACACAGATACAGATACAGATACAGATACAAATAAAGATACAGATGCACTTACAGATACAGATACACTTACAGATACAGTTACACAGATACAGATACAGATACTAATAAAGATACAGATACATTTACAGATACAGCTACACTTACGCATACAGATACACTTACAGATACAGATACACTTGCGGCCACAGATACACTTGCGGCTACAGATACTGATACACTTACAGATACAGATACACTTGCAGATACAGATACACTTGCAGATACAGATACACTTGCAGATACAGATACTCTTACAGATACAGATACTCTTACAGATACAGAAACACTTACAGATACAGATACACTTGCAGATACAGATACTGATACACTTGCAAATACAGATACACTCACAGATACAGATACACTTACAGATACAGATACACTTACAGATACAGATACTCTTACAGATACAGATACACTCACAGATACAGATACACTTACAGATACAGATACACTTACAGATACAGAAACACTTACAGATACAGACACACTTACAGATACAGACACACTTACATATACAGATACACTCACAGATAGAGGTACATTTACAGATACAGATACATTTACAGATACAGATACACTTACAGATACACTTACAGATACCGATACATTTACACTTACAGATACAGTAAAAAAACTTGTAAGCTCATTTGCAGATATTTACAGATACATATTTACAGATGCAGATTAACATCCACAGTTAACACAGCTATAGTTGCACTCAGATATAGCTGAGCAATAGCTTTGTGAAACATAATTACCAGTTAGCTTGAGAAACTAAAACAGCTAAACATAGCTTTAAACGGCTAAAACTGCTAAAATTCGGTTTAGCTTGTAGGACAAGCGCAGAACCAATCGAGTATCCTCAATCAAGGATTTACAATTCAGTTACTTCAAGACATCGCTGCGATTTCTCCAACAAATGCTCACAGTTCTCTTAACGTTGAAAAGAACTTGAGAAATCGCAAGAAATTTATATTGTATTATACGATATTATGGCTTTATTGAGTTCATAATTAGTTTACGCCGAACAAATGCTGACGATGAAGTTGATGATGAGCCGAACGATAAATATAAAAATCACCAATTGCCTTTAGTTTTCAGATTGTTAGCATTGCAGAAATGTATCTAACATGCTTATACGTATGTATATGTTGACGTAAATATATATGTGTATGTGGTATGGCAGCATGAAAAAACTTGGATATGAATGACAACTGCCGTAAGGCAAGTCTAGTCTTCAGGTTCTTTCATGGAACCTTATCTTCTGTGTATTCTTAGGTAGATAAAACTCAATGCTTGGAAAGAGTCGAAAGTCGGAGAAGAGAAGATATGAAAACAAACTAATCGAAGTGAGAAGAGATTCTTAGAATGTATGGCCTATTTCGAATACTCTTTATAAAAACTAAATTCGAAATAATTTTGAAATGAAGAATCGCATTCATTGAGTGTTGGACTGTTCATCACAGATAACGAAAAATCAGCGCCTTAAGCAAGCATATATTTAAACGTAATATATACTATCCTAGTGTGCATCGAGGTTTATTTACATATGTATATGTATGGGTTTTCAAATACGCAAAAACAATCAGTAAAAAGTGTGAAAAATGCGAAAATGCAACAAATGTTAATTATATGTGCAATTAGAAGAGATGAACAAAGCAATACGAAAGAAACGAAAAGCAAATTAAAAAATGCATTCAAAACACTGAGCGAGCTTAGAAATGTGCTTAAGCCCACAGCCACGCCCACAAAAGAAGTAGCTAAATTATTGAAAATTGCAAAGAAAAAAAAAACATAAATGTAATGCAAATAAAGTGCACGTTCAGCTATCGAGTTCTAATTAGAATCTAAGTCAAACATGAATGACCGACAGTGGGAAGTAAAGTGCACGTTAAGCAATTCTGTATGACAGTATAACAATATAAAAGGTTTAAACAGTGAAATGCTGTGGCAATGTTTTTGGTTTATTGTGGAAGCTATTTGGTTAGAACTTAATTGTCATTTGTTATTGGTTATTGTTTATTAATTTAGAAATAAGTTCAGATAGTATAACAGTTGCTAGTATAACAGACTACATATATCATGTGTAGCACTGTTTCCCATCAGTATGACCCAACTTTTAAAGTTTTTTTACCATAGTATAACAGTTACAATTAATAGCAGATCAGATTAAACCATAACCTCTAACCATAATAACAATTTTGTATAACAGTTTTATATTTCTCACTCGTTTTCGATTTGTTCATTTCTAGTCTTTTGCGACAGTTTCCATGTTCAGTAGTACTGAGGATAGAACTTTTATAACATGCATATGCATATTATCAGTATGACCCAATTTTTAAAGTTTTCTATACCGTAGTATAACAGTTACAGAGCAAACCATAACCACTAACCATAATAATAATTTTGTATAACAGTTTTATATTTCTCACTCGTTTTCGATTTGTTCATTTCTAGTTTCCATGTTCAGTAGTACTGAGGATAGAACTTTTATAATTGATGATAGTAATTCTGTATAACAGTTTTCCATATCTTCCACATTTTCTTCATACAGGGCATCCTATGTAACCATTCTGGTATACCACTTTCGTAGTAGTACTATAACAGTTACAAATGATAACAGTTCTATACAGATGATAGCAATGCTGTATGACAGTTTTGTATATCTCACACGTTTTCTTAGTTGTTGTTGGTTTGTATTCTTTTTGATTTTTTTTTTTTTTGGTGGGAGCTTCCCATGTTCTGTCTGTCAATCAGCGATAATTTTCCCATTACTCATGTTCGATGCAGGTCGCTGCCTCATGCCCAACGCTCCGCTGGCGCTCGATTCGGTACTCTTTGGCGATGCTATCGACGCGTCGGCGTGTCACCCGCCGCGGGGCGACACGTTTTCAGCAGAAGCGCAAATTATTTTCGCCACAGAAATTTCGATTGCGGCCGCAGCAGCCGCCGACGTGTCGCAACGTTTCGCTGCTGATAGCGCGCCCGCCCGACAGTTCAATTTGAATTTTCGGCAATGCGAGTGCGAGCAGTTGTGGCCCATCCAGTTGCCCGTCCAGTTGGCCGCCCAGTAGCAGTAGTAGCATACACTAGTCCCACATTTTCGATTACCCCAGTACGAGGAGCGATCATGAAGTCAAAGTTCTTGTTGCTGCCGCTGCTGTTGCTGGCAGTCCGCTGCGGCGCCAGTTCAGGTAGGCTGTCATAGACCACAGGCAATTAAGTTGCCGGAGTCGGATGCTGTACCAAAGCACTGTTAATTAGTTAGGATTGGATAAAATATAACCTGATAATGTTTGTAGCGCTGCGCTGTTATACGTGCGAGGATTGCGATGAGCTGTCGCAGCAGAAGGAACTGGAGGTATGCGCCGTACCGGCGGTGCTGCAGCAACCTATGCCCGTCAGCAATCCCAGTTCCAGTCCCAGCCCTAGTCTAGCTCCAGCCCCAGCCCCCGCGCCTGCTGCTGCACCGGCAGCACTTCCTGCGGCGCCAGCAGTAAATGCGCCCGCTGCAGCTTTACCCACAAATCCGCCAGCTCCAGCGGCAGCTGCAGCAGCGCCTGCTGTCGCGGGCAACAGTGAGGATGATGAGGAAGATGAATACGAAAGCGAAGAAGAAGATGAAGCGCCGGTAGGGGGTAGCGCAGGTGCTCGCCCAGTTGCAGGTGCTCCAGCAGTCGCAGCTGCAGCTGGCGCCGCGTCAGTCGATAGCGAGGCCGAGGACGAGGAAGATGAAGATTACGATGACAGGCGCAGACGCAGAATCGGACGGCAGGCCATACCCACACAAAGAGCTGTGTGCTACATAGCGAGTCTTCACCGTAAGTAAATATCAGTAGGTTATTAATCTTATATGATTTATACAGTGAGTTCTGTGAGTTCCTGTCACTGCATGTCCGAGTTGTTAGAGTTCAACCATTCGAGAAATATTGGATAACAATATTAACATTGTAATAGTCAAAAAAAAAAGTTTTGCCCGGGCTGCAATGGAACGCATTTAGGTGTCCGAAATACTGGTTGATCGGACTTCCCAGAGTCCGAATGATCGAGAACTACATAACCTTAATGCTTATAATGTCAGCTTCTGTCGAATTTAAATATTTAAAATTCGAAATTTGGATAAACCTTTTTTACAGTGGATACACAATGGTTTCGTCAACGATTTCAAATAATTTATCTAATAAATATGCCTTAATTTCCCATTCCCATTTACCATATACGGAATATTTATCTTTATGCCAGAACTCGAGAGTGAGAAATGAAAATGATGTAACAGGAACATGAAGTATACAATACGGGAATGTTGTTTATCGTATATCATATCAAATTTACGACATTCGCGCTTCAGGCTTGTTTTCAAACGACACTCAATATCCCATTGAGATTCCGGTTTTTTTTTTAATTAATTTGAAAGCAAAATTCCCTTCAACAAAAGTAAAGTATCTTTTGATGGTTATATATATATTATATATATAGTATATATTTAAAATATTTAAAAAACCTGTGAACTATGTCGAATTAAATCCTTCTGCAACCGATTGAATAATGAGTATTATAAGTTGCTCTCAATAACTACAACTAATTTTGCCTTTTCTTACCCTCCAGTTAACGGCACGGATATTACGAATCGGGGCTGCACCATTATCTCGGGCGACAATCAGAGTGCCGCCTGTACATCCCTCTTCAACGGTTGGGACGTGGTCGGCTGTCAGCTATGCGAATCGAATGGCTGCAATGCGCCCATACACGCCACAGTGATTTCCCAGACGAACAGTAGCGGCTGTGGCAGCTGCCGATCCTGGACAACGTTGAGCCTAATGCTACTGGCCCTAACGGGATACACGGCCATTGTGATTGGCTGACAGTCCGCAGCGCAGCGCGATAACTATTACTACTATGTGTTATGTGTACTATACTCTATTCTAACCGTAATAAATAAACCAAGAGACAAGTACTCCGAATCGCCAACTGCGATTTATGAACCATTTTCGGGGTCTATTTCTAGCTTAATTACGCCCACGTCAACGTCCGATGCCGAACCTGTGAGCACACCTGAGCTATTTTCGCCTAATTATTCAATTGGCTGAATATCGATAAGAGCCAGTAGAGGTGCAACCGTTCACAGTTCAAACTGACGTCGTTGGCCGAACAGAAGCAAATCAATTACAGCTACTGATAATGCCAAAACTAACCAAGTCAGAGCCGAAGTGTAACTGAGCACTCGACTCGAAAATACCAGAGATCAAATGCTGGCAAGCCTTAAATTTACTGTTTTGTTTTTCTCTTCATATAACTACTATATATCACTTTTACTTTTGAAATGCTCTCCTTATCCATATAGTATACAAGAACCTATGTACTAAATTTAAAATCGGAAACTTTTATAATAGCTGAGATAAACAGAATTATAAGGAAGTACCATTACAATCAATACTCATAAGAATGTATTTAATTCGCGTGCTTCTAGACTTTGAAATATTTTTTATATCCTTATGTTTAAATTCGGAATTCTTATAATAGCTCGGCATTCATATAATCTTTATATCTTTTAATAATTGAGATTAAAATCAATATTTAAATAAGCATATATAATTAATAAGCATATATAATATAATTATGTTAAATATAAAACTCTTTTAATAATTGAGATTAAAATCAATATTTGAATAAGCATATGTAATTATTGCGCTTTTTTCGCCCTCATTCGCACAAACGGAGTATGCCTGCCTCAAACCCAAGTTTATGGACACATAAATGTATCCAAGCAATGACTGTGACGGTCTGACAATCGTGACTTCATTCCTATTGCTGATAACCGATGATCAGCCGATGGAACTGATACCATTAGGCCTCAAGTGGCAATCGCTGCCTGCGTGTTGAGCGATTTACAATGGGGCTCAGCGCCTCCATTATGAGGTTCTTAATTGGGAGATGATGAGCGAATTCCGTGTGTGTGCGGTCTGCGGAAATATTTCCACACAACTTGCAGGCGAATCCGTTAAGGAAACTTGTTCTCACAAACGGACAACGAAATGCAATTGCCAAATTCGTAATGCGCGCTTTGTATTACAATCGTGTATAATATAGTACTTGATTATATACATGTATGCGTTATATATAGTATGAATATGCGGGCTGGTCTCACTTTGTGACTTCCCCGTTTTATTTTGGGCAGGGTTCAAAGCTTCCGGGCCGGTTAGGTCTTTAAACGCTGCTCGAAAGACTATCAACTCCGATACGATGGGAGAGAGACAAAGGTCGACTGAAATGAAGGGAGAGAGAGAGAGAGAAAGAGACAGTGAGTAAAAAAAAAATAGTGAGTGAAAGAGAAAGAGAACAAAAGCTGAACGAGAGATTTACGTGATGTCGCCAGCGAAATGAAACACAAAATTCAAATTGTATTTTGCTTTTGTTTTGGATTCTGCTCTTGTCACTTCTACTCTTGCCACTTATCTGCGGTTAAAGTCTGTGTCTACGTCCGATTCAGATTCTGGTTCTGGAACATTGATGCGTCAGTTAGCAATCAGACACTAAAATCGCTTTTTAGCCATTTGGCACGCACGGCCTGATACGTACTATACGCACGATCCATGGTCTTGCCACAAAAAGTATCAGGGTCAAACTTTACAAGTGACCTAAAGCATAGCATATAAGATTACTAAGCTTTGTTTACAGCTTTAAGTATTTTTAAGCATGCAATTAAAAGAACGCGTTACTGTACGTAGTATGTGCAAAATTAAAAAATAAAAAAAAGAGAATTAAATAAATTAATGACGTTTTGCAATTTTCTGGAATTTTCGGAATATAATTTTCCAATTTCTAAGTAACCTTCGAGAATGCTAGCTGTGCCAACTTGGATTTGGTTTATCTACAATCCTCGAATCGCACGTATTTCGGGGTCGATCGGTGCATTTCATTAACTCTACGAGTCGTCAACCTCTTTGTGCGCTCAAGTGGAAAAATTTCGACTAGTTTTTTTAGTGCAGTCGGTACTTCTTAGTGCCTCTCGGCGATTCTCAGAGCCCTCGATTAGTTGTGCACACATCTCTGACAGCTGGAGAGGCACACACAACAGGTGTAAATGGGTCGGGTAAATACCGAATAAAAAGCTGTTAATTGCATGGCCCCGTCTAAGCTGAAGGCGGTGGAATTGGGCGGTAGAGCGTACCGCCTGGGAGCGCTTTAATTGAAATCGAGTTTGTTTGCATTGCGTGTTTTTCTCGTATTAAGTAATACTATTAATCATGCGACATCGAGAGCAGCATATATAGAGATATTATGTAAATGGTAGGGTTGAACAGCACAGTTACTCGCCCCTAAAAGAGGAGCGTCCTCGCTGTAAAGAACACAGGGAATTCACTAGTATGATAAAAAATGCAACGGGTTTCGCCGAACGAGTATGAAGTATCGAGTTGAATGTCTCAGCTGACGTATCGTCTGGGTACTTGGTAAAAACCCCGCGATTGATTCATTTGCATTACGGAAAATCTTTCGCGAATGCAGCAATTCTCTTCCTGCAGACGCTCCGTACGATCGGCGCAAAGAGCGCGTGAGCAAGAGCACGCGTCTTTGCCTCTCTTCGACTTTTACTTTCGGTTAATTTGGGGTTTGCATTATAAATGAATTTGTTATCAATTACGCATACAGTAGCCCAGTAGCGTTACGCTCCCGCAGTGTTGCGCTCTCGCTCGCGCCGCGTAGCTCGCGCTCTTTCCAACGCACGCTCGATAGCTCCATCTCTTTCTTGAGCGTCGAAGCCGCCGCTGCTGTCGCAGTCGCAGCCGCAGCGAAACGCGCTTATTATAAAACTCTATAAAAAGTCTCAAACAAATCACAAGATTTTCAGTTAAATTTCTGAATTCGCTAACTGCGGTCGCAACGACGAGAGACGCGTGAAGAATACTAAATTCATTTGACGTACACGATCTATATATCGAGTATATATAGAAATTTTACGCAAACAAATCAATTCAATTCCGATCAGTTCGAAGCGCACAGAAAATGCAGAGCCCGCTCAGAAATCATCTAATCTTGGCCAGCGTCTTCGCTTTGCTGTTCGTCGCGCCAGGTAAGACCCGAAGAGTCACTACAGGCGGTTCCGGCTGACAGCTGACTTAAGTCCAAGTGTCGTGATAAAATAAAAAAAAAGAAAAGAACAGGAAAAAGAATACAAAATACAAGCCGAAAGCTGCACATCGAAAGTACGATATGATATGTGACTATTTATAGGCAGTTAATGAGTGTCTCTCGCCCCCGCCACCCACGCTTGTTATGCAATCCGCGAAAAAAATCGCAATAAAAGTGCCGAATCATAAAAGTTTATTGCAACTCACTTTGCATGTTAAACACACACAAAACAAAACAAAAAAAAAAAAAACAATCAGAATAAGAACAATAAGTAAAAGTACTGAATGAACAACAATCGCTGCGTTTTTCACAGCAAAATGTCATAAATAATGCAAAAAAAAAAATTGTTTGCAATTTTCCATGATGCGGAAATATCTAGCTACAGTTATACCATACTCGCACATATATATTACTTAGATATTTAGTCTAGAGCAGCGCAATTTTGGCTCTATAGCAGCGCTTGACATTGAGACGGCGGCGACAACTGCTAATTGAAAGCTGCGACCTAAGCTGAAATGCTACAGTTACAGTATATAGTTATATATATAGTATAGACAGTCCATACAAATATGTAGTACGCATGACAGAGCCACCTTTTAGCACATTTCAAAAGCCGAAAACAACACAAACAACAATAACAACAACAACAACCTGCTCACGCGTTTAGCACCAAATCGCATAACATGGCAAAAACGATAACGAGAACCTGAAATTCTGGAAAATCTCAGAGCGTTTTTTTTGACGTAACTTACCGCGTCGCGCCGCACAAATGTTTTCTTAATTGGCTGCATTTGCTGTATTGCAACTAATCTAAATAGACCTTTACGAATGGCGAAAAGTTAATTGCATTATGCAAGCGCGCAGAGGGAAAACCAAATCTGTTTTCTACTTTCCATACCAATGCCATTTGCATGCGGCATTGCAATCAAATTAAAAATTATACTTTATAGTTCTGTTTTCACAGGTAGTCCCTTATAAAGTACATATATAGTATAATGGGGGAAAAAAACTAAGGGAAAAAAAGCTTTAAATATTATCTATTTATTCGTAGCTCTTAATTTATTTCTTAATAATTTAATTGATTTTTAAATCTATGTATTATTTATTAAATTCTTTTATTATTGTTCCCACAATTCACTCTGCCCTGCCAAGGGTATTGAGGAAATACGATCGCAAATCGAAGCGCTTTATCATGCAGCTGACATGTAGCTGTATTTTCAATTTCCTTATATAGCCTTTACCATAACTACACGCACTCCCCACCGCTCTTGGCCATATAGTCTGCCTGTTGGAATTTCAGTTCCACTTGAGGTGGATAGTAAAGTTGGGCGAAAAGCAAAGAACACCTTAACGTATGGCTATCTTCCAGTCGATTGTATGACAGCTAGCAGACAATAGATATAGTGCTACGATTATATATATTGGAGTGAATAACTTGTGTGTTTGTTTTGGGATATCTGCAAAAACCTATAAGTTGTTTATGGTTTACAGTGAATGCTTTAGCTAGTATCTTTTACGGCAGACCTTTTTATTTTCACATGAACTGAGACTTTTTTATTTAAGTATTTAAGCTTAGGGTTCTTCAGGTTCGCCTCTGTTTTACAAATAGTGTCACAAGCTTTGAATACCCCACTGCACCCTTTCACTAAGTCACAAGGGTATAAACACTCAATCACGATCGCAGCGAGTACGCAGTTGCCCCACAGAAAAGTTACGGGCAGAACTGGTTTCCCCCATGGATTTGCACATTGCAATGCAAATTTGCTTTGTACTCATACAAATGATAAAATTATAATTATTTATTGAACAAGAGAGAGAGAGAGAGAGAGGGCGCCAGAGAGATACAAATTAACGAAATGCCAAAATGTGCGGCTTATCACGTGCTGTGACGCTGCGACGGCGCTCAACGCGCACGCTGGCGTGTGGCCATCAAACAAATTGATTTATTAATAAAGTTTAGAATCGACAATCGATAAACACGAGAATACGATATAGCATTGCCGGGGGTTAGAGCATATGTACACAGAAGGTTTGCTCAATTGCCTGGCAAACACGGCGTATGCGTGATTTTTGCTTATCACCAGACAATCGGATGGGCAGCTGGATGAGCAGAGGCTTAGCTACCGCCCGCGATGAGTCACGTTGCCCGACTGTGTGTCGACTCTGATAAGGCAGTTGCGTCAATTACCACAGTGTTCCAATAAGTTTACCGTGCTATGGAACGTCTGCTTGGCAAATATTTTGTTTGTGTGCGACATGCAAATGCAGTCGGGTAATTTCGCGACGGTAGACCGACCTGCCGATGGAGTATGTGACACAGTACACATACGATACGAGCAGGGAGATACGACACTAAGTTGTAGTAATAGCGCTTGTTTAAACAATGACTTCAAATTATAAACTTATAACAGGCACAGTGGATTGCAGCCGAGAGCACTCGACTTTGAAATACCCTACATCGAGGAAAAATTATGAAATTTATAAAAAATTATGTGCATTAAAAATCGTATGGTATTTTTAATCCACATAATTTTTTATAAATTAATACATTTTTTATACGAGAAACTTCTCAGCAAATTTAACAACTCTAGTCTAGATGGTAACAGAGATCGACAACTAAGACTGAGAAACTTCTAAAATTTCAAATTATAAATAATAAATTATAAATTGCATTAGGGATTTCATTGCCTTAGCTCAAACGATAGCAGTCGATCTCTGCTCGATCGAACTATGGTACTTTTAAGGAATCAATGATTTTTTTGCACTGCAATAAACTGCTGTGTGCCCTTATATAATCCTTTGCGAGCAGTGCAGGGTATGATTATTGACTAATAATAAAGAATGTGCAAATAATGCAAGCCAATAAGTTCAAAAGTACACATGAGCCCGTTGCCATGATTTATGGCCCACACATGGCCAGCTGCGATCGCTTTGTCATCTTTAATGGTTTATTGTTGTGTTTGCCAAAGCTGTAAATTGTTTCGACTTCAACTTCGATGAGTGTGGCGCGATGATATCTAAAGGGCGTTAACAGCCCTTCGATAGTTGTTAAAAAGTGAATTGGACTTTGTTTGCGTTAGGAACTGCTCGATCAGCAGTTACGCTGCGTCTTATACTTCTGGCTATTCCCAAAACTCAAGAGACCACTTCGGGGAACGCGTTTCGAGTTGATTGAACAGATTAAAGAAAAATCGTCGAGGGCGCTCATGGCTATACCGTAAAGGGACTATTTGGCCTGTTTCGAGGATTTGAAAAAACGTTGGCATAAGCGTATTTTATCGAGAGGGGATTACTCTGAAGGGGATGAAATTGATTTAGGAGAATAAATAAAGAATTTTGACTTTACAAAAATATTCACCTTACTTTTTGCCCACAGTATTAATTGTAATTCTATCATAAAAGGACAAAAATGATGCAGAAAAACAATCGAAATTTATTTTTTAGTTGAGTCTGTGCTGATATGGAATATTATATATATTATGCTTACAGCTTGCTTCGCCGATCTGCAGTGTTATGTGTGCGATGATTGTGCCAAGGTGTCAAAGGAGACACCGTTGGTTCAGTGCAACGAGGACTACTTCAACCAGGGCGGCAGCACAGAGGCCTCAACCGTGACCACCACACCGGCGACCACACTCAGCACAAGCCCAACACCGGAAGAGTCAAGCAGCAGCAGCACCACCACCACCAGTGAATCCACTAGCGTGGAGACAAGCCCAACCACTGAACCGGCACAGACGACCGTGACGACAGATCCGACGACGACAGAACAGACCAGCGAGATCACGGAGACCACCGAGACCACAGAGTTGCCCATGCCAACGCCAGCTACAGTGGGACCCCCAGAGTCGACCACGCTGATGCCCACGCCACCCTCCAAGGACACTGTGGATCTGGCCATACGTCAGCGCCGATCGCTGATCGACACCAGCGTCAGCTACCACTGCTACAGCGTAGAGAAGACAGGTAACTACTCACTCTCACTCTCTCTCATTTTTTTATCTCTACTAATACTCTCTCTCTCTCTCTCTCTCTCTCTCTATCTCTTTCTTGTCCCCCAGCAAACAACTCGGTGAGCATAGAGCGCGGCTGTGTGCGCGTGGAAACGCAGCAGAACGCCTGCGACATGATCAGACTGCAGCACAACGGCACCGAGTTGCAGCACTGCGATCCATGCAGCATGAATGCCTGCAACGGTGCCACGTCCATGCTGCAATCTTCGCTCTGGGCAACGTTGCTGCTTGGCCTTGTCGCTGCTGCGCTGCAGCGCAACTGAGATGGCAGCCTCGAAGCGGCCAACGTCCCTCCTCCATACGTCCCTGCCACCGTCTACTCCAGCCCGGTGTTATTTAGTACATACTGCTCATTTTTGTTTTAGATGCCCTGTCCCTGACACACCACACACCACATACCCTACACACACACACACGCGCACTACACTCACATGTGCACACACGTCACATCCCACGCGTTTGTTAAGTCAGGCAGAGCAACTGATGGTTATTTGTAAGCGAGACACACGAATATCGAAATATACATATATAATGTACCTATATCTATCTACATATGCATAAACGATCCATATGCGAACTAAGCCTAAGCGAATGTGCTGGATATATCAGCTTGATCTGTAATAAACTATTATATTTATACGCCCAGAGCTGATAAAACAATTCAATTTCTGACTTGCCAAAGGGGTATTATTACTACAGTAATAATAAGGGAGGGGCCTTATATTAATTATTATTAATTATTATTATTATTATTATTAATTATTAAAAATATTAATAATTGATAAAACACAACAGCAGTTGCGAAAAACGCAATTATGATGAACTTGATACTGTATCGAGCCGCTTGCATTGCTCTGGGTCAATGCCGTGTCTTTGGCCTGCGACGCGTTGCGCATACGCCGCATATCACAAGCATACGCTGCGACATGCGGTCCGAGGAAGAGGCATACTTTTAGGCCAGACCGAGCTAAGCAAATTTGCCGAACGCAAACATAAAGCTCATGCGCCTCCGGCCAACAGTAATGAGAGCAGCAAAACAAATAAGCTGAGAAATAAACAAAATCGACTTTGTGATACCCTGTACACTAACAACGAATCTATATCCTAAACTCGACTTCATTTGGGCAAGATTTGTAATAAACTAATTTGGAAGTCTGTATTTCTCTACAAGATAATATAATATTTTAATATACTGCAACAGAGTGTGTATACCCCATTTCGATCATTTTCCATTTTTGCAGGGTATAAGTCGATAAGATAATATTTCATTAATACTACTATCTACGCTCTTGATTTTTTTTTTGTGCACAGTGCGTACCAAAAGCTTACGCACGCGACATAAATCTTGTCATTAGCTCAAGCACCGTAAATTAACTAACTAATTGAGCAATTTTGAAACCATTGCGAGAGAAGTTACTCAATAAACTAATACTATAGCTATAAATCGCGAGCATACCGTTTTGTAAATTCTTAAATTCGAGCAATTAAATTAAAATCGAAGAACAATCGATTTCTCCATTAAACAACATCTGAACTGATAAACTGGCCGGCACTTGTAATGCGACATAAGATAAGATCATGACAAATATGTGTCATACCCTGACCTTGTTGTGTCGGAACTGTTTACCCGGAGCGGCGGAGTGGCAGCCACTCATGATAATATTATAGGTATTCCCCCTGAGTTGTTAAAATTTCACGCTACTGAAGTCGCTGCAAAGAAGCTCCAGATTTATAGGGCACCATCAAGTCGGGCCGGCTGAACGATATCCAAATGATAAGTAGCTCATCGTCGGAAGCGAAAGTATTTGATTACTTCCAAAGGCTCTTCAAAGTCGAGATAACGAACTCATTAGCAAGAGGCTTTCGTTTTCTTATGACTCGGGCACATGCTGACCTTCAAATCGAAAGTATTTATAGCCCACGAATGTGAATTACTTTTGCGTATATAGTTAGTAACTGTCCATCCCAGCTCATCCAAAACGAACTATGTACCATGTGCAGAAAGAACTCATTAATTATCGGACTGTCCAAGACTACTATGAATCATGCGGGGCATAAAATGCTCACTAAGAACTGTACCCAGCACGATATATAGGTGGTATTATCATTTGTTTATCGATCGCAAACTAAGCAACAACAAAAAAAAAAGTAAAGAAAGCTACAGACGAGTGCACTCGACAGTAAGATACCATTTACCCACTTACAATTAAATACTTCTATATAACAAACTCACAACGATCCGTTCCAATCCACGATTTTACAGACTTGTTGATCACATAAATACATACTCGATTTTCGAAGGTGCTGGGCGTTACACTCAAACTTTGAAATTGACTTGACCTTCGTGTGATAAACACGAAACTTCATGCCAAATTTGGTGTCTCTAGCTTTTGTAATAGCTGAGTTCTGTGTGTTCATACAGCCAGGCGAACGCACAAGCCGATATGGCTAAATCTACTACTTCTAACTTTTATATACATTCGTACAAAGTTGATATACCATTTTCCACATTTTTAATTAGTAAATGGTATAAAGAAAATTAAACCAAACAAAATATGAAAGAGCTGTGCAGTTTTAGAGCTAGTAGCCAGCTTAATAACATTGTACTTAGAAGTCTTAAAAATCTATAACCTTGATTAAATTCCGTTACACGTGCCAAGTGCCTATTGACTTAACATGTGACTACTTTATAGCATTTTCCACATATTGCACATTGCACACAGCAAACTTTTACGATTTCTGCAAATTCCCCTTACTTTATTACGCAAAATATCTACACACAATATAATATACTACACTACATTACTGTCTTTGGCCGGTTGTCCAAGCGAATAAAGCCAGGCGAAGTGATTCAATGATAAATTCCAAGAATTTTAGATGCTTATCTAATCGCTATCATCGCGCCAGCAATTCAAGCATCCTAAGGAAGTACGATCGTTAACGCGGTATATTGCACAAGAAAGCACCTGCGGAAACAGCGTTATCCTTATCAGCAGCCCCACAATGCGAACGATTGAGCTTACTGGGGTGATCTTATCGCAGGCATCTGGCAGGTCTGGCAATAGGTCCCTAGTGTAGAGGCCGTTTACCATCTACCATGGCGAACCATTCAGGCCACTAACACACTCACACACGCATACACACAAGCAGTCAGCCAACGGGGCGCCTTATCAGCTCGAGTATCGGCCCGCTGCCAAATGATAAAAAGAGCCATGTTAACAATTTATTTTAATGGTAGTTTGCATTCGAGCCTCGAGTCGAGCTGTTCACTTGTTCCGTTATTCTGGCTAAAATACTGGCCCAATTCTTGTAGCATATCCTTATAGGACATAGAGCTTAACGAGATGCGTCTGTCAATCCTGTTGATGCTGTCGCTGTGCGTCTGCGCCGCCTTTTGGCCAGGTGAGCTGCAAGCGGTACTGGACGCGTTTTTACACGCGCATAGAACGCGCGAGAAACGCGCGCTCTAAAACATCAATTAAATAATGAATATTCAATCGCGAGTGAAAAATGATAAATTAAGCAAAAGCAGTCACAAGTGTACCACGTTTTCCGCACATAATCAATCACAAAAGTATACCACACGGAAACAGAAGAACCCATAAAAAGAGATACTACTAAAAAAAAAAAAAAACCAAAGCAAACAAACATCAATCGATTTCATTTCTTTATTGTCTTATGTTTTTATGAACCATCGAACAAGTGCGCGCTACATGTGTATAACAGTATGCCAGTTGGAAAACGCCGAGACACGCCTTATCAGCATGTTGTACTGAAAATAACCATGGCCGAGTCCATTATTGTAATTAGTTCATGCGAGTTTAGCATTACGCATGCCGCAGAAATGCACGAGTTCACCGCTCGAAACGATCCTCCCGGTCTGGATTATCCGCATGTGAGAAACTGAAGAAACTTCAAAAATCTTGGACTCTTCAAAATCGAAATATTGTGGTCTCGTTTCAAATAAAATCCTTAAAACGATATTTTTTCTGGAAATTCTGAAATAATTTTCTCTCAAAGCTTTAAAAGCTTGAACTATCTATGGAATTTTATGATAACTTGCATTTCTTTTTATTTCGCAAATTTAATGCCCGTATATAAAGAACAGAGAACTTAATCCTCGGGTTAATAACGACGCGTCGACGCGACGTTATCGATAGTTGTCCACACAACGCACACACACGCACATACTTGCATTACACCTGTCGATTTATCAATAAGGTTTATTGCCTGTATAGTTGGTTAGTTTCCAACTCATATCTAATTCGCGATATCTTGTAATATTTGCAGGAAATGCACTTGAGTGTTACGAATGCATCGGAGCTGAGTGCGAGGATCTGGATCAATTGGAACCGGTTACCTGCAATTTGGTCGATCCAATAACTACGACCACCACCTCTACAGATTCTTCAACAGATTCCTCGACTGATTCTTCTACTGGATCCACGGAATCTTCAACAGACTCTACCACAAATTCTTCTACCGGATCCACGGAATCTACAACAGATTCTTCAACAGGCTCGACCACAGATTCTTCTACCGGATCCACGGATACTCCAACAGATACCTCGACTGATTCTTCTACCGGAGTCACGGATATTCCAACAGATTCCTCGACTGATTCTTCTACCGGATCCACGGAATCTTCAACTGATTCTTCAACAGGCTCTACCACAGATTCTTCTACCGGATCCACGGATACTTCAACAGACTCCTCGACAGACTCTTCTACCGGATCCACGGATTCTTCAACAAACTCCTCGACAGATTCTTCTACAGACTCTACCACAGATTCTTCAACAGACTCTACAACAGATTCTTCAACAGATTCCTCGACAGATTCTTCTACTGGATCCACGGATAGTTCAACAGATTCCTCGACTGATTCTTCTACCGGATCCACGAACTCTTCAACAGACTCCTCGACAGATTCTTCTACAGACTCTTCAACAGACTCTACCGCAGATTCTTCAACAGATTCTTCAACAGATTCTTCAACAGACTCTACCGCAGATTCTTCAACAGACTCTACCACAGATTCTTCAACAGATTCCTCGACAGATTCTTCCACCGGATCCACAGATTCTTCAACAAATTCCTCGATAGGATCCTCAACTGAATCATCTACAGATTCTTCAACAGATTCTTCCACGGATTCCTCCACGGATTCCTCCACGGATTCCTCTACGGATTCCCCAACGGATTCTTCAACCGATTCTTCAACAGATTCCTCAACAGACTCCACATCAAGTCTATTGCCTGAGTCATCCACAGATTCTTCGACAGATTCCTCGACAGGATCCTCAACAGAATCCTCAACAGATTCACCGACAGATTCTTCAACGGATTCTTCAACCGATTCTTCTACAGAGTCCTCAACTGACGCCTCGACAGATTCTTCAACAGGCTCCCCGGCAAAGACATTGGTGACTGCGGCTGTACGTTCCGGTCGCGCACGTCGCTCCCTAGCCGCCCAAGCAGCGAATCATCTGTTGCGCAAGTATCGATCCCTACAGTACGCCGGTCGCGAAATCGTTTACAAAACTTCAGCGTGCTACAGCATCGAAAAGGATGGGGGTAAGCATTTCTTGTCGAGATCTCATTAGAGTTCAACTTTAACTTCTCTCTCTCTCTCTCTCTGCAGTGATGCATCGTGGATGTGTCAAGGTACCAGAGGGACAAACCGCCTGCCAAGCTGTGCGCGAAAAGGTCGAGTTGTCGGAGGATTCCACTGGTGATCTGTGCGAAGCTTGCCAAACGGATCGCTGCAATGGCAGCGCCAGTTTGCGACTATCACTGGCATCGCTGGTGCTGCTGCTCGGCCTGGGGCTGAGGAACCTCTTCTAGAGGAATAGTCTTTAAGGAGGCTTCCTGCTCCGAATTACATGCTATGTTAATGCTAACATTTATTAAGTCATTTCTTCTTGTATTTGTAATCGTATTTGTATTATATAAAACCAAAGGAATAAAATTAAATACTTAAACCTTAAAGTTATTGTTCTCTTCTGACCTTGTAGAAGTATCGACAGGTTTCTAAAAAAAGTATGTTCAATTTAAGGATAATCCCAAAACCGAAAGTAAGGTATAAAAAAATGGTATATGAGGAAAACAAGCGAATATAGAACGTATTAAGTGATATGGTCGTTTCTATCTCTTCGCGACTATAAAACTATTATAATAAAGATAGGGATCGATTTATAAGCTGATCATCGTAAACTGTAATCGTAAACTGCAAACTGTTATCAATACGATTGAGTATCCGGTTTATCAAATATTTAGAATCGTTAGACTAGAATAGCAGTACTTAGTATAAAGATTAACTGAGATAAAGAGACCAATCGCCATGAGATCATTTGAAAAAGGTGCGTTTCCCGGAATACTATCTTATCGCTAGCCATCAATGTGAACTCGTGCGGATCATAAATCAGGTATATGTACCTAAAGCTTTAGTTCTGCATGTTTGTCTATTGGCATTAACGACCAACCTACATATATTGCATCTGCGTCATGCATCATATAGCGACAGGTCGGTACTCTTCAATTGGACGTTTGCTGTGCAAACATTGCAACTCTCACAGCAAATATAATAACAATTGGAAGTCTCATATCAATGGCCTATTTACAGCCCCGTAAATATTCCAGGAAATTCAGTTTTACAAACAAAGAAATTAATCCTTATGGCTTTTTTCTTAATTGAAAAGTTTTTCAAAAATATTATATTCAGGCAAGATTCCTCTCATAAAACAACTCAATAGCGCAAACTTTAGTACGCTACGATAAAAGACAAGCTCTGGAAGTGAGACTGTATCCAAGGCAAGCCTATCAGTGTTATGATAATTCATAGACGCAAAATAAATGCCAGAGTCTCAAGTAACAATGGTCTTCATAAATTAATCGAACATGGCTATAACCCAAACTTTGGTATGATATAAATACTGAAAAACTCGCGAAATAGGCCTATATCCAAGGAAAGCAGAACAGCCGGATCGATCTAGCTATGTCCGTCTGTTTGTCCGTATGTGTGTTGCCACGTGTTCTTTCCGTTCTTTCCATCTTTACAAAAATAGCTTAACATTTTACTTTTCTTTTCTCACTTTTTTGTTTTTCTATATATTGTACTCATACTCTCTATATTTTATTTTTAATATACTGTACTTCTAATGCTCTAATGCTATCTTCAAATCTCATTCAAAATCGATCAACGACTGCTATAGCAACAGTAAGAGTTTTATAATGTGCATATAATGTTTAATGTAATAGATGAGCTTGTCATAACATAGTGAATTGAGGAAACATATTCTAATCCAGTTAATATTATGTCTGAACTTGAAAAATATATGGCTAAAAACCTTCTCTTTAATAGCAGCAATCCAACTGTATAACTATAGTGCCATAGTAACAGAAGGTATTTAAGCATCATTTTTGTTTTTAACTGAAATCATAGGAAACTTTTTTATAATTTTAGAAATTTTGAAACCAGCTGAAGTTAACGAACTACTCTGTCTTTCCCCATGAAAGTTTCAATCTGGAAAGCCCCGTCAGCCTGCCCCGTAGCTAACTTCAGAACCAAAAAAGCTGGCGAGGAACGAGCAATTTCATGCCTTCATGAAAAGCTTAGCGTAGCGAAAAGCTCGACGCTTGCAAACCTGGTACTTACCATAGAATAAATATATACACACATATATTTTCTTTTATCGCAACACATTTAGCGTTATCAGTAGAAATCGGCAGGTAGATAAGACCAATGTCGAGCTACGAAAATGGGCTGAAAACAGAATTGATTAGGAGAATGCATGGCCAGCGGCTACCAGTTAAGCAAGCAGTTAACCAACAACACTCGGCGTAAACGGTCTAGCAAATAGAGCAACTGTAGAGAACTCGAAAGCAGACAATAGTTGAGAGAGCGAGCGATCGATATATTGCAACATGGAGCTTCACAAAGTGTGCATTCTAACGGCCACGTTAATCGCTTTAATTAGTCTAGCGCCCTGCCGAGCTGCCGATGTGATAAGTAAGCATTTACGAAACAGTCCAAGAATTATATAGATTTTCACCTACTTATTCTACAGATTGCACCATCTCGGGCTCCACGGAGACCACCTGCCCGGAGAATACCAAACATTGCTTCGTTCGAACAGGTAAATCCCCCAGGCTGAAGCGCCATTTCGCCGATGAGTCACCTCTTGTAATTGCTTAGGCGCAGTTATAAGTAGTCACACATGCCATACATATATGGTCTATAGTTAAATTATAGGTTATAAATCTATATATTCCTTTCTTTTGTACTACATACTAACAAGTTCAACAGACTTATCGCCAATTCGCTGAACAAGAGAATTCAATGATTGATAACAAGTACCTTTATATATTCCAACAAAGTCTATTAGTTATTATCATTATACCCATTATCGTCCACGTATTAGAAGAATCAACGTTACTGTGGTGCAATTTTTGATTGCAGTTTTAGTTGCAATTTCTTTCGTTCGTACAAAACCCTTTTAAAGCTGAGCTTTCGATAGTCTTTAGCTGAGTTTAGGTAAAATATTATTAAGATACGAAAGTTTTTATAAATAGTTTTGAGTTTTTATGAAAAATTCGTACACTTAATTTTGCTGAAATAAATTAAAGGTCTAACATTCGGATTGAATTTTAGCACTACTCAAAATTTTTTGTAAGTTAATTTAATTTAATTGAAATCCTACTACACTTTACTTTTTTGCTCAAAAATTTGTTGTAGAAGACTTTGTATTCAAAAAGATTCTTTAGATCGTCTGAAGTTAAAATTTTGGAAATTTTTTAATTATTTTAATTTTACTTAAATTTAGTACACAATACTGCTTTGTGTTTAAAATTTATGTAAATTAATTAAAGGCTTTTGTGTACTAAAACTAATCAAAAAGAATCGGAATATATATATTCTAAGATCTGCAGTAGCTCCTCGAACTCAAATCTTATTCTTTTTATAAAATCGAATATTTTGTAGATTTTAGTTCAAATCGAACCCAAATTTTGCTTATATTTCTATATAATTTTAAAAAAAAATCTTTGATTTTGTATATTATAAGTTTTCGAAATGAATACTAAAATGGCAACCCAACGATTTGCAGAGACCAATGGCACCATCATACGTGGCTGCGTGACGGACGAAACTTGCGTGGCGCCGAGCTGCCTGACGTGCGACACGGAGAAGTGCAACGCGTTTCTGCTGTGCAGTCAGTGCGATGGCTCCCAGGAGGCGTGCAGCACATCCAATGCGACCGAGGCGAGCTTCAATCGGCTGTGCACATCGGCATCGCAGGTGTGCCTCAATCAGGTGAACGAGAACGGTACCGTGACGCGAGGCTGTGGAGAGCCATGTGCCACGACAGATGACGGCAAGTGCCTGTCCTGCTCGACGGACAAGTGCAATGTGGGCATCTTCCCGGAGGCGCGACGTCAGTGCTATCAGTGCACAGGCGAAACCTGCAACGATGTGGCCGACACAATGCTCAAGCCTTGTGCCAAATACGCGACAGAGGGCCAACAGTGCTACACGATCGGCAGCGATGCGAAGACGATGGTGCGTGGCTGCGACACGGATGCGGGTGCCACATGCGCCGCCGGCTCAACGAATGCGAGTTGCGCGTTCTGCAGTGATCAGAGCGGCTGCAACAATCGCACCTACTCCAGTGTCCTGGGCAGTTGCATCAAGTGCAACAATTCGGACACCTGTGTGCTCGCCCAGGACGCCAGCAAGGCGGAGAGCTGTGCGGCGGCCAACTACACGCAGAGTGGAAACAGCTGCTACTACAACATAACCACCAGCGGCACTGTGGTGCGCGGCTGCTACAACGAGCTGAGCGCCGACGAGACCTGCGACGAGGCGGCCGGCTGCAAGAAGTGTGAGGGCAGCGCGTGCAACGTGGAGGCGGGCATCTTTACCTGCCTCACCTGCCGCAGCGACAACTATGCGCCCTGTCGCCAGGCGGCGGTCGGTGGCACGCCCTGCGTCAACTCCTCCCTGACCAGTCCGAGCTCGCTGCAGTGCTACGAGGGTGAATGGGGTAAGTGACAGCTCTGCGCACTGCGCGAATATACCTGATGAAATTCACAACTCTCTTCTCATCCACTCAGATAACGTCGTGGTGCGCGGCTGCCTCATCGATCTCGGACAGCTGATGACGTACCAGTGCAAGAACGATGCGGACGATCGCTGCGAGATTTGCTCGGGCATTGACTGCAACAAGGAAGTGGACAGATTCAATGGCGCCGCCTCATTGGGGCACCTCAGCTTTGGCCTATTGGCGCTGATCCCGCTGCTGGTGAGGCAGCTACAACTTTAATCCCCACTCCTGTCAGTTCCATATCCAAGTGTATAATCACATGTGCTGTTATCTAGCTTTACCGAGAATACAACAAATAAATAAAAAGATTAATAATATCATGGTTCGGCCTATGAGTCATGGTAGCACGAAACCGATTGGCATATAAATCAAGTGAGAAGTGCTAAAGGTCGACTGTCAGATACCCTGCATGCAGTGTACTCACAGTTAACAATTTGTAGAGCTCATTTTTTGACTTTCCTTAAAATTGGGTCTTGGCACTCAACATTTTTCTATAGTCAAAAGAATTCTGAATACTCTTGAGATTTTTATTTCTCTGTTTGTTTCGTAAATATATTTTAAAATGGGCATGGCACTTCAGATTTGAAATAAACTTGAGGTACGGTTGGTCTTCGAGAACCTTTGTGCCAATTTTGGTTTCACTAGCACTGTTGCTGCGATTGATAGTTGAATGTAGTGTCGTATAATTCTATAAAATCACTTTAACGGCCATAAAACCTCTGCTTGTTTCGTAAATATTTTTAGAACTGAGCATTATACTCTAGATTTGAAATAATCTTGAACTGCATCTGGTTTTCAGTTTGGTCCATGCCAATTTTAGTTTCACTAACACCGCCAATTGTTAAGATTTCAAATTCTTGAAATTGTATTCTTTAGGAAATCTAAAATAATTTAATTTATTCGAAAGATGAAAGCAAAGTTCAAGATGCAATTTCCAATAGGGCGGGCCTTCAGAACAGTCCCAAGTATTATGATCTAAGGGGTATTCAATTGTTTAGGTTGCTAGAAGAGACATAACCACACGCTGCTGATGGCCAATGCCCAGTGCAGAGCTGCCCGAAAGGCACCTCCCGTCAGGGGTGGCGCTTGCTGCAGATTGCACAACGAACTGTGGCAAAGCTCGCAGAGCATCGGCTCCTTGCGACAGTACGTGGTGCCCTCCTCCGTGAGCTCCGACTGACAGCCACGCGTCACCAGCTTGGTGTCACCTGCCGATGGATTAGATGCAGTGATTTTAGCGATATTTCATTACATTTCATTACAATAATAATAATAAAAATAATAATAATAATAATAATAATAATAAAAATAATTATAATAATAATAATAATAATAATAATAATAATAATAATAATAATAATAATAATAATAATAATAATAATAATAATAATAATAATAATAATAATAATAATAATAATAATAATAATAATAATAATAATAATAATAATAATAATAATAATAATAATAATAATAAAAATAATAATAATAATAATAAAAATAATAATAATAATAATAATAATTAATAATATAATATATTATATATTATATAATATAATATATTATTATTTATTATATTATTAAGTTTTTGATGATACTTACGTTTGATCAGCGTAAAGCATCCTTTACTCTCTTTGGGACAGGCAAGCTCCTCGCGTGGCTTGCGGCCACAGGCGCCCTGCTGCTCGCTGGAGCAGCTGTAGCAGCTAATGCTGGGACTGATCTCCTTAGCTGGAGGTAGATTTCGCGGTTGGTCCGGGCTGTGAGAGTCTGCAGAGTCGGGAATTTCTGGTGTCTCCGGCTTGTTGGCTACATGCGCTGCAGCATCATCGTTCTGATAATCCGGCTCTGCTGTGATTGCAGTTACAGCTGCAGCAGACTCTGGTGCTGGTTCACCCGCAGCATCAGGAACTGGTTCAATGGGAGTTTCCGCGGCGGGTTCAGCTGCAGCTTCTGTCTCTGGTTCAGGCTCAGCTGCTGGCGCGGTTTCTGTCGTTGGTTCCGCTGCTGATTCCGCTACTGGTTCCGCCGCTGGTTCCGCTACTGGTTCCGCTGCTGGTTCCGCCGCTGGTTCCGCTTGTGGTTCCGCTGGCGGTTCCGCAGCTGGCTCTACTGCTGGTTCCGCCGCTGGTTCATTTGGTTCCACCGCTGGTTCATCTGGTTCAGGCACTGTTTCAGGAGTTGGTTCCAGCTGTGGTTCAACTGCGGGTTCAACCGGAGAATCTGCTGCAGATTCTTGAGCAGTTTCCGGCATCCCAGGAGTACTCATTCCGTTATCCTGCTGCTGTTCCGCCTGCTGCTCCGCCTCCTGCGCGACACACGCCTGCAGCAGCAGCAGCACGAGCAGAGTCAGGCAAAAACTCAACTGTTTCGCATTCATTTCGAATTGGAATTAAATCTACCTTGACCTCCACTTCGACTTTGAACTCTCGACTGCAGTTTGTGGCAAACTCCAAAGCAGTTATCTCTGAAGAGCTGCTCAAATAGTTGACTATAGGATGCAGGGTTTACGGTTTAATGCCCGGATTCGTTGCCGTCTCGCTGACAACTGAACAAGGCCAACGTGTGGTTGGCCATGTGTCCTGTTCTGGCCATATGCCGCTGATTGTCACGCAATTATCCTGCTCCGAAACTAATCGATAGCATATGAATGTGCTCCGCTGGCCGAGCGATTTAAGTGTGTGCCGGCCCCTTGCCACGCCCCCGCATCTCCCGCACCTACTGAATTATTGATCATGTGAACATTTCAAATTGCTCGCGGAACAAACATGAAACAAAAGCTGCGCTCCCGTACCCTTCGTTGGCCTGTATGTTTGTCTGTCTGCCTGCCTGTCTGCCTGCTGGTCTGCAGCACTTTTCGCATTTGCCCTTTGACTGCTTCATATTTCATACTCGTGTCACAATACAATCGTTTGACCTGTTATTAAGTACTGGGAATTAAGATATGCATGCTTATATACATATATAAAAATATTTATACTGTACTTCTCTATGGGTATTTACGATTGCTTTCCGCAATAAGATATAGTATATAGATAACATAACATGAATGGCTAAGTTTGCGGGCCTGTCTCCTCGCATTGTATTGGTTTCAAGAGCTTTGTTTGGCCCTGATAAAACCCACTGCCATTGTGAATTTGTTGTATCTACATACTTTATATGTATCTACATACTATATCTATTTATATAAATATATATCTATCTTTGTATCTATCTATCTAACCATATTTCTATCAATATATTTCTATTTCTATCTATCTGTCTACCTACCTATCTATTTATCTATATATCTATCTCCCTATTCATTTAATTATCTTTCTATATATAAATTTATATTCATCTATCTATTTATATCTTAAAAATATCTTTATCTATGTAACTACCTATCTATCTATCTATTTATATATCTATTTATATATCTATATATCTATCTATCTATCTATCTATCTATCTATCTATCTAACTATCTAACTATCTAACTATCTATCTATATGTATCCATCTATCATATCTATATATCTATCTCTCAATTCATCTAACTATATTTGTATCCATAAATTTATATCCATATATTTTTATATCTAAATCTCTATATTTATCTATTAAAAAAACTTGCTATCCATCTATCGATATATCTATCCATCTATATATCTATCCATCTATTTATCTATCTCTTAATCCATCTATCTATCTATCTCTTAATCCATCTATCTATCTATCTCTTAATCCATCTAACTATCTTTCTATACATAAATTTATGTCCTATCTATCTATTTATCTATATCTATATATTTATCTATTAAAGAATCCGTGTATCCATCTATCGATATATCTACCCATATATTTATCTATCCACCCATCTATCTAACTATCTAAATATCTATCTAACTTTAAATCTACATATCTATCCGTCTATCTCTCAATCCATCTAACTGTCTTTCTATACATAAATTCATATCCATCTATTAATATATCTTAATCTATATATTTATTAAAAAAAATTGTATCCATCTATCTATATATCTATATACCGATCTATATATATATATACATATATATATATCTATCCATCTATCTATTCAAACATCTATCTATCTATCTTTCTCTATATCTACCTATCTAGATATCTCGCAATAATTTACCCATCTATCTATTTATTTATCTACCTATTTGTGTGTAAATATATAAGTATACCATTATTAAATCTATCTACCTACATCTGTATCTATTAACTATTAATAAACTACATATTTCAATATCTCCAAAGTTCATCCAGATCACCTGTTCTAAATATATACATCTCTGGCGCTTGGCTACATGCATTTCCATTGTTCCACTGCCATTGAGCTTATCCTTATCACTCTGATAATGGCCTTTGTTCGCCCAGATGATAAGCCATAAAATATCGATGCGAAGTACTTGTCAACACAAGAAGTCCATGCGATTTAGTAGCGCTACCATAAAGCTAACGATATGGCCAGCAAGTTGACATGCAAAATGGACGCCTACACTACTGCCCCGATCCTGTGGCCGTCACGTAAGCAGCTGCACAAGCGATGCGACTAATGCGTTTCCAATAGCATGTCGATTATCTGTTTTCTATATAACTATAAATAGTGCGCCTCCCACTGCTCCCACTGTTGCTAGTGCTGCTGTTCCGCCCGGCTTGGGGCATTGTTTGCTATCACTGCGATTCCATCGCGCTGCCCGAATGTGCCCAGACGCTGGGTGAGGTGGGCCAGTTGCCCTACAAGGAGTGCGCCACGGAGCTGACGTGTGCCATGTCCATTGGTAGGTAGCAGACACCCACGCCCAGAGAGCACTGCACTCTAAGGTCTCTCTCTCTCCCCCTCTCTTCCCCTGCAGTGGCATCGATTACGTATCGCGGCTGTGGGGCGGAAACGCCCACTACGCAGGCGGCCTACTCGAAGCGCTGCTCCTCGAATCTCTGCAACACGGGCGTCTACCCGCCCGGCCGACTCAAGTGCCATCATTGCGCGGGCGCGGAGTGTGTGGCAGCACCTGTGGGTAAGCCACGTCCATGTCGCCTGCACCACGAGGTGGATGAGGATCAGTGCTATACGGAAATCGTTAACGCGACCTACGCCTATCGCGGCTGCAAGTCGGACACCAACCACACGGCATCCGGGTTGGCGCAGCTGTGCGAAATCAACGGCTGCAACGCGCAGCAGGGCGCGCGGATCTTGACCTGCGCGCGCTGTGATTCTCGCGAGGCGCTAGGCTGCAAGCGGGATCTCTTCCAGCTCAACTCTGTGCGCTGCAACATCAGCCTGTACGATCAGTGCGAGCAGCAGCTGCTGCTTGGCCATGCGGAGGAGCAGCACTACTGCTTCACGTACCACCAACACGATCGCGTGGTGCGCGGCTGCTCCACCCAGCTGCCCGTGGAGCTGGAAGCGCAGCGGGAGCAGCTCGTGCAGTGTGATGCGGCGAACAACTGCAATGTTGGCTGCATTGCCGCACCGCGGTGCATCAGCTGCAGCTCCACCGAGCAGGAGCTCTGCCGCAGCAATGCCAGCGCGCTGAGCAGCATAACCTGCGGTTCGCCCGAGGCCTCTTGCTGCTACGCCTGCGTCTACGATGACTGGCAAGTGCGACGCGGCTGCGGCGCGCCGCCCGAGCAATCGAGCCTCCAGTGCTACGAGTGCGACGGCAACGCGCTGGCGGGCTGCAACCGCATGGACTACACGCGCTGCTATCGCTGCAGCAGCGACGACGGCGCAGGCTGCGCCAACTGGCAGCAGCCCGGCGGCATATACATCGAGCAGTGCGCGCAGCTGGCGACACCCTGCCTGGCGCTGAACTATGCGAACGGCACGACGGAGCGCGGCTGCTGGCGCGACGATTTAAACTGCAACGCGGTGGACGTTGCCAGCTGCCGGCAGTGCGACGGCAGCTTCTGCAACACGGGCGCCTTCCCGGAGCAGCGTCTGTGGTGTCATCAGTGCAGCGGCAATTGCGAGCATATCACGCAAGGACAGACGGCGCTGCCCTGTGCTCGGCTGGCCAATGAGCCTGCTGACCAGCTGCACGGCTGTCTGGAGTACTACGATCAGTTCGCCGGGCAAGTGGTGCGTGGTTGTCGCTCCAACGCGCTGCTCTACTACGAGTGCATGCTGCACAATGGCCACGCAGCAGCCTGCCGACTGTGCACCACTCCCGGCTGCAATGCGACGCCTGGCGAGGAATTGCGTGCGCTGATTCCGAAAACAATTGCGGCGAGCATTTGGTGTTGGCTCAGCGAAATTTATGAACGAATAATTGCATTAAACTAGTTGAAATCGAAGTGCTCTCCTACTGCACGTCCTGCTCGTTGGGCCGCGGCGGCTTGTAGCCAGGACTGAGTGCGCGTCCGCGATGGTTGAATGTGTAGAACGATGGGAAGTTGCCCAGCGTGTCCCAGGTCTTCTGCTGCATGTCCACGGTGGCGCGTATCTCCTTGAAGTCGCCCACGATCTGGATGATGTTATAGACGACGATCACCAGGCTGATCACCGTCTGCAGTATGATCTGCAGAGCAAAAAGGGCTATTAGTGGCAGTCGAAACTGAAACTGCATGCTACTTACGTCCAGCGGCAGTCCGCTCCACTCCTGCTCCGTGAGCCGCAAGTAGGTGCGATCTATGCGAAGTCAGAGTACATTTTGCCATTTAATTATTCAGCCCAAAGGTTAACCAATAAGAACTTACGGTGTGCGGCGGAAAAGGCGGCATGCGCGAGACTCGCAAAACCGGCAATAAGCAGCAGTTTGTTAAAGAATTTGCTGCCCATGTTTGATACTTGCTTTTAGTGACGAAAAACGTGATATTTTCAAGAATTTATGCGTGCAGCATTAAAAACTAAATCAGCCAATTTACAATTAATTAAATTAGGTATGACACGCAAAACGATTGCACGCATATCGATATTTATATTGGGAACGATAGTGCAATAAATTAAACAAACTGATATGTTTGCATTAACCACATTAATCGGCATTTTATTGCTAATCAAAGTGATTTAAAATTGCGTATTGTACGCATATACAGTTTAATACGAATAAATAGCATAAAAACGCCACATCTCTGTTGCGATATATTTTCACTCACTTGGCAATCGCATGTCAACGTCGAAAAATGTCCCAGCTGTTTGTCATTCCAGTGTTAACGTTGCCATAGCCTTGCCATATCTGTCGAAACAGCTGCACACACATTCACAATCTCTCTCCCTCCGTCCGTTCGTCTACACTCTCGTTCGTTTGCGTTTGCTTCGTCGCGCATTCGTGTGTGGAACTTCGGGTGCTTTGGACGTAAGTTGCGCGCTTGGTTAAAATCAAAAGAAAATTCTCAGTTATAAACACAACACAAGCTGCGGTCTTTTCGCGCGCATCTTCGAGCAGGAACAAAAAAAAAACATCTATTATCAGCAGCTACGCAGCGTGTGTAGGCGTCTTCAAACTCTGCTGCACTTGTCTCCTCCACTCGATTCGTTGCGCCGCCTGTGCCCGTGTCTGTGCGTGCGTGTGTGTGTTTGTGTTCGTGTGTATCCTTACATCCTCGCTACCCCCGCCGCCGCAGCCGCCTACGCCTTTGCACTGGGTGTGGTGTATTGAGAATTCCAGCACAAGTACAAGAGAACACACAGAGGAGTGTGGTTAGTTGTCGAAATCGAAGTCGAACTCGAACTCGCACTCGAAACTCAAATTGAAAACATGTCGGTCTCCTCGAACGCCTCGTCCGCTTCGCGCAACGGCAGCGTCGACGATAGCATAACAACAACAACAACAACGGCGAACACATCCAATGCGGACAACTCGGAGCTGACGCACATTCTGAACCGGCGCCAGGAGATAATGGACTCGCAGGAGGCGGGCATCGAGGTGCCGCGCAGCTTCAAGGTGGTCAATGTCTACACCGAATTCCATGAGTTCACGCGCAAGCAAATCAAGGACTATCAGAAGACCTTTACTACGTAAGTGCACTACAGTGGAACCTGGCTACAGCATACTTTTTACAACTTAAAGATTTTCCAATAGGTACTAAAAATGCTAAACTAAAATTAATGCAGGGTAACTTGTAGTCTGGCACTTTTTAATTTTGTAGACACAGTAAAGCCTTGCTAAAAAAAATTCTTCGATTAGCAAGCCTTATTGACAGATTTTCTGACAAGACTTAAGTAGAATTTCTGAATTACAGAGTAACATGCAGTCGGGCATGCTTACGAGTTTTGCTGCTCAATATTATAATCACAATTTAGACAATTTCTTAATTTGCAAGTTTTTATAATAAGAGAAAAAAAATAAGCAGTGCTTAAGTCTAGCAAAATTTTAAATTATATAAGGCCTTGCTATAAGAAACTCTTTCATTTACAAGCTCTAATTGCAGGATTTCTTATTAGGAGCACAGTAAGCAAATAAAAGCATGCAGGGTATTCCATAGTCGAACATTCATGCGAATTTTGCGAGAAACTGCTACATACAGTGAAGCCTTCCTTCCCATTTGCAAAATTATTTTGTGATCTTTTATATAAGAAAATTTATGACAAGCAAAACAAGCCTCAACTTGAACTGGCATGCAGGGTATCCCAAAGTCGTACGCGTTCTGCTTTTCATTTTAGCCGCTTGCAGCTGGCAGACACCTAGCGAAAAGGCCAAGCATAAAAACTTATGCGGTTAATTGGCAACTAAATTGCATGTAGCCACACCCCCAGCCCCTGTGCATTGCCCTGCGCTTGCCCCACTACGTCTGGGGGCGCAACCAGATGCAATGGAGCATGACTCACACCCGAGCGAGCGAGCGTGTGGCGACTTTGTCACATTCACTTGCATATGCCGTTTAAAATTTCAACCGCGAATCGCGTGAGTCAAAGTTGACGCTGCTTAATAATAATCCCAAGTGTGTATTATTACGCTCGAACTGATGCATCGTCTATACGAATGCGTATTACTCTGCGGTTTTGGTTTCTGCACTTAGAACTTCCTAGTCTCAGCTTACGCTAAACGATCGCGTTGCCGCGTCGCCCAATGAGGCGCGTTAAGGTTGCGCAACAACATCTTGACGGGTTGTAAACCTTAACGCGTTTGTTTTTCCCTCAAAATACTGCGACTACTTATGCGGTAAGCATGGCCGTAGTTAGCGCTCTTAGGGGGCAACTAACAACTGCAGAGTTAAAATATTTGTGTTTAATTTCTGCAGAGATAAAATGTTGAATTTTATTTTTATTTATTTATTTTTTTTTTTTTATTTATTTTTTTTATTTTTTATTTATTTATTTTTTTTTGCTCAGCTTCAAAGTCTGTTAGTTTTACATTTTACTGTCTCACATAATTGCCGCAGCACGTAGTCTGGCTAACTTATCTCAGCTCATCCGATTTGACTTTGCTGATTAGGTTTTAGCATAGGAGGAAATCGTCATTTTGCCGCGTCGTTCTCGTTTCCAGAACCCGCGCTGATTCAACCTTATTCTCATTTCACGTAACTGAATCACCTGTCGTCGTCGTCGTCGTCGTCATAATAATAAAGTTACTCTGTCAATTAGCAACTGGATTTGTATTCCGTTTGCTTGCCATTAACACCTCGAGCTAATTGAGGCACTCTGTGTCTAACGAGCTCAAAAAAAAAAACCGTACTAAACTCTGCGGACCACACAGGAGTTGAGTCCTTTACCTGTTCTCTGCTGCTGTTTACTTTTCCGACTCAACTGAGTGAATCATGCCCAGAAATTTGGGTCAGCTCTCCAGCACAATTGGCACATTGTCAAAAAGAAATATTTGAAAAGCGAGACGAGAAAAAAAAGAAAATAAACGAACGTGCCTGGCAAACTGAATCGAAATCATCGTATAGCCAGCCCAAAGGGCAGCTCCACGAAGTCTGGAATACGGAGGGAACCCAAAAAACGTTACACAAACCGCTAAAAGAAGTGCAAACAAGCATTGAACAAAGTGTAAACAGTTGAAACTATAAAACTCTATTTGTCTGCTAATTAGAACCGATTTAATTTAGGTATTATACTTTAGAATATATTTCAGTTTTCCAATGAAACTCGAATATTTTCATATATTTTATTCAAATTAAATTCTTGAGTACAACGTGAGGTTTAACTGAGATCTACTATAGTATATTGCATAAATCCGTATATATTACTAAATGCATTCTATTTCTGGATAATTTAAAACACGATTTACTTTCAATTGAATTCAGATGGGAACCAGTTCCAACTCCGACTCGCTTTCGTTATTGTGTTTCAATACAAGTTCTGTCGCAAATGCCAGTCGACATCTTCTTTAGCTGACGATCTTCTCTCTCTCTTCAAAAAAAAAAAAAAAAAAACCGGCTTCTGCTCAGCGTTTGGCATTTCCAAGTAGCTTTATTGTAAATTTATGTACTAATTGTGTAAATTTAGCGAGCAAACTCAAAGGCTGGCAAAACATTGTAAAAACATGCAAAACTCGATGTTCTACTGAGTCACGCGACGGGGCAAATAAGTTGAATAAGTATGGAATATGAATTGAAACTGATTCAGCGAATTCGTTGTGCAGAGAGATAAACAAAACAAATAAAAACATCTTGCAGAAATATATAAACAATTTCCAGAAAACAAACGTCAGAGGCTTTTTTTTTTTGATTAGGAAGCAGTGGAGAATGTCGGGGTCTCAGTTCCTAGCACCGATAAGTTCATGGCGACCCACATAAGCGTATGCGGATGCAGACTATATACACATTTTTGTACAATTGTATGTTCCAAATAAAATGAGAACAATTGGGGAGAAAAACTACTCAACTTGGCATATACCTGATACTTGTTCTTTTTTTATGTTCTTGTAAAAAAAAACTTGCTAGGATTTTTTTTAAATTTCCATTTCAAATTTTATTATTTTTGTCTAAATCTTTGGAAAGATTTATACAATAATTTTGCCAATTTAACTCTGATACTATTTTATAGTCGAGTTTTATACTAAACCAAAGCTGTTTAACCATTTAGAAACAAATGCGTCTTCTGTAATTTTAAAAACTTTTTAATTTCTGACAGGCACAGCCTGGAAAAATAAAAAAAAAACTGATCTTATTTTCGACTTTCACACACGAAATGTATTTTGTGGATCAGGAATATATACTCGTGCATATATACTTAGTATGCCCTGCCATGTCTCGACTGCTGCTGCCTGTTACCAACACTTGCACAATTTAATATACCCGTTTTTATGCGTCTTCAATTGTTGTGCATATTAAAACCAGAGCAAAGAAGAAACGCGATTATCGGACACGCAATACGAAATGTGTTTTCTCTCTTTTATACGGTAGCAGCGTCGTAATTATTTGTTGATATTGCTGGGCTTTGAGTTTCCGGCTTTTTTTGGATGCGCCATTTTCCCATACGCTTTTCCGGGAGTCTGAAGACGACGACGACGAGCAGGCGATAAATTGCAGGCGCTCGCAGCTCTAGATTATATTGGTTTTTTATATTTACTACTGTGGGCAAAAAGTAAGGTGAATATTTTTGTAAAGTCAAAATTCTTTATTTATTCTCCTAAATTAATTTCATCATTTTCCGGGAGTCTGAAGACGACGCGCAGGCGATAAATTGCAGGCGTTCGCAGCTCCAGATTTTATTGATTTTTATATTTATATGCATTTAATGGGCGACGCCCGACTTCCACGCAACATAATCTTATGCATACATACACACGTATATATATATATATATATACATATGTATCATATGTATGAGTGTCTGTGTGTATTTAAGTACGTACATTATTGTGGGTGAAGGAGAGCAACGTCTCGCCGTCTGTCTGCGGCAGATAAGACCGAAAATCCCAAAGCAAACTAAGGGCCGCAATTGCCATGCCCGCCCCCACCACGCCTCCTTCGCTCTGCACTGTCCATTTGGCATTTTAGCTTATTGCATTTTTAACTTGAAAGAGCGAGAGAGAGAGAGAGAGGAGAGAGGAGCCACAACAAGAAATTTGCATGTGAGCGTGGGCAGTTCTAGCTAGAGATGAGCGCGTGTCGTGAATGGCGCGATGCCAAGCCGTGCGCGTACTACGTAATAAATCGAAAGCCTTGCTTACTTTGCGTACAATCGGCCAACGCGCATCTCTAGCAACGATGTCAATGCCATGTCGCACAGCCCACAAATTGGGTTCATGGCAAATGAGTGCATAAAATAAACACAACAATCACTGACGCACACACACACACACACACATGAGCAGCGATAAAATCACTTACACGCACACGCACTTTACAATTGCGTCGAGGGGTTGCTGCTGCTAAGTACGTACGTGTGTGCTTGCACATATCATGGCAACTGTGGCGAGAGCTTTTAATTAAGCCGCAGTCACCACCCATTGTAAGTGATGCATAACCACCCCCACCCTCCTCCCTCCCTCTTTGCTAAAGGGTTGATGTTGCACATTTTAGGATAACTGCTGCGGCCTTTTCAAGCACTTCCTGCCGCACAGCAAGCTAGGGGCAAGCATTACACACACACACACACTACACATGCAAATGTATTTTTGCACACACACATAAACTACTTGTACAGGTTCATTGACATTTGCATCATCCGTTTGCTGTTTACACACAGTGTTTACCTCCGCTGGCTCCAATTCAACACTACCCCCCCCCCCCTCCCTTTCACACTCTCTCTTCCGCTCCCTTGCATGTAAATGCTGTAATCGACAAGTTTTCGCCAATCGATAGTACTGCATTGGCTGCTGCATCTGTCGTTGTGAATGGCAATTCACTTCCGCTGGCGCTGACCTTTGCCAAATAAGCTGCCATTTGCAGCTGTGATGCAGCGGGCGACCGGCTGTCTGGCAACGTTGTTCGCCAACCGCAACGAGTGGTCATTATGGCGGACAGTTGGACAGCAACAACAACAAAGCAGCGCCAACGCTGCGCGTGCGCGCATTGTGCTGAAAATTACAATTTGTTGATTGACAGTGAAAAGTACATGTGTGTGTGTGTGTGTGTGTGTGTGTGTGTGTGTGTGCTGACTAGTGACAATGCCGTCGTGCCACTCAATTGAGGAAATATCAAATTAAATACAACACATAGAATCAGCAGCTCCTTTGTACTGTCCACTTGCGCCGTTGCAATTAGTCATGCGTGTAGCTCAACTTTGTGCGGTTATGTGTCAGCATTTGTTTTATCTGCATTGTTGCCCCCGATTAGTTGCAATCACTGAGTCATAGAGAGAGAGAGAGATGCCTCCCTCCTGCTGCAACTAAAAATATGCTGCACGCACGACCCACGCAACGTTTTCTTCTTTTGTTTTGCTCCAATTTTGTAAATGTCCAAATATGACACAGCGTTGCCAGCCTGTTCGTTGCTTTCCCGCCAGTTCTGGCTGCTAGCGCTTTTGGCTTTTTAACGCAGCGGCAGTCGAAATAGCGTAAAATTGAATAGAATAAGAAATATAATTTTAATTATGTATGTTGCGAGCGCAATGGTTTGGTATATACAATTATTTATCATAAAAGTTGCGCGGTTTTGAATTTACATTTGTAGTTGTTGTTTTGTGGCTGTTTGTTTGGTTTTACCGCAACTCTTTATGCTGCTGTTACCATAAAAAAAGCTCATGATTTTTTATAGATTCCTTGTGTGCGCACAGGCACTTTTCACAGAATTTACATGCGTGTGTGTGTCTTAAATATAAATATAATGCGCGTAGTACAGTACGTTTTCGATAGTCCAGACCATTAGGAATAAGGCCCTTTCCAAATAAGTGGATTAACAATTCAAACTTTTCTTTAAAAAAAATAAATTTAAAATATAATTTTTACGTTAGAAAAAAATAGTATAGTATTTTGAAACTAAAATTATTGAATTCACTCCAAGCATAGCATTTTTAAATGAAAAAAAAGTTAGCTAAAAAATAAAATTAATTCATTTTATGACTAGTATCTTTTGGGTTAGCGAATTTAATCTGTTTAAATGTTTAAAAAACTCTTTGTTACATTTTTAAAGAAAGTAAAAATAAAACTAGGTGTCCGTATTAGAGAGAAAATCGTTCTGTCCGCATTGTACGGACAATAATGAAAAGGATCTTTTAGCGTACGAATTATGGAGAACGCACTGTATTTTCGAGTATATATACAGGTGCACAGTTTCGGTTTCGAAATGGAAACAGCAGCAGTCATTCGCTGGGTCAATCAGTCAGTCTGTCCGCGCGTCCGTCCGTCATGCAGCCAGTTGATGGTGGGGGTTCGTGCCGAGCGAAATAAACAAGAAATTGTGTATTGTGTATGCAAGACGTCAACTGTGTAAGTTTTCAGCATTGCTTCGCCTGCGACTTTACCATAGATAAAAGACCTACCGAGCGCAATCGCAATCGCATGAAGAAATCCACAGTGCATTTTAAGCGCACACACGCACACACACACATACATATGTGTATGGCATATAAGTTATAGCATGTAGCATAATGACCGTTACAAAGCCAAATGTACAAAAAGTTCAAGAACATGACGCGCTGTGACTGCATAGTGCTGGCATTAACCCGCTTGGGCCACAGAGCATGGCCCGCAGAGCGGGCCAGAAAACATAAACTTACAATGGGCAATGCGACTTACATTGCAACAGCAGCAGCAACAACAACAACAACAGCAGCAACAACAACAACAACAGCAGCAACAACAACAACAACAGCAGCAACAACAATGAACGGCAATTGCCGCCGCATTAGGTTTCGCTAATAGAGAAAAGCTGCGCTGCAACAACGCGTTCAATAATTGCAATAGGCACAACAACAACAACAACAACAACAACATGCATTTGCGATGCAAATGTAGCATGCAACAACAACAACAACAACAACAACGATAACAAAAAAACATTGGCCAGCTGACCCCGTTAGTTGTTGAACTGTACTAAACAAAGCGCTACCAGACACACACACACAAAGTTATTTATAAAGAAAAGTAAAATCGTATGTAAATTTGGCCAGAACACCCTGTGTGTGTGTGTGTGGGTTGCCACTGCTGCTGCTTATGCAATTATCGCACTGAGCACAGATTTTTAAATCGATAAAGGAAATTAGAATTGGGAAATTAGAGACAGGGTGGTAGCTGCAATGCCACACCAACAGTAGGAAATTATTGCGCCGGCTGGGAATTTTATTTATATTGCTGGCAAATTTAGCTGTTAATTACATTAATGAATTTAGGGTGAATGCGTGTGTGAGGCCTGCTGGGAGGGAATTTTATTGAAATCCTTTATGTGTGGCATATTAGGAAATTATCGAATCGAAAACAAAGGAAATTATAGAAAGGGTGGTAGCTGCGATGCCACACCAGCAGTAGGAAATTATAGCGCCGGCTGGGAATTTTATTTATATTGCTGCCAAATTTAGCTATTAATTATGAATGCGTGTGCGAGGCCGCGCCACCTGTTGCGAGGGAATTTTATTGAAATTCTGTATGTGCTGCATATTAGGAAATTATCGAATTGAAAACAGACAAGAGAAATTAGGCATTACGAAATTAGAAGCAGGCTGCTGGGTGGTAACTGCTTTGCCACACCACTCGCAGGAATTAAATGGCCGGGGGATTTTGCCTAAATCGCTGGCAAATTTAGCTGTTAATTATGAAATTAGGCTGAATGCAGGTGTGAGGTCGCGCGAGGGAATTTTATTGAAATCACGTAGGTAAATTTGGCCACGACCACCCTGCATGGAAATTATCGAAAAGAGAGAAGGGAAATGAGGCATAATGAAATTAGAAGCAGGCTGCTGGGTGGTAACTGCGTTGCCACGCCTAGGGAGGATAAGGAGATATAAGGAGCTTATTTTGTATTAAATTTATAATCGCCTTAAATCTTTCTTCTCGCCACTTTTCATTCATCACTGAAAAAACTCGTTCAATAAATGCAGAGACTGCGGGAAAAGAGAGTAGAAAAGCTAAAGGCCAAGGGAATTTTATCGAAATCGCAGGTATATTTTAACCGAAGCACCCTGTGTTCTGCAGCTTATGAAATTATCGAATAGTAGAACGATTTCCAAACAATAAATGTTGGTGGGTGGAAAAGGAATTTTATTGCAATGTGTGTGTGTGTGTGTGCGCGCGCTGCAACTTATGAAACTATCGAATCCAGCGCTGTTTTCAAATCGATAAACAAGTGGGTGGGGACTCCATGCCAGGCCACCTGTAGGGAGTTTAAGGGCGGCAGGAATTTGATTAAAATCAAGCACAGCATGTGTTTTTTTACACAAAAGAGGGGGGAGAGCGCTGGGGGATAATACGACTGCAGTGGTGCGAGGAAATTAGCTGCAGCAAATGTTCGCGTCAGGTGATAAATTTCAAATTGAAATTGAATTGAAGCGAGCAGCTGGAATTGCTTGAAAAACAAACACACAGCGTTACGACGACACGACGATAATAATGAACAAGTGTTAAGCGTGGCAATTAATCGAAAACAAATATGAAAAACTACACGAAAGCAAAAGTCGCTCACAATTGTCGAATTGACGCAATGAAACGTACAGCAATAGCAGCGGCAATTGAAGTTAATTGAGTGCGAGCAGGAAGGCGATAGGCAGACAGTCAGACACGCATTAATTGACGTCTTTGTGCCTGTGCGTGTGTGTGTGTGTGTGCACGCGGGTCTGTCTGTGTGGGGGGGACACCTTCGCATGGCAAGATGCTTCTGCTGTCACCGTTAATTACTTTCACTCTCCTACGGCGTCACGCAATTTGTCCCACAACAATTGCCCGATTCAATTAACGACGAAAGCGAGCAGCAGTAGCAACAACAACAACAATAAATTACTTATTATGTGAGGTTAGGTATGGCTGCTCTTCTAATGCTTGTGAAAGTTATGCTATGTAATCGATTGCGTTGCTATTTATGAGCATTTCAAGTTATTATGTGAGAAACTGCCTTGCTGCCATGTCTGTAGTGCTTGTGAAATCGAAATTGCAAGTTAGGCTGTGTAATCATGAGGTTATGTATTGCAGCTTCTGATGCTTTTTTGATTTGTCTTGTGTAATCGATTGTTATCGATGTTCAACCAGCTAAACTTATGTTATGGTTAGGTATCGGCGTTGCTAATGGATGTGCAGGATATTTATGTACTCTATAAGCTTATCGATATCAATAGTGCTTGTAATCGTGAGGTTATGTATTACAGCTTCTAATGCTTTTGTGCGTTGTGTTATGTAATCGATTGTTATCGATGTTCCACATGCTAAACTTATGTTAAGGTTAGGTATCGGCACAGCTAATGCTTGTGCAGGGTATTTATGTACTCGATTAGCTTATCGATATCGATAGTACTTGTGTAATCGAAATTGTTAGGCTGTGAAATCGCGAGATTATGTATTACAGATTCTAAGGCTTTTGTGCGTTGTGTTATGTTATCGATTGTTATCGATGTTCAACTAGCTTAACTTATTCTATGGTAAGGTGTCGGCATTGGTATTGCGTCTGCAGGATACTTATGTACTCGGTTAGCTTATCGATATCGATAATGCAACTGACAATGCAAGAAATGCTGTGTAATCGATTGCAATCGATAAACAACTAAACAGAAGTATTGCGGCTTCTACGCCAACTGAAAGTTAAGCTATGTAATCAGCTATATTCGATGAGCAACTAAACGTATTATGGAAATTATTTAAATCAATTATTATAATCGATGAGTGCTTAATATTATTATTTATTAAAGCTCTAATTGAAATTAAAAGTTATGCGGTGTTATCGATTGCAATCGATGATCTACTAAACTTGTTATGTGAGGTTAGGTTACCTGTGAAATCCAAATTGAAGCTCTGATTGAAATTGAAAGTTATGCTGTGTAATCGATTGTATTATTACTTATGATCAACTCGTCGACGGGCAAGGAAACCTGAAGGCGATTGTTGCAGTTGCAGTGGATGTTGCTGCTGCTGCTGCCGCTGCTGCCTGACTTTAATGGCAACTTGTCTTATTTTTAGATGCAACTAGTTTGACTCGTTTCTCGCCTTTGAGCATCCTTCAGTTGGTTGCGCCGGCAAGGTCGAGGTTTCCGCAACGCCACTGCCTCAGCGAGCGCATCTGCCGCACGCGATTTTGGCATTGCAACAACAGCAACAACAACACTATGAAAACGAAACTGAAAACGTCTCTAAGTCTACGTTTTCGCTGGTTTCTTTCGACGTATTACGTAATTAGTTAGTAAATGTATTTTTATTTTTATTTTATTTGCATTTTTATCGCACGAATTTCCTGCCCCACAACGTACAACAAAAAACAGCACACACTCAGCTCGGCAAGTTGAACTTTCTGCTCATCATTTTGGTCGTTCAACCCGAAAGGTTAAATTTAATTTTGACTCGCGATTAAAGCTCAAAAGGTAGAATGAAAATGGCGATGCGACTTGAGATGAAATCAAGCAAATCATTATTATTTTTATTTATTTATTATTTGATTTATTTTTCTTACTGTAATTTAATTTAATTTATTTATCGATTGAAAGTGCTTTCAATATTGAATATTTGAGCTGTCAGCCCACTCTCACAGCACTTTCAGTTTTCGCTGATTGAGCAATTTTTAGCGCAGTTTCATGGTGAAAACTACAGGGAAAATCTTACCAAGTTGCATCCATTAAAATACTAGAAATTTATTGAAAATATAAATTTATCAGCAACAAGATCTACTAAGCCGGTAGGGGCCCATAAATTACTCAAGCTTTAATTTTAATATAATTTAAGTTTTGGTAAATTGTAAATTTAGAAATTATAAAAATTTTATTATTATTAATTATTTTTATATTATTATTATAATTATGTATTATTCTTAATTAGAATGAATATGTATAAAGTCGATTTTAGCAGAAGTTAAACCAGTAATAATAAATAAGTAAAAATGTTTATCCTAAAATAAAATTATTCTAGATCTGCCGTATCGATGATGTTACTTAAAAATCAATTTTACAAAAATAGTAATAATAATTTTTTACTTTTACTTTTTTACTTGATCCGCAACAAGATTAGAAATATATTATATAATATAAATATTTATTTAACATTTTTTACTGGACGTTTATTAATTAAAAGCAATTTAAGGTTGTGCTTAAAACTTGTTTTTAATAAGAAAACTGTGTGAAGGGTATTAAAGAGTCGGGTGTGCTCGATTTGAGCGTTCTTTACTAACCTTATCTAGTGCGTTTATTTCGTTTATCTTTCACTAATCCGCTTATAATCTTGCTGATTTACAGGTATGACACGGCCAGGGATGGATTCTTGGACCTGAACGAACTGAAGTTCATGATGGAGAAGCTGGGTGCACCACAGACGCACCTGGGATTGAAGCAGATGATCGCCGATGTGGATGAGGATCGCGATGGCAAGATATCGTTCCGTGAGTTCTTGCTGATCTATCGCAAGGCACAGGCCGGCGAGTTGGACTGCGATTCGGGACTGAATCAATTGGCTCGCCTCACCGAGATTGATGTGGAGCAGGTGGGCGTCAGCGGTGCCAAGAACTTCTTCGAGGCGAAAATCGAGCAGCAGTTGCGCACAAATAAGTTCCACGACGAGATCCGGCAGGAGCAGGAGGAACGACGTCGCGAGGAGGAGGAGCGCGCCCAGCGACGCCAGCAGTTCCAGCAGCGTGCTGCGATTTTCCAGTAGAGACAGCGAGAGAGACAGAGAGAGAGAGAGAGAGTGAGCAGCATCCCACTCGATCTATAGGACGCGCATATATCTAATTTGTAGTCTAGAACGTAATCCTTGTGGCGTAGGTTAAAGCAAAAAAAAGAAAATGCACACACACACACACAGAATTTAGTGGCAAAAGCGGAGCAGGACTTTGATACAAGCACGTACATGCATATTATCCCATATACATACCATACTATATATCAGATCGCATCACATAGCTTACTAATCATCCAGATATACAATTTACATATATATATTCTCGCATACCTTCGTAATATACACGTACAGAGATAACAAGCATACCAAAAGCATAAATTTTAGTTACGTCGTTAAGGAAAACAAAAAAAAAAAGCATACAAAAAAAAAATTCAACTATATTTCTTGTGTTTAGTCTTAAGGGATCCCTAGTTTTGGTTCGTCAATTTCTGTTCAATTTCCATGAGTTTCTACCTGTTCTACTGACTTTCAATTTTCTTTTATCGTATTTTATTTTTATTTTGATTTTCTTTGTTGTTAGTGCCATTTCTTCAAATTTTTATTTTTTATTATTATTATTATTTTTTTTTTGATTCGCTTTGATGTCTAATTGCATTTTGTTAATAAAATGAAAAGGTAAAAATCAATGTTCAAATCGGTTTAGAAATCAGCATTTTGTACATATTTACGTTCGATTTCACTTGCGAGTTGAGTGCGCGATGACTAATGGGAATACTACGATATACTATAAGTTCAGTTGAGTTGCGTTTGAAAACTCAGCGTTTTCACACTTCATGTACGCCGTTCAAGCAATATTATAACTATACGAATTCAACAAAACGGCAATAACTATAACTTGCATAATTATGAATAACGAATAACTGTATATAGTGCGAATAAAAACTAATGTGAAAAAAATGCAAAACAGTATTTTTTTTATGCTGTGGGAAATTGTGGGGTGTTTTCTTAAAAACGAAATATAATTGAAGGGAATTGGAACATTTAAATGGGTAATTGTGGGATAAATAATCTTGAGATTGTAAGTGAAACGAAATTAATAACTCTTTGATTAATAATATTAATTTAATATAGATAGGATGGTGGCTGCTAGGCTTATAAAATGATAAATTATATATTAGATAATAGTAAGTAAGGAATAAAATTTTTGGTCTAGCAATTAATAACTCTTTAAATAATATAGGTAGGATGGTGGCTGCTAGGCCAATAAATAAAAATATAAATTATATCTCAGATAATGCTAAGTGAGGAATAAAATGTTTACCTAAAAGTTTTACTTAAAGGTATTCAAATATTGAAAGAATTTAAAATACTTATTTTCCTTATAGTTATTGAAATAAAATAATAATATAAATATACAAATAGTAATAATATAAAAATTTAATATAATAATAATATAAATTTAAAAATAATAATAATATAAAAATATAAAATAATAATGAAATATAATATAATAAAATATTTATATTTCTATAGTAGTTTTTGAAATAAAATAATAATAATAATAATATAAAAATATAATATAATAATGAAATATAATATAATAAAATACTTATATTCCTTACAGTTTTTGAAATAAAATGTAATATAATAATAATATAAAAATATTATATAATAAAACTATGAAATATAATATAAGAAAATACTTATATTCCTTACAGTTTTTGAAATAAAATATAATATAATAATAATATAAATAATAAAACAATGAAATATAATATAATAATACTGTAAATGTTTCGTTGTTCATATTTTTTAAATATTCTGAAAATTCCCGGGCCTAAACCTAGCCATGCCTTTATTTCAACAGTGGCCCGAACCAAATAAAAACCTCAGTTTAAAAGTTAAAATCGTTTTATTAATTATTGTAAGCTGTTACGAAACCTATAAGCCAGACTAAGTGCCAATTTGCTTAGCGCTGCCATCGCCGCTGCCGTCGACGTTGACTGCGACGCCGCGTCGCTGCGAGTGGCGGCAGCGCAGCATGTCGCACTTGAGCGCATAGCGATGCTGGCAGACAGGACACTGATGTGGCTTGAGCTGCAGATGGAATCCCTTGACGTGCTGCGAGAGGCCGTTGCGACGCTTGAAGACGCGATCGCAGATGCTGCACTTGTGCCGCCGCTCCGAGCTGTGCGTGATGCGATGCTGCTTGAGGCCCGTGCGCGACGAGAAGCTCTTCTGGCAGACGCTGCAGCTGTGGCTGCTGCCGTTGCCATTGCCATTGCGCTTCGCTGCGGTCTGTGGCTGCTCTGCAGCTGCAGTTGTTGTGCTTGTTGTTGTTAGTGTTGCTCTGCGCCGCCTGGCGACGCCCCGCTGCGCCCTGCGCCTGGGCCGGCACTTGAGCTCGTGCCGGCGATAGATGCGCCAGTGGGTGAAGCTGATGAGCTGACAGTGCCGGCAGCGGTAGCTCTGCAGGCGTGCGTTGCGCAACGGCAGCGACTGGCAGATGTAGCGCATGTGCTGGCGCAGCGCTAAACGCGTGCGAAACAGCCGCAGGCAGCCAAAGCACTTGACGGCAAAGGCGCTGCGCGGCGGCAGCACAAAGTGACGCCTGCGCCGGCGATGCACGAGCAACTGCAGCACGCTGGCAAAGCAGCGCCGGCACTGCGGACAGCGATGCCGTCGCTCACTCTTCACCGTGCGCAGCTGGCGGCGGCACTTGTGCTGCAGGCGACGGTAGCGTGCGGCCAACTTGGCGTATGCGTAATTCGCCGACTGCTGCGGCGCAGCGGCGGCCGGCGGCGACGGCGGCTGTGGCTGCTGCTGTTGCTGCTGCTGCTGCGCCGCCGCAATGAGATCGTTGTGATGCAAGAAGCTGCGCTGCATGTCGAGTATGTCGATCTTCTTCTTCGCCGGCAGCTGCGGCGGCAGCCAATCCGGCTGCCAGTAGCTCGTGGGCGCTGCCGTAGCCAAGGAGCTGCTGCCGCTGCTGCTCTCCAGCTTCAGTGCGCTGCCACAGCCGCCGGTTAGACTGATGTTCACCATGGGCAGCGCGGGCAGCGGCGTGGGCATGGGCGTCGTTGTGGGCGTGCCATGTGTGTGCACGTAGTGCAGGTGCAGACTCTCCGCGGTGAAGAACTTGGTGGTGCAGAGGCTGCAGTTGTGCAGGCGAAAGGCCGACGATTGCACCACGCTGTCGTTGAGCACCACAATGTTGGGCTTGCTGCCGGGTGGTGGTATTTGACTGACATTCGTCACAATCGGCTTGGAGCTGCGCGGCTCTGTGGCTTGTGGTGGTGGTGGTGGTGCTGCTGCTTGCTGCTGCTGCTGCTGCTGCTCTGCTGGCAGACTGCCCTCGGCGCACTCGACCTTCTCGGTCTTGTACTGCTGCAGCGCGGGCAGCTGCCAGTCCTCCTTGGCATAGTTGTGCTCCTCGGTGAGCAGCTCCGTCTGCAGCATCACACTGGCTGTGGGCATGACGGGAGCAGCAGCAGCAGCAACGGCAGCAGCGGGAACCGGCTGCTGCGCCTGCGCCACATCCGCATCGTCCGTAATATTGATGAACGGATCGTCCAGATTGATGATCTCCATAATATCACAATTGTTGATAATGTCCTGCGCGTTGAGCATGGGAAAATCGCAGAACTGAAACTTCTGCTCGGTCTCGTCGTTGGCATCGGCCTCGTGATCGCAGCAGGCATCGTCCAGGCCCATGTCCAGCTCGTCGGGAAAGAGATTGTCGAGGCTCTCGCATGCCTCCTGCTTGACGCGCACCACCGGCTCCTGCTTGATCTTCAGCTGGCGGCGGTACTTGCGCTGCAGCTCGCTCTGGGCGAGCATGACGACGTCGCAGAACTGCGAGAAGCGCTCCAGCTGACGGCAGCAGTCGCCGCAGATGTCCTTGGGCAGCGGCAGCGTATCATCCTGCAGTATCTGCAGCGTGGGAAAGCACTTCTGTATCATGCCGAAGAGCTCGAAGCTCTTGTCGAACGACACGCAGTTGGGGGCGGAGGTGCCGCAGAAGCGGCACATGCTCTTGCCAGCGGTTGCTGTTGCCGTTGCCGTTGCCATTGCCGTTGCCGCTGCCTCTGCCTGCACCTGCACCTGCTGCACCATGACGCCTTCGGAGGCGGCCACGCCCACCGTGGGCACCGCATTCTTCTTGAGCGTCTTGCGATTGTTGCTGCAGTTGAAGTCGTCGTCGACGAAGTGGCGACTGCATATGGCGCTCCACTTCGATGGCATCCACTGGCCGCTGCGCTGCGTGAAGTCCTTCCATTGCTGCAGCAGATCCTTGCGCTTGAACGGGAATCTAAACAAATAATTTTATAATTGTTGCAATTCTGCAGCTTCGCGTCTGCGTTTCGCACCTGTGGAAGGAAATGCTGCCGGAGTGCACGTACTTATCGCTGCAATTGACCACGGCGCAGTGGGCGGGCATCGGTCATTGCTTTTGTGTTCAACGTGCAATGTGCTAAATGTGTTAATGCATTAAGTTAACTTGTTTGTTTCGCTGCTTTTTTGCTACGCGTATTTTAACCAAGTTTTTGTTTGTTTTTCCTTTAACAGCAACTTTACACTAACATAGCAGTGCGCTGTTATGCGCAGCCAGCTGCTAGCAATTTCTGTTAGGCTTTCCGTTACTTTTTGTTTGAATAATAGCAAGCATGCACAGTGCAGGCCAATTAATTTTCAAATTAAACTTAATATTTTAGTTTTATAATTCTTAGTATAAATATAGCTATGCAAACTACACTTTAAACCCCAAGTTCAACAAATAAACTGTGCAATAAGTCTAAGTAATGTTAACGCAAAAATGAGCAAACGCAAATGCACAAAGCGCAATTTGCTGCTTTGCTATGTAAACTAGTTTGCCGCTTATCAATTAACAGCTGATTGTTGCCATTCGACAAGTAACTTTTTTTTCATAATTGTGCTTTATTTCTTCTGCTCAATAAAAGCGAAATGCTACAATCATACCTAAAAAAGTCTTAAGCCAATAGAATTTTACCTAATAACGACAACTCAGACAATTGAACCTGGCGCACAAATTAACTGCCACAGAGTGCAAATAATGTTAACGCAAAACTGAGCAAACGCTGTTAGCGTAATTTGCCGCTCTGCTATGTAAACTAGTTTGTCGCTTATCAATCAACAGCTGGTTGTCGCCATTCGACAAGTAACTATTTTTTTCAGAATTGTGCTTTATTTCTACAGCTCAATAAAAACAAAATTCTACAATGCCATCTAAATAAGTCATAAGTGAATAGAATTTTACCTAACATATTAACAACAGCTCTGGCAATTGAACCTGGCGCACAAATTAACAGCCACAGAGTGCAAATAATGTTAACGCAAAACTGAGCAAACGCTGTTAGCGCAATTTGCTGCTCTGCTATGTAAACTAGTTGCCGCTGAACATTCAACAGCTGGTCGTCAGCCGGCAAGCCGGTGACACAGCAAAAATGATCATTATTGCTTATTTTAAGTAAAAGAAAAACGTAGGAACGCTTTAAAAGAAAGTTGCATAGTTAAAATAACAACAATAACACACAACTGAGCGCACACATTAACATGCAATATGTGCAAAAAGGCAAATGTTAACGCAAAACGGAGCAGACTCTCTCGAAATGAACTAGTTCGCCGCTTATCAATCAACAGCTGGCTGTCGGCCCACTTTCCTGCCGCCGGCAAACACCCGCCCCCCTGAGCAAACCCAAATTCAGCCGCTAATTGGCGCCTCTCACCCAGCCTGCCGCTGCTGCTGCTGCTGCTTCTTCTTACTAGTATCGCTGCCACTTGCTCAGTTCTCTGCTCTTACGACGGCCGTGCCGCTGGCGACTACTGCTCAGTCTAGATTCGGGTGCGTGCGGGGCAGCAAGGTCAAGCAAGGTCTTTGCTCGCAGCAAGCAAAGAAACTTACGAAACAAGAAGCAAAAACACGAGAGTAAACAGAAACCGAAAATGTCACAGCTGCTGAGACAGATAAATGCACCCAGGGCGCTGCGCTGCAGTCTGCAGACGGCGACGGCGGCAGGAGGAGCGCAGTGCCGCGACAGGCAGCGGCGTTGGCAGTCGACGCAGGCGAGCGGAGGCAATCGGTGGGTGAGACGCAAGAAGATAAGATTAGCTGCGGCGCGCAGAGCGCGTGTCGCGAGTGTAGAGCAGGCCTTATCGAGACTAATCAAATTACTTTACGCTTTCACAGCAACTACGATCTTGTTGTGGTAGGCGGCGGCATTGTGGGCGCGGCCTCGGCGCGCGAGATCCTCAGCAGGCATCCGACGCTACGCGTCGCCGTGCTGGAGAAGGAGCCGCGCCTGGCGATGCACCAGAGCGGCCACAACTCTGGCGTCATACATGCGGGCATCTACTACAAGCCCGGCACACTGAAGGCGCGCCTGTGCGTGGAGGGACTGCATCTGGCGTACAAGTATCTGGACGAGCATGGCATACCGTACAAGAAGTGCGGCAAGCTGATTGTGGCCACCGATGAGCACGAGGTCAAGCTGCTCAAGGATCTGGAGCAGCGCGGCATTGCGAACAATGTGCCCGATCTGCGCATGATCGAGGGCGATCAGATCAAGGAGATCGAGCCCTACTGCCGCGGCCTCAAGGCGCTGCACAGCCCGCACACGGGCATCGTCGACTGGGGCCTGGTGACGCAGCACTACGGCGAGGACTTCAAGCGCGCCGGCGGCGACATCTACCTTGGCTACAAGGTGACCAAGTTCAGTGAGACGCAGGATGGCGCCGGCGCTGGCGACTACCCGGTGACCATACTTGGCGGCAAGCCCAACCAGACTGTGCGCACCCGCAATGTGCTCACCTGCGGCGGCCTGCAGTCCGATCTGCTTGCGGAGCTGACCGGCTGCTCGCGCTCGCCGCGCATTGTGCCCTTCCGCGGCGAGTACCTGCTGCTGTCCAAGGAGAAGCAGCACATGGTGCGTGGCAACATCTACCCCGTGCCGGATCCGCGCTTTCCCTTCCTCGGCGTGCACTTCACGCCGCGCATGGACGGCTCCATCTGGCTGGGACCCAATGCCGTGCTGGCGCTCAAGCGCGAGGGCTACACGTAAGCAGCGAGAGATTATGCAGAGTATTTCCCAGATGAAGCTAATCTTCCATTCCATGCTGCAGCTGGAGCGACATCAATCTGCGCGAGCTCTTCGACGCGCTGCGCTATCCCGGCTTCATCAAGATGGCCAGCAAGTACCTCGGCTTCGGCGTTAGCGAGATGAGCAAATCCGCCTTCATCAATCTGCAGGTGAAGGCGCTGCAGAAGTACATACCGGACATCAACGAGTACGACATACAGCGCGGTCCGGCGGGTGTGCGCGCCCAGGCGCTCGACCTGGATGGCAATCTGGTCGATGACTTCGTCTTCGATCGCGGCGAGGGCAGCGGTGCGCTGGCCAAGCGCGTGCTCCACTGCCGCAACGCGCCCTCGCCGGGTGCGACCAGCAGCTTGGCCATAGCCAAGATGATTGCGGACAAGATCGAGACGGAGTTCGCCATCGGAAAGTGAACAGACCCCAGAGAGAGGGAGAGACAGAGAGAGAGAGAGAGTAATACTCCATTGACCCGGCCTCCATTTGTGTTCGTGTTTCGTGCATTTCTCAGTTGAGCATAAAGAGTCTTTTATTTTTTTGTAATCTCTGCGCTCTGTAATCCTACTCCTCCTTCTAAAGTGTCATATAATTTCTTATACCCTGTAATCTGTGCTCCTGCTACTACTCCTTTCCTGCTAGTATCTTGTATTGGTATACCCTTGCAGTAGGTATAATAACTTTATGCACAACAGGAAACTTCTTATGCTATATAAAATATATACGATAATCATCGCTTAGCTTGTCCGTTTGTCCGTTACGTCTGTCTTAATGCAAACTACTCCCACAGTTTTGCAGCTATTTGGTTCAAACTTGGTACACATACTTCTTGCTACTGCACGCTAGCAATAAGTCAAAGCGAGTCAGTTTGAATCGATATATCGCATAACTATCGGCCTATTCTTGTTATTATTCAACTAATCGTAACCAAACTCAGCATATTTCATTAAAATAGTGCTCTTAATATTTTCTGCAAATTTTTTCAAAATCGGTGGACAGTAACCTATTGCTGCCATAGGAACAATCGGTCCAAGTAGCTGTTTTTGTATAAAAATACAAATAGTTTGGCTTAAAGCTAAGCATTAATGGGTAAACCAATGTTCTCCTTAGTATATTCCAATATCAAAAAAATCGTATTTCTATATGCTATAGCTTACATAGGAACAAACGGACAAATATTGTGTCCTAACTGAACGATTGATACATATACACTTAACTGCAAGGGTATGTAGCCTTTGGCACGCCGTTGGCAACGTTTCTTTCCAGTTTGTAGTCTCTATCATCCGCCTGCTCCTTCCCATCCTCTCTCAATTTAGCTCCAGTATGTGTTTCTTCTTATTATCGCTCCTCGGTTCCTTTATGCCCAGCACTTTGATCTCCCGCTGCACCTGCTCCAGCGACTCGCTGCTCAGCAGCTCTCGGCATTTCTCATTCAGCGTCTTCAGACCATTTGCCGCATGCTGACGCATCTGTGGATCACAGCACTCGGCTGCTTCGATGGTGCGCAGCAGTCGATAGATGGGCAGCAGCATCTCCTGGTAGTCCAGCAGACTCTCCATGCCGGCCAGCAGCTCCGCGAGCACCAGCAGCGCGCCACGCTTGGTCGGCAGATAGCGACCCGTGCTGAGCTCCGCGTCGATGAGCTGCAGCAGCTCCTGGAAGAAGCTCTGCACCTGGTAGCCGAGCAGGCGGCACAGCTGCGCCAGATTGGCATACGACGAGCTGCGGAACTCGTCCAGCGGCGAGCGGCAGCCGTGCAGAAAGCAGTTGAGCAGTGGGCCCTTGTAGCGATAGCACAGCGGACCTGGAGGGGATTAGATGGCAGAAGGGAACTGTTAGAAGTCTACTAATAGAGAGGAGTGTCTTAAGACAGTAGGCAGTTGACAGGGAATCTACTATGAAATGGGAATCCGTTAAGGAAGATCTGTGAAATCTAATAGATAGACCGGATAATCTACTAAGACACAGAAATCCTTTATGCCAGGTGAATCTTGAAAGAAAGGAGAATCCATTAAGGAAGAGCTGTGGAGTCTAATAAGACGGGTTAATCTTCTAAGACAAAGGAGTCTTTGATGCCAGTTGAATATAGAAAAAAGAATCCATTAGGAAAGATCTGGAGAATCTATTAGGACATGATAATCTAATAAGACAGTAGAGTCTTCTATGCCAGGTGAATTTAGAAAGGAGAATCTATTAAGGAAGAGTTGGGGATTCTTCTAAGACAGAATAATCTACTATGACAGAGTCTTCTATGCCAGATGAATCTAGAAAGATAGGAGAACCCCTTAAGGAAGATCTGAGGAGTCTAATAAGACAGGATAATCTACTAAGACAGAAGAGTCTTCTATGACAGGAAAGAGGGGAGAGTCCATAAAGGAAAATATGAGGAGTCTAATAAGACAGGATAATCTACGTGAAGCTATTAAGAGGATCAAATCTTTTAAAGAAATCTGGTACAGAGGGGAAATCTACTAAGACGCTCCACCTACCTATCTCTTGAGCCGCCTTGAGCACAGCTTCGCCGACGACCAGACGATAGTCGAGCTCGCAGGCGTCCGAGAGGTACTCATCGCTGAGCATGTCCAGCACCTCGGCCTCCATGAGATGCACCAGTGCCACAAAGAGCCGCACGCAGTTGAGGAACGTGTAGGACTCTTTGTGCTTCAGCGTGCTCAGCGCCAGCGCCAGAATGCGATGGGCCTGCGATGTGAATGCGGGATCCTTGCTGCGCAGTGCCTGCAGCATCATCTGTATGCCGTAGACCTGCAGATGTGGCTGTTGCTGCTCGATGAGCTCACGTGCCGTCTGGAAGGAGCCCTGGGCTGGTTGCCTGCGCTTCGCGTCGCCATTGAGCAACTGCAGCAACGGCTGCACCGCATTCCTGACCAGCGCATTGTCCGTCTGCTGGGCCAAGCGTTGCAGTGGTTGCTGCAGACGTCGCGTGCTCTCCGCCAGCTGCAGCTGCTCGCTGCGCTCGAGAATCTCCTGCAGCAGCAGCAGTATGACCACCAGCGTCTGGTCGACCTGCTGCTGCTGCTGCTGCGCTGCCTCCACTTGCAGCAAATCGCAGACGAGCTGCACGAACTGTTTGCTATACGACGAGTCCGCCAGTTGCGCCTTGAGCGGCTCATGCCAGACGAGCTGATCCAGTGCGACGAGCAGCTCCAGCTTCAGTTGATACTTGCGCTGCAGAAAGTCCGCCAGCTCCGCTTCCGTTGAGAGCAGATCAATGGCGCGGGATTGCGCTGGCATTGGCTCCGCCAGCTGCTGCAGCACAAGGCTGAGCAGCGCCAGAAATACCTTGCAGCTGAGCGCGTGGTTGTTACCCGCCAGCAGCAGCGAGGGCAGCACGCGGCACACCTGCTCCTGCTCCAGCCGCTGCTCCTGCTCCTTGGCCACCTGCACTGCCAGCTGCTGCGTCTGGGCAGAGCACACAATGGCGACACGTGGATGCAGCGACTGCCAGTCGGCTGTGCCCTTGAAGAGCAGCTGCAGCAGCTCGACGAGCTCCAGCTCCGACTTTCTGTTGTCCAGGCAGCGGCAGATCAAGTCGCAGAGCGCGTGCCGCGCCTGCAGCTGCGTCTCGGGCAGCTGCTTGTAGAGCTGCAGCAGCAGCGGCAGGTACTCCACCAGCAGTGCGCTGGGCAGGCAGGCGACGCTGGAGCTGCAGAAGAGCTGCTGCCAGCGGCGCAGGCAGTCGCAGAGCTGCGCCTGCTCCCAGATGATCAGGCCGCTGATCAAATCCTCCGGTGCGGTCAGCGGCTGCCAGTGGCAGCGCAGTGACTGCGCCATGCACTGCCGATTGACGTCGCTGAGCTCGCACAGACGCCGCAGGCTCAGCACGCCGGCGGCGCAGCAGGCACTGCTCTGCGCCAGATACTCGAAAATCTGCTGGATCAGACGCAGCTGCAGGCGCTGCGAGTAGCCACGCTGCGCCACGATGTTCGCCACAATTTCCGCGCTGCGTGTGCTGTCTGCAGTCTGCAGTGCAGCCACGAGGCTGCCAAAGCCCTGTGCCGCCTGCAGCTTGGCCAGCAGCTGCTGGTGCAGCTCCTTGGCCAGCGGAGCGCACAGCTGCGGCGTGGCCTTCAGCAGCAGCACATGGCGGAAGAAGTCCGCCTTGGACTCGTGTGTCCACAGATAGGCAAGTGCCGCCTGCAGCTGAGCGCCTTGCGCCGGCGACAGCTGCTCCAGGCGCAGACTGACGATGGCCGCCAGCAGATCACGCTGCACCAGCTCCATGGAGTTGGCTATGTGCAGCTGGCGTATGGGCAGCAGTCGCAGCAGCAGCTGCACACAGAGCAGCACCAGCGCCGGCGGGCAACGTTGCGCGCTGTCGCAGCGCGCCGCCTGGAACACGGGCGACCTGTAGAAGTCCGGATGCAGCTGCTGGCGCAGCGCATAGTAGGCGAGCTCCTGCGTCGTCCGTATGCAGAGCTTGAGATGCGCCACCGAGATGAGATCCTCCTTGGCATCGCTGTGGAAGTTGATGTTGCTCGCCAGCGTGTGCAGCACGTGCAGCAGGCGTATAATGTAGCAGCTGATGGGATCCTCCGTCTCGATGCCCGCAGCATCGCATTGCAGTGCCGCGCAGAGTTCCTGCAGCTGCTGCGACACTTCCAGCTTCACATACTGCTCCAGGAGGCTCAAGTTGGCAGCAAAGCTACACACTGCCTGCTGCTCGTTTGGCTTGTGCTGCTTGGCTGCAGTATTAAGTGTGTTTGTTAGTTTCGGCTTACTGGCGCAGTGTCACGTAATACTTACGCGTTGCATGCTCAAAACTTAAATTCTCCAATAACACGAAATACTTTGCTGTGTTTATCATTGCGCGCCAAGAGCGTTTTCACATCAGCTGTTGCGGCAACTAGGTGGCAACGCCAAACAGCAGGTGACATGCTAGCATGACACTGTCAATTCTGTTGTTGCTATGTAAACACGCAACGCAGCAGCTTGCGCAAATTTATTATATATTATATCTTTCAGCTAATAATCTATTAAATATTTTATTCACTCAGACTTTTATTTTGCAGCATACATGTGCAATCGATGTTAACATGTGTTGCATCAGTCGGCTGTCCGATTGCACAGCTCTAGCTTTTCATCGGGTGGCAACCCCTGCACAGCAAGATAGTGAAATCCAATTTAATTGCAGTTAAATCGCTCGTTTTTTACTGCAAAGATTGTAAATAGTTACTCCGTGTATATGTGTATATAGCCCAACATAATGTGCAACTATAATAAATAAGAATAGTACCAAAAATCAAGTATTTAATTAGCAATAGCTTGCCGTAAGCCCAGTACGTGCAAAGCAGGAAAATCGAACAACTTTCTTTTTCCATAGTGTGTGTGCGTGCTTATGTGTGTGTGTGCGTGTGTGTTCATAGCACAGTGTATTTGAGTGTGTGTGTGTATTGCTGCCATGCAAATGCGAAAAAGCGCAGCGTAAAATATAAAAGTGCGCAACAACAAAGTTAATTAAACTCGAAATTTGTTCGCGTTAATTCTGCGACTTGCGGCCAGCCTGGCACGCCCACTAACGTTGCCTAACGCCTACACAACGCTCGCGAAGCGTAATTAACACACACGCACAGCTGCCGCTGCCGCTGCCGCTACCGCCGACGCTGCTGTAGTAAACAACAAAAAAAACATAAAAAAATATAGAGAAAAATGAAGAAAATCCTGTCGAAATTCGACAGAAATGAGAAATTGGAAAATTCGCACAACAGCTCCTCGTCCAAGGAGACAAACAGTTTCGTTGGCAAGGTCTTTACAGTGGGACGCGTCACGGTCACCGTCGAGGATGTCTTGGCCGAAGGTGAGTGGGAGTGCAAATGGCAGATTGTAATGAAGTGAGTGTGTGTGTGTGTGTGTTAAGTATTCCACTTATCGTTGCCACCTGATTTAAAGTTTGAAGCCAGTGCACGTCAGATTAGATAAAGCGAAATTAATGTAGGGCGTAAACAGCTGCACGGCGTGGCGCCTCCCCTAGGCGCCACTTGTCGCATGCCTTGACTTTGCCTTTGCCATTGCTTGCCACAGCTATTTCTGCTCCACAAATCAATTGAAATTGAATCAATTATGCAGGTTAATTAAAGCAATAAAGCAGTAGTTGCGCCCATAGCCAACACTGCTTTGCTGGAGAAAACACTGTGCCTACTACAATCGCCACTAGTGTAGACATTTGCTCCTGTCAACAACAGTACACGTTGCTAAATTGATGCCGATGTGTAGCCACTGTGGGCACGATATCGCATCGCTGCTGGCATTTGCAAATGCCAGAGTTCAGCAAGGACAAGTGCAGATACTACGTAGTATATTGTGCGCTGCGGCCTTGAATGCAAAGTGAATAATATCCTGAAAGGAGCGCCCGCCCATCAAGCGCCGAGTGCTTGGCAAATAGCTGCCATCACTCTCAACAGGCAGTTTTATTTGCATTTTTATTGTCTTCCCTCGGCTACTTTTATTGATGGCTTTTTTTTTTTTTGACTATATTTGCAATTTGGCAGACACTGCTCTTGTTGTTGTTGCCTGTTGCCCACTGTCCGCCGCTGTCAGCTGTTGTTGTTATTGTTCAATTTACTTGCCAGAGTTGCCAGCTCGCTTTCATTTGTCATGCTGTTTTCGCCAGTGCAATGCACAAAGTAATAAATAATTCGAGTGTGTGTGACTCAGTGTGCTGAAGCGAGAGACAAACATTTGGAGTTCGCCGCACTCGTCTGTACCCCCCCCCCCCCCCCCCCCCAATCGCTCCTCCCTGTGCACAGCTTAAGTGGCACCTGTCGCCGTCGCCGTCTTCGCCTCGTTTTCGTTTCTCACTTTGCGTTTCAAATTCACTATTGTTGTTGTTGTTGCCTGTTTGATTTACACTGCATTCGCTGCTGCGCCTCTGCCGCTGCCTCTGCCGGCAACCTTCAGCATTGATTAACATTTGACGTTATAATTTCACAAACGCCAACTAAAAAGTCGAACGAAAATCGAGCACTACTACAGTTACATTGCTACGTACGAGTTGTTGTTGTTGTTGTTGCTTTTGTTATTGCTTTCTACCTCCCCCCTTAAATGATTTGTGTTATTCTGTTACTGCTGCTGTTGTTGTTGTTGTTGTACGTGACCTTCAATTGCTGTGTAGAAGTGTGTACACATGTTCCTATTATGTTCATTTGTATGTATATTACGTCGCTTTTTATCGTTCATTGGAGTCGAATGTGAAGAAGGGGGGCGGGCGATGGGTAGGTGGTGCGGGCGTGAGGGGCGCAGACACAACAGTGCGCTCGCATTAACTGCGTTTCGACGTACTTCTATTGTAAATAATGGCATACACTGAGCTACGCGATTTGCATAGCTTTTGGTATCTGGTTGTGTTGAAGGCTTCGACTAAGCTATTCCAGCAAGTTCTTTATTTAAATTTTTAATTTTCAGGCGTTAAAGCTCGAAATGTTTTATCTATAATTTATTGTATTTAAATACCGAACATTTGAAATCGTATGTTCTTTATCAATTTTTAGCAATTTATAGTGCTTATCTATAAAAACTCTTTGAGATATGTGCATGTTATACAATAGTATACTATATAAAGTGCAAATACTTTTTTATAAATAATGATAAACACTGTACTACATAAATTGCATCCAGTGTTGAAAGCTTATAATTAAAAAAAAGAAAATAAATACGTATCTTACAGCTTTTAATGTTTTCTCTATCATTTATTGCATTTTAATTCAGTACATTTTATTTTTATTTATTTAAAATCGTAAGTTCTCTATCATATTTTAACCCTTGTCCATGAAAACTTTTTTAAAGGGATGTTCGCCCATTTTAAATAATGAAATACACTGAACTACAAATTTTTGCATTTAGTGTTAAAAGCATATAATTAAAAAAAAAGAAATTAAATACGTATCTTATTGCTCAAAATGTTTTCTCTATTTTTTTTTTTTTTTTTGTATTTAAATTCAGAAACTTTTATTTTGTATTCATTTAAAATCGTACGTTCTCCATCATATTTTAACCCTAGTCCGTGAAAAGTTTTTGAAAGGGATGTTCGTCCATTCTAAAAATTGAAATACACTGTACTACATAATTTGCACTTAGTGTAGAATGCTTATAATTAAAAAAAAAATAATAAATACGTATCTTATAGCTCGGAATGTTTTCTTTATCATTTATTACATTTAAATTCAGAACATTTTATTTTTTATTCAATTAAAATCGTACGTTATGATAAAAACTTAACCCATATCTATGAGAACTTTATGAAAAAGTTGTTGGACTTCAAGTACTTCATTGATTGAGTTTAAAAGGTTAAAACTCAAAACTATTTGCAAAACTTTTATTTTAAAATGGAATTTATCATTTCATTATCTACCAAAAAACTGCAAGTTTTTTTTTCTATTTGCAATAGAAATTGTAAATTATTAAATTTGGTATATAATTTGCATTTGCCTTTAGTCTACAGCTATATATTAGTTTTAAGAATTTAACTAAGCTTGAGCTAAGTTTTAAAATGTGTTCCTTATCAGTAAATTTAAATGATGATATCTGTAAAATGATATCTCTCATTTTACTACAAACGTATGTGCTTTATCAGTTTATGACGCTTGTCTTATAGAGGTTTCTATGAGATAGTTTTAAGCAGCTGTCAACGCCAAGAATTCTATTCTGGATAAAATTATGCTGCAGCTGTAAATAATTTGCATTTGTCTAGTCTACAGTTTTGAGAGCAAAAAAGCTAAAATTCGAAATGTGTTCCTCATAATTTAAATTCACAAAATTGTTACATTTATTCAATTACAATCGTAGGTACTTTATCTTATCTATGAGAACTGTACGACGAGATAGTCGTTTGGCTCCGTCAAATCCGAGTGCTGTGCTGTCTGTCTGGTCGGCCTTCGCTCGGTTATTATTCCAGCTGTCAACTGTCTAGACTTAGCAGCATATCAAGTTTACTACAGCCTTTACGATAGACTGAGTAATGTGTTTATTTTGCAGGGGGCTTCGCCATGGTCTTTCTGGCGCGTGGCAATGGCGGAGGCAGTGCATCGGCCACGAAATACGCCCTGAAGCGGATGTACGTGAATAATGAGCACGATCTGAATGTGGCCAAGCGTGAGATACAAATTGCCGTAAGTGAAGCGAAATCGATTACAATCGCTAAGTAAATTACTTAGCTCCATTTTTCTCCATTTCTCTATGTAGAGCAACTTGAGCGGTCACAAGAACATTATCGGCTACGTGGACTCGAGCATCACGCCCACCGGCAACGGCGTGTGCGAGGTGCTGCTCCTGATGCCATACTGCAAGCATCACATGCTGGCCATGATGAATGCTAGGTGCGTAGTGGTGCTATAAAATATATAGTGGTACTATAAAATATATATATTCCAGATTGCACGTTGGTTTCACCGAGCCGGAAGTGCTAACCATCTTCTGTGATATTGCCGAGGCGGTCTCGCGTCTGCACTACTGCCAGACGCCCATCATTCATCGGGATCTGAAGGTCGAGAACATTCTGCAGACGGACGGCGGTAATTTTGTGCTCTGTGATTTTGGCTCTGCGACGGCCAAGACGCTGAATCCGCAGCAGCATGGCGTCACTGTCGTCGAGGAGGAGATACAAAAGTACACGACGCTGTCGTATCGCGCACCCGAAATGATCGATCTGTATAGTGGCAAGAGCATTACGACCAAAGCGGACATCTGGGCCCTGGGCTGCATGCTCTACAAGCTGTGCTTCTTCGCCCTGCCCTTTGGCGAGAGCACGCTGGCCATACAGAGCGGACAGTTCGCCATACCGGATAGCTCCAAGTACTCGCGTGGCATGCATCAGCTCATCAAGTATATGCTCGATACGGACATGGAGAGGCGACCGAACATTTGGCAGGTCTGCGAAGTGGCCTTCCGGCTGGCGGGCAAGGATAATCCTGTGCAGAATCTGCATGTAACTAAATCTAAATTGTGCATTGTTAATCCAAGTCTTTATGCTAATATACATACTTATTATTTTTTTTTAGAAATCGCCGCTGCCTAACTTCGAGCAGCTGCTGGTGCCACTGTTTGAGTCCGAAGCGAAGCGCATCACTGCTGCTGCGGCCAAAGCAGCCAAGCCGCAGCAGAACGTTTCCCTTGTGGAGGCCGGCACAAGTGTGGCGCCACGTTCTCGGCCCAAGGGCTCCTCAACGGTGCATGGCCAGAATGCACTGGGTCTGGGCTTACCGCCTAGTCCTTTGCCCAGGCAGAACATCACATCACCACAGCCTCAGCCTCAGCCCGTTGTGGAGCAATTTCAGGCTAACTTTCCGGCTATGCCGGCAGTTGCTTCCACGCCAGCAGTGGCTGCAAGCTCCGTGCCGGCCGCTGTGGCCGCGACAACTGCAAGCGCAACGAGTGCAACAGCAACAACGGCAGTGAACAGTCTGTTCGAGTCGAGTGGCTATCCGGATCCGTTTGACGAGGACGCCGACTCCACCACAGCAGGCACAACCACAGCAGCAGCGGCAGCAATAACTGCAGCTTCGACTGCAGCTGGTGCTGTTCCGGGCAGCGATGCCGGCAGCGAGCAGCAGGCCGATGCCGTTGTCAATGAGTTGACTGTCTCGACCGGCGCTGGCACGCCCACCAAGCACATGCTCACGCCGCCCAAATCCAGCGCCACTGGCGGCGGTCATCGTCGCAATGTGAGCGACACGTCGGCCTTCAATAAGTAAGTGCTCCGGATAACTTGACGATATCTGTCTGTATCTGTGTCTATGTGTCTGCTCTTCTCTTGCTTCCCCCTTCCCTGCCTCCCCCTCTCTCTGCTTTTTTTACTCATTAGTGATGCGAATGCAGCGCAAAATATTTAAATTAATTTTTTAATTTTTTGTAAATCGTTTTGCTTTGCTTTCTGTCTTCCATCTTTCTCTCTCTCTCTTCATTTCCATTTCCATTTCCAACTCTCATGATGCATTATTTTGTTGCGCCGCCACAGAACCTTTGCCAATGAGACCAGTCAATTCCTGGCGCCCTACAACAACAACATTGCCATGTCGGGCGACGGGCCACAGAACGTGGCACTGGCCAGCGCCGCCTCGAATCCCGGCATCTATGCCAGCAGCAATGCGGCAGCTACATCGCTCTCCAGCAACGAGCTGGCGCGCCAGACAATGGACAAGCGCGTGGAGGCCTGGAATCCCTTCGAGGAGGAGCAGCCCTTCAGCCAGATGACCGAGGATCACATTTTCGAGGCCGAGTTCGACAAGATACGCCAGCGCGGCAGTCAAGGCAGTGAGTTAAGCTGTTGCCTTAAACCCGAACTGAACTGACTGAAGCTTCTCTTCCAATTCTTTGCAGGCATAACGGCCAAATCGGCGTCCACCACGTCGACGTTGACGCCAACGGAGCAGACTGCCGCATCGGTGGCACTGGCAGCGGCTGCCGCTGCTGTGGCACCACCTGCCATGGTGGCGCTGCCCGCGGCGGCTGTCTCGCCGCATCCGGATCCGGATCCGTTTGGCTCGGCGCCGTTCAGTTTGCCGCCCGGTCTGCGCGAGAAGGCGAGCTCGCTGCGCAAAACTGGAGGTAAAGCATGAAATCTGTAATCCTTATGTTGCAAAGCCAGAAATACGTTTAGTTTTTCGATTGTTGCTTTTGTTGCTCTCAATCTCTTGATCTAGAAAGTGAAAATGAATTGAACGTAGACGTAGTCTAAAATACCCCACCCAAAGTAGAGTAAACAGGCAGCAGCAGGCAACCTGTACAACAACCACAACAACAACAAGTACAACAAACAACAACAACAACAATGTGACAACAACTCTACAATTGCTACAACAACAATGACAGGGAGCTGCGCATCCTCTAGCATAGCGTTAGAGTAAAGTAAACCCGTAGACGTTGTGCCCGTAGTTCTGACAGACAGACGAGAGTGAGAGCAAGTTAAGAGGCAGAGAGAGAGAGGGAGAGAGAAAGTGGGTGAAAGCTTAAGAGTGCCATATGCGATAGATCGAACAATGATGATGATGATGATGATGATCCTCACGGAGCCGTCACCATAGCTTACCTAAGAGTCTTAGCTAAATATATAAAATATAAAATGTTTTGTAAATATCCGAAAATGAACCTAATACTAACTAATTCTATGTTCTGGGCAAAAAAAAAAAACAACGCAATTGTTGTACATAATGTAAAGAAAAAATTAACTAACATATTTACCAGCAACTGTTACAAATTCCATGTGGAACTCGAGAGAGTAATACTACTGTGGGCAAAAAGTAAGGTGAATATTTTTGTAAAGTCCAAATTCTTTATTTATTCTCCTAAATCAATTTCATCCCCTTCAAAGTAATCCCCTCCCGATAATATACACTTATGCCAACGTTTTTTCAAATCCTCGAAACAGGCCAAATAGTCCTTTTCCGGTATAGCCGACCCTCTTTGAAGTCTTTGTAACACTTATAAATATTTTTCTGGGACATGGTAGAATCACCAAAGGCCCAAACTTCCTTAACGTTTCCGCAGCTGAAATTTCATTCCGCAAACAGAATATGATGGCACTTCTCTGCTCAATTAAATCAGACATTGTAAAAATCGCCAAATGCAATTGTAAAAATCCTGCCAACTCGAGAAAAAAGAACTAGTTCACCTTACTTTTTGCTCACAGTAGTACGTATTTTCGTGGAATTCGCAACAGAAGCAGCTCTATAAACTACTCTATTCTACTCTTCAACTCCAATCTAAGCGCTTCTAACTATACAAATTTTGGTGCTGGTTCTATGCTAGTGTAACGATTAACAATTAACAAAACTGTTTATAATTAGTAATGATAGTTAGTGGTTGTGGTTAAAGTAAAAACCTGACAAACTAAGCTTACTTTCAGCATATACATATAGTATATATACTTGTGTAATTGTGTAAAATCCGAAAATATTTGTATATGTCTAAGCGCTGTTAATTAACATTGCGTTAACAGCGTCGGCAATTGTTAGTGAAAGCACGACGCTATATTCGAAAATTTACTTTATTAATATAATGATAAAAACTCAACTATTTGGCCTTCGACATATACTACTTCATATTTTTGGTCGTCTTCTACCCTTTGTATATTAATGATGTGTGCTTGTAACTTGAATTAAGCAACAAATATATCAAAATACCATTTACTATATGATACTAGATTTTAGCCAGTATTTAGCTAATACCTACATTGAGCAATAATCGTTTAGTGCATATCAAATCGATTAACTTAATTTAAATGTTCGAAACGTGCAATTCTAAAGATTTATGCTACAAAAAAAAAAAAAAAGATTATTATTATTAGGAATACCGCTACTGCTCAAAACTGAACAAAATGCAATTTAATTAATATTTTTTTCTAATTTTTTTTTTTTTTTTGTAAATTAAAATCTCTGCAAGTTCGCGTCAAGCTGCGTTCGCTGCGGATTTGGCAGCAGTTAAACAAATGAAAAATTGTTAATACTTAACTCGATATACATATATACAATACGCAATGTCCAATCAATGCCAGACAATAGCAATAAGTCAGCAGAATAACCAAGTAATAATTTAGTTCGTTCAAGTTCCTTGACGAGACCAGCAACAATTGAAATGTTCAACTAGCTTATATATAATATAAAAGTTAAAAGAAGAACCCTGTTAATACTTGTACATAACACAATGAAATTATCAGCAATCTATAGTATTATTCCAAAGAGCAAAATTAAATTATAGTTTAAAAAAAAAAAAACAAAAAACGAACAAAAACAATTACAAAATACAAAACAAGCGCAATGCAAGCAAGCAAGAGCAACAAAAGTCAGGTAAAAAGAGAGACACATACGCAATGAGCTAAATTAGATGAAGCTACCAGATGACCGATATATATATATATACACATATACACCACTATATACACATATATTTATATGAACAAGTTGAAGCAGAGCCAGCAATGCGAAGCGTTAGTTTAAGTCCAACTCGAGATTGTATTGAGCGCGAAGTGCGAGGAGCGTTTAAAACTGAATTTGAAAATGCAATAAAAACCAACCACAAGCAAATTGCAAATTATAAATTTAATTAACTAACCCCAGAGATACGCCTGGTATTTCGAAATCAATGGGCATCACACGACTAACTCTAACTACTAATCCCAAACGGGGCGTTGCACAGTGAGGCGAAGCATTCGAAAAGAAGTTCCTTTGCAGTTACAAAATTGTGCACTGTGCAGAACCCTGTCAACGTTATATCTTCATAAATCATCGACTCAACATACAACTTCTATATCTCTACGTCTGCTATTTTACTTTCTTCTACACGAACATCGAAACACGCTACTATCGATAGTACTATCGTAATATTTACTACTGATTACCCTTAACATGTTATAATCTAATCAAGCTGGAAATATTTTCTATTTACTATACTAGTATTATAAATGGATAATCCATTCCATTTAGTACTGGGATTATTAATAATCCTTTGGTATAAATAATAGTACTATCGTTAGCACTAACACACACACACATTTCCCAGGCAGTCAACCTATGTATTCATGCAACATTCTGTGGCACACAATCACCACCCCTGCATATAGTTAGTGAGACGCTTCTCTCCTCCCGTAATCTCATTACCTTACTGCATAAAAGTACTACTTGATCTCATCCACAGCCAAATTCATCGGCAGCTGCTCCTCGGGCGGCGGTGCCACGCCCAGCTTGACGGGTGGTACGGGCAACAATGCCGTCTCCTCCAGTTCCTCAAAGTGGCTGCTGTCGCCGACGCTGGAGGAGGATAAGACCTCGTTGATTGGCAACCTCAAGACAGACTCGGATGCCACCGGCCTGGGTGTGAGTGGACTCTCCAGTGATGTGGTCGCCTCCGGCTATGTCAAGCTGCCGCTGGAGGATCGCAATAAGTACGAGAAGCTGCGCAGCAACGATCAGCCCACATCGGATGACTCCGACTCGGAGTTCTTTCAGCAGGACAGCGACGATGGCGCCGCCAAGAAGGCGGCCATATTCAAGCAGATCGTGACGAGCAACATTCCGGAGACCATACACAAGATCCAGCAGGTGGCCTACCACAAGGTGGACAAGACGACGCATCTGCCCATCGTGAAGAAGCTGCGCCAGACGGCAACCACGAAGCGTCCCTCCAGCTCCGCCCAGCAGGCGGCGCAGCAGCTGAACATGATGGCCGCGGCGGTGGCCGCGCAGGCGGCACAGGCTGCTCAGGCGCAGGCCTTGGCCGATGCCGCGGTCGCCGCCGAGTCGGACGACGATGCCGACTCTATTGGCTCGGCCAGTGATCTGCGCGCCGAGGACGATGATCTCTTCGATGAGAATCCACGCGCCACGCAGGCCAAGCTGCGCCGCCCACTGCCCCAGGACATGGACGGCATCAGCGAGAGCGTGAAGACCTGCAGCAGCTCCGCGTATCATGCCGAGTGCGAGAGCGTCACCACGCACGAGGACGATGTGCGCAGTCGCGTTGTGGTCAAGGTGCGCATGCGTAAAAAGGATCGCACCGCGGCGGTGGCTGCTGCAGCAGCAGCAGCCTGTGCAGCGGATGCCGGCGGCACTGGTGGTGCCGCCGAGGAGCTCAGTCCCACGTCCAGCGATCTGCTGCACAAGTTCGGCGATCGCCCGCTGCTGCTGGACGACGAGCTGGACTATGGCTCCGCGGAGAGCAAGAGCAGCAATGAGTCGGCAGCAGCGGCGCCAGCTGCACCACCAGCAGAGGAGCAGCCGCAGCAATCGGAGCCGGAGCTGGATGTGTTTGCCATGGCGCCGTTCAAGCTGCCCGTGGGCAGAGCACCCAAGCGCAGCACCAAACCCGCCAATCGCGCGGTCAAACCGCGTGCCGCGGAGCCGGAAATGTGGACCTCGACGCCGGTGAAGGGTGCACCCGAGACGCCGACGAGTCAGGCGGCAAACTTTGCCAACTTTCCGCCAGCTGCTCCCGAGCTAGACGAGTTCAATGAGCCTGTGTTTAATCCGTTCATAGAGCTGCCAGCGCGGCAGGAGCCACCGCTGGAGGCGGAGGGCAGCGATCGGGAACGGGATCTCTTTGGCTCGGAGCCATTTCCACAGGTAATTCGTAAATGTGTTGTCGTAACGCCCGAGCAGCAGGCACAGGCACAGGTCCAACCAACCCAAATCCAGCTGCACTATCCCAGCAACAACCACCACCACAACAACAACAACAACAACCACAACAACAATATTATCAAAGTGAGTGCGAGCTCAAGTGTTGCCAAGCCCGTGGCGCAGCTTGTGACAATAAATCACTCGATTATAATCAACAAAACGCCCGAACCGCTGAGCAGCCACAACCACAATAACAACCACAACCACAGCAACAACAACAACAGCAGCAGCAGAATGAGCAACAGCAGCAGCAGCAGTGTCTATGTGAATGTGCCCTCCACCAGCTCCAGCAGCTGCATAGCAGTTGCAGCAACAGCCCCAGCACCACACGCACCACTGCCTCCACCAGCTGCAGTAGCACCACCACCAGCTGCTGCTGCTGCTGCTGCTGCTCCCGTTGCAGTTCCAGTTCCCACTGTGCCCGCGGCGCATCTGCAGCCTCTGCTGCCCATAGCCGATAATGGTTTTGTGCAAATCTCCCAAGATCGCTGCTCGGACTTCACGCCCGACGACGAGGAGGAGCCCGTGGTGTTGCGCTCTGCCGGCGATTTGGTTGCCGCCGCCGGCGACGCTGTCGACATCGCTGTCATCGCTGTCAAGCCCAAGAAGGAAAAGTCCCATCTGACTGTGATGGGCGTGTTGCCGGCCAAATTGACGCAGAAGGTCAAGGGGCATGCCGCATACAAGAAGGTCAGCGCTGGTGCCCTCGGCTCCACATCGTCGCTCAGTTCGGGCAGCAAGCAGAAGCATCAACGCCTGCAGTATCAGTCGCACGACGACGATGACGACGACGACGATGCCGCCGCCAATGGTGGTGTCCATGCCCATGGCCAGGATGAGAATCGTGTCACCTCAACGTCGGGCAGCAGCCGCAACTTCCAGTCCAATACCATACAGAACTCGGCTAAGACGGGCTTCAGCAACATGAGCTTCGAGGATTTCCCATCCGATCAGGAGATCGATCGCATGTCCAAGACGATACCCTTCGAGGTGGTGCGCAAGGACAAAATGCTGCTGGAGGCCGAGAAGAAATTCGGCTCGCTGAAGCGACGCAACAATCTCTTCTCTTAGTGATAGTCGTCTGTCTGTGTGGGAGCAAGGGAAGGGAAGAACTTGTCGTAGTTGTCGTATAGTACTATCTAGGTATGCGTACAGTGGTCGCCGCGAAAACGTTGCAGCTTACAGTCTCGAAACGAAAAGTTGACCTACCTTTTTAATTGCTTTTCTCCTATATACATTAGAGTATATATATTTGATATTTGTTAGATATTATATGAAGCTACATATAATCCATTGTTTTCAGTTATCAGATAAGCTTGCATTTTGTAAATTTGCATTGTGCGTTATCGAGCGACCACTGTATGTTATCGTTATCAGCGCCTCAGGCGAGTGGAAATTTTCCAATAAAAAAAAAAAATAATAAAGTCCTACACTCGCCGCAGAGAGTAGAGACCTCTCAGACTGAATGTTTCGTTGAAATGGCAAGAAAAACCCCGAGGAAACCTGCTGTAGCTTTTGCTTTTCCTCCCCTCTCCATGTGAATTTGTGTTTTTTTGGCTATTTGATTTCGATTTCATTTCCGCAAAGTACTTTATCATTTGCATTTTGCCCTCATTGCAGTTAGCCGCAGTCGCCGCCACTGACACAAACAGAAAGACACACACACACCCACAACCACATTCACACGCAATGAACTTCCATGCACGTAACCAGATATATTGAGATATATACATACGTATATAGAGTATGTACTAAGCCTAATACATGCAAGAAATATTATATAATATTATACAAGAACAACAACAACAAGAAGCATATAGCCAATTTGAACCGTTCGAGCGGATGAAAGTGTATTTTTTGAGCAAAGTATTTCTCTGGGTATTTTTTTTTTTGTAATACCAGAGCTCGAAAATGAAGAAGCGTGGAGAACTGCAGCTGATCTAAGCGAATTGATAACTATTATTACTGTTATTTAGTGCAAAAGCAACTGTAAATTAGGCATAAATATATATATACACATACCTGTATCGAAACACACATACACACACACACACGGATTACAGCCGAAAATGATTTAGAATTTATACAATGCGTAAGTTTACCAAAGCTACATTTATTGTTTATGGCATTTTCCAATCGATTTGCTTTCTTCAATCCTACTATTATTTATTTACATCTAACATATAAAGTATAAACAAAACACAAATGTGATTATTATGCCCTAACACCCAAAAATGATCAATTAAATAACAACAACAACAAAAACAAAAACTATTATGTACTAACAAGAAGGCGTATAATGTATGGCCGCAATTCTTCAAATAAAATTCGTAATCAGTTTGTTTATGAAAATGTATTATTATCGCCTATATAAATTATCAATATGTATTTATATATGTATTTTATTCTCTGCGAATAAACATGTTTCCCCCCACAAAAAAAAAAAAAAACAAAAAACTATACACTTTATTCTGGCAGCCGCTGTGCATTGTGAGCTTGAGCTGTGCAAATATTTTGACCGCTGCTGTCGTCACGCGTGCACTCAACAACAGCGACAGCGACTGTAAACAGTAATCAGCTGTGCGGCTGTAAGTGTGTGTGTGAGAATGCATGGGAAAGCAAGAATAAGTACAAACACTAACACATATAGTTATCGGTGTGTGTGTGTGTGTGTGAGGAAAGTTGCCAGCACCGATAAATGAAATAAATAAAAAGCGAGCGTGGAACAAAACAACAAAAGGAGAACGTAAAAACCTTAGAATCTCACGTACGTGCCGTACCTAACACACACACATACATACGCACACCCCGAAATAATAAAAAAAAAATACGATACGCAGCGCGAACTGTAAGCAGATTCACTTGGAACGCAATAGCGCTTGGTCCATTGCTTCCGTCGCGCTGCCATGCTGCCAGCCTTCAGCGGGAACTACACGCACCAGATGCGCGACCGGCCGCGCATACTGGTCAAGTGCGGCGGCTTCTCCAGCCAGCTGGCACGCAACGTGAGCGAGCAGGTGGACGGCGATCCGCTGTGGGGCTCGCGCTTCGACGAGACCCACCCGGAGGCGGTGGTGCGCACGCATCTGGACTTTCTGCACAGCGGCGCGGACATCATACTGACCAACACGTATCAGGCCAGCGTCGAGGGCTACATGAAGCATCTGGGCAAGACGCGCGAGCAGAGCGTGGCGCTGATCGAGCAGAGTGTGCTGCTGGCGCGACGCGCCAAGTCGCAGTATCTGGCCGAGCTGGCGGCCATCGATGGCGACATCGGCGCCGGCATGCCCATCATATTGGCCTCGATTGGGCCGTACGGTGCGCATCTGCACGACGGCTCCGAGTACAAGGGCAGCTATGCGAATCTCGTCACGCACGACGAACTGCAGCACTGGCACAACACACGCATCGAGACGTGCCTGCGCGCGGGCGTCGACGGCCTGGCGCTGGAGACGCTGCCCTGCCAGCTGGAGGCGCTGGCCGTCACCGAGCTGGTGCTCAGCAGCTACACGGCCAAGTTCTGGGTCTCGTTTCAGTGCAAGGTGAGTAAGTTGTGCTGCTCCAGCTGCTCTTAGCTCTGATCCATGTTGATTTCCCGCAGGACGAGGCGCATCTGGCGCATGGCGAACCCTTTGCGGAGGCGGCACTGGCCGTCTGGCGTCTGGTCGAGAAGCATGGCGCTCAGGCGCGTCTGCTGGGCATTGGCGTCAACTGTGTCAATCCCAATCATGTGACGCCGCTCTTCCGCTCCCTGCTTGCGCGTCTGCCCGCCGGCGAGCCAATCCCCCCGCTGGTCGTCTACAGCAACCATGGCGAGATCTACGACAACGAGCGGGGCGAGTGGACGGGCAATGCGCTGAATGTGGCTTCCTTTGTGCCCGAGTGGCTGGAGCTTGGCGCACGCATCGTCGGCGGCTGCTGTCGCGTCTACCCGGACGACATACGCGAGATCCGCAAGTGCGTCGATAGCATCGCCCAGCAGTCCCAATCGCAGATACGAACGTCCTCAACCTGATACTGTTGCGTGCGCTTGTTTTTTCCCTTTCGGCCTAGACCCATATCAAAGTATACACCTATATATATATATATATATATATATATATATATACTATATAGTAGCTATTAAACTATAACTAAGTCTGTGTGTGTGTGTGTGCGTGTGCCTGTGCGTGAACCCGCAATTTGCCAGATTATTGCTAAGATCAATGTCGCGACTCTCGCGGGTGCGAGCTATATATAGAGATAAAGCTCGGATCGGCTTCAACGTGAAAGGGGGCTGCCGAGTGCAAGCCTTCTGGGCATTAGGCCTAGGCTCTGACGACCTGTTAATGCGCTACTAGTATCTATAATAATACTATATCTTAAAATATCTGACGATCTGTTGACTCGCAACTAGTATTTATAATACTACCGGCTACAATATCCTAGATTATTTCGGATCACTTGACTATATAAGGCAACTGCCGATTTGCTTGCAATTCGCTAAAAAAAATTTAGCTAATAAATCAGAAAATCTATATACAGTAAAACCTATATCGTTCCTAAAAAAACTTCGTTTATAATAAGGGCTGCTTTTTTACATAAATTAAGGGATTTTCAGGTTTTTTTTACTTTTTTCAAAAATACAATGTTATTTGCTTATTAAGTATAAGAATCCAAATTTTTGGTTTTTCTTTTTAGTTTAAAAAATTCAGTATCTATGAAATTGCAAAATAACACCATCCACAGTTGAAGAAATATTAAAAATTTCAATTTATTTGACAGTAAAAATCCAAATTTTTGGTTTTTTTTTAGTTTAAAAAATTCAGTATCTATGAAATTGCAAAATAACACCATCAACAGTTAAAAAAAATGTGAAAATGTAGTTCACTGTCAAAGAAAAGCAAATTAAGAAAAAAAACCGTTTAAAATAATATTTTCCAAATTTTTTATAGTTTTTTTTTTTAAATCTTGTAAAATAATTAATAATAATAGTAAAGATTTAAAGACAAAGCAAGGATGGCTCGGCTTGAACGTATATGGATATTTAGGGATATCTCCCGGATCGAAATGACTTGAAATAAAATCTACCAACTGCAAGTATTCTGGGAACTAGATGCAAAAATCGAACGATTATGAACTTAAAATTTAGTATGCTTTTTTTTAAGATTATGATCAGATCGTAACGCTCTGCAGTAAAATAATGGGGAGTTCCCTTTGATCTGTTAATTTGCTACAATATTCGAGATTACAAAAGTAGAATGTGGTATATTTTAAAATCAAAGGGAACTGCCGTTCTGCTAGTTTTGAGATTATAAAGCTGGCATTTGATATAACACATTAATCATATATAATATATAAAACTAACGTACCCATTGAATTATTTAAATTTATTTATGTTTACTTCATCGAACTTTGCACCCGATGTTCAATTTCAATTTCAAAATAATCTCACGAATAAAAATAAAATAATTTGTATTATTATTTACGAAATACGAATCTGTATCCTAGGTGAAGCATAGGCACATAGGTGCGTTGCTCAGTCAATAAACTCGACTCGACTCGACTCGACGGCTTCCAGCTGGAAACATTCGCATAAGCGTTTTAAAGGTTATCGCAACATGCGGACGACTCAGTCGCTCGGCCGGCTGCTTGGTCTTTGTCCTATCAACAAATCCACGCAGTTTGATTGGATTTCATCAGCCCCGTCGACCGCTCGCTCCTGTATGTTGTGCTGTCTGGCAGCTGTGCGGGCTTATCAGAGCTACTCTCCCGGCCAGGCCGGGCCGGGCCGGACCCCAGTGTCGCGTCTAGCAACTGGCTGGCGGCTGGGCCCAGTTTGTTTTGTTTCATTTGGCATTTTCGCACTGGGATGTGGATGTGATAAGGCGCACAGCAAGCTATAAAAGCAGGCAGACAGCATTGTAGAGCACTTAAACGCCTGCTGAACGCCCGGCCAAACACAACATCATCGTATCTCGATAGTTTCACTGCTCTAATAAATTCGCGTCGCGTCGCCAACAAAACAACATTTTAATCAATTACAAGACTTATTTATAGAACCCTCAAGGTGAGTGCTGATGCGATACGTTGGCATAGACCTGCACTCGAGTGTTTTTAAGATATAGACGAGCATATATGGTACATAAATGTCATCTATCGCGATCGTGTTAGTTTTTAATCCAGTTCGATGAACTTCACTGAAGGTTACCGCCTTACTAATTGTTACAGTGATAAAACCCCATGTAAACCTAAACCTATTCGATTACGATTACGTGTTGTCAGCCAGGTGTCGAGGGGCTCACAACTGGAACAAAGAGCGCTGGAACGGGCACAGCTGCTGCTCACTGCGCACTGATAAGGCTCGACCCGTCTGCAACAATGTAAAATGTTTGTGGTGATAACCGGGAGTAGCCCTTGTTATTATACTGTTTACATTGTTTAACCATTTAGTTGTTTCGATTCCGTTCTATGTTTATCTACATACAGATACGACGCAAGTCTATAATATATATATACCAGAAAATACTTGTTTCTACGTGATCTTAGGCTGTATTTTCTATACAGCAAATGCTATTCAGATACTTAGGCTCTAATATAATATATAATATTGATTTAATAATAAGTAAATATAGTTGGGTAGGTTTTTTTCGACTTCCTTAATTCAACTGCAAATACTAATACTTTTTACAATTTTTATTTAGATACTTTTAGCCTATAAAGCTATAATTTTTTGCTACTATATACTATTGATTTAATAATAAGTAGGTATGGTTGGGTAATAGTAGGTAAGTTTCTGGCAGACACTTGTATATCTTCAGACTTACTTAAAAAATAGTTACTAAAATACTTTTTCTATTCTTTCCAAATTTATATTTAGATAATTTTAGCCAATAATTTTTTTTTTGCTAGTGCATCTTTTTTAATGTCTTTTACTTATTTTTTTTTTATTTTAAAATGCCCAATGTCAGCTGTAACTACTTCTTTCAGCCCAATATTTTTATAATCAAATACATATACTTTTATCTACTCTCATTTTTTTCTGAAGGCTCCTTGGTAAATATTTCGATGGTATTTATTTGCTCGGCTATTTAAAGAGACCTTTGTATATTAAATTTAGCTTGCACCTACATCAAAAATTGTTGCTAAATTTAATTGCAAATACTTTGTGTGCATTATCTTATCTAGCTTTACATACTTAAAGTATTTAATATATAAGCTAAAAATACTTATTGCTAGACGATCCTAGGCTGAAGCTTCTTATAAAAGGAATGTAGGTCAGGTTTATTTTATACGCTATTTCGACTGCAGATACTGTAAATTATAACAACTCAGAGGGCTAAACTCTATAATCTATAATATAGATATATAAAATCTATAATATATATATATAAATCTATAATATAATATATTATTATAGAATACTTATTTTTACTCAATCCTTGGCCTAGGTTTCTTATACATAAACCTCGATTAGGCCCCCCATAATATAAGCCTTGCTTTCGACTCTTTTCCACAGAACCCAAATCCAACGGCAATCATGGGCCTGACACGCGTGCTCGTTAAGGATGGCGGCTTTGGCACACAGATGACCGTCCACGTGGGCAACTCCGTCGACGGGGATCCGCTGTGGAGTGCGCGATTCAATGCCACCAATCCGCGGGCCGTCATCAACACGCATCTGGACTTTCTGCAGAGTAAGTGGATTCGATTAGCAATTCAATTAGCAACAGTAATGCAAAGCTATCATATCTCTTATCTCTTATCGCATTGTCAGACGGGGCCGATCTGATACTGACGAACACCTATCAGACGAGTGTCGAGGGTTACATGGAGCATCTGGAGCTGGACGAGCAGCAGAGCGTCGAGCTGATAAGGAACACGGTGCGACTGGCGCACATTGCCAAGGAGAAGTATCTCACAGAGTGCTATGAGGCGCAGCTGGCGGTGCCGGAAGGTAACTAACTAAACCTCAAAAACCGGGTGATCCTTTAAAGCAGACTCAACACACATATGTTGCTCCAACAGGCTACCCGCTGATCATCGCCTCGATTGGACCGTATGGCGCGCATCTGCACGACGGCTCCGAGTACACTGGCAGCTATGCGGACTACGTGCCGGCCAAGACCATAACCGATTGGCATCGCGTGCGCATCGCGGCCTGCCTCGAGGCCGGCGTGGATGCACTGGCCATTGAGACCATACCCTGCCAAATGGAGGCTGAGGCACTCGTGGAAATGCTCTGCGATGACTATCCCGATGTCAAGTTCTGGGTTGCCTTCCAGTGCAAGGACGAGGCGACGCTTGCCCATGGCGAGGACTTTGCCGAGGCTGCCAATGCCATTTGGGATATACTGCGTGAACGCAAGGCGCTGGACAAGTGCCTGGCCGTGGGTGTCAACTGTGTGCATCCCAAGTTCGTGACGCCACTCTTCAAGAGCCTGAACGGCGATCGCCCCATCGAGGAGCACATCCCACTGGTGGTCTACCCGAACAGCGGCGAGGTCTACGACGTGGCCAACGGCTGGCAGGGCAAGGAGCACTGTGTGCCGCTCGCGAAATATGTGCCCGAGTGGGCGCAGCTGGGCGCCAAGATCATTGGCGGCTGCTGCAGAACCTACGCCCGCGATATACGCCACATCAGCGAGGCGGTGCACGAGCTGAATAAATTGAACAAAAAGGCCTGAGGCGCTGCCGGACGAGGGACTGGGGATCTCAGTAGCGAACAAACTGCATTTCAATAGCTGTAAATATGTAATTTAGGCATAGACTGTAAATAAAAAACAAAAAAAAGACAAGACAAAATATCAATTTGTTTAGCTGTCAAAATTAGCTTTTTTGGGCATAAAATTATTAAAAAAAAAGATAAATTGACCAATTTGAAATGCGCCAAGCAGCGTAGCGCTGTCATCGATAGTTATCGACAGTACACCGCTGCGCCGACACACTATTGCCATTCGCAGCTAGAGTCGCCACGTTCGCTTGCGCAAGTTGGCAGCTCCGTGCGAATGACATTCGCAGAAACGCCGCAACTGGAACAAGCTTGCAAAAATTTGTAATAAACTTTTTTTTTTAAATTAATTTGTATTTGCAAATACCAAGCACAACAGACTTGCTGCACAATGTTGATCAAAGTGAAGGTAAGGTCAAGCTCAAGCAGCAGCATGACAGCTAACGCTGAGTGCGCGTATGCGTCAGCGCCCCTCCAGGCACCGACAACAACAAACAGTGGAATAATATGCATAATTTCTGGAAATTCCTGCTGCAGACACTGACGGGCAAGGAGATCGAAATCGACATCGAGCCCACAGACAAGGTTGATCGCATCAAGGAGCGCGTGGAGGAAAAAGAGGGCATACCACCGCAGCAGCAGCGTCTCATATTCTCCGGCAAACAAATGTGCGTAGACTGCGAGAGTAAAATAAATTATATTTATAAATAATTATTAATTCCCCATAGGAACGACGACAAGACGGCGGCAGACTACAAGGTGCAGGGCGGCTCGGTGTTGCATTTGGTGCTGGCTCTACGCGGCGGCGGCGGCGTCGACAGCGCGCTGGCCTGTTGAATCCGCCTTAGTAAATTGGTAACCCCCATTAAGTCATTTTCTACAATTACTTCATGTTACTCAAATAAACGCCGTCAACGGTAGTTTGAACTAGCATATATAGAAAGCAAGTACATCCCATATATATTGTAAAAAAAAAGCTCTTGGTCTGGCAGTGTATGTGTGTGCGGTCTCAGGTGCGCGCATATCTGCCCACGAGCAGATGATTCTTTGGCGTGCACTGCTCCGGCTTCAGGCGCGTCAGTATCACCTGGTAGCCCGCCTCCTCCGCCTGCAGCTTGCGATCCGTGTCCACCACGCACATGCAGTGCAGTCCCTGCAGCGTGGTCTCCGGCTTGCAATTGGTCGTGCCCAGCTCGTGCGCCTGGTCCGCGCTGTGCGCAATGTACAGGTAATCCTTGGCATCGAGCACCTCGCGGAAGCGTGCACTCAGCGGATAGGCAATGTGCGGCATCGGCTGCAGCGAACCATAGCAGCAGGGGCAGCACACGAAGCGGGCACAGACGCGCTGGCACTGCTGCAGCACGATGTCGGTGGCGGTGCCGCAGGCATGCAGCGAGGCGCCAATGTCAAAGCGTCCCATAAAGTAGTCGATGTTGCACTGGTAGAACACGCAGTTCGGCAGCTTCAGCTCGCGCGCACGCCGCTGGGCCTGGGCCAGCGAGTAGGCCTTGTTCTCCAGCACAATGACCGTGCACTGCGGCAGCTTGAGGGCCAGCAGTATGGCCAGATGGCCGGTGCCGCTGCAGAAGTCGACAATGCGATCGCCGGGCTCGGCCAGCGATACGACCGCATTGGCCATATTCTCCAGCTGCTGACGCTTGCGCTCCAGTCGCTCCTCCGGCAGCGCTGAGCTCTTGGCATGCGCCGGCTCTATCAGCTGCCAGTCGATCTGTTGCTCGCCGTATGTATGCTCCGAATCGGCGCTAAACTGCAGCTGCAGTGCGTCGAGCTTGGCGAGCGCGGCATCCACCTCCGCCTGGCTGGTGTATATGCGATTCCGCGGGCGATAACGCTTCGGATCGGCCTTGTAGAGGCTCGCCTCCTCGCAGTCGGGTATGCTGAGCAGTTGCGTGTTCTCCGCGGGACCCACCAGCATGGGCACATACAGTTCGTGCAGGATGCGCGCACAGTTCGCATCGAAGGCGTCGATCTGCGGCAGAAGCATTACCAAGATTAAGTGGATTCAAGCTCTGCAATTGCTGCTACTCACCTCGCTGAACCAGGTGCTCGTGAGTGGGAAATGTGGCAGCATCTGGGCACAGTGCTGGAAGACTAGACGGAGCAGGGGATACAGTATGAGATCGGCAATGGTGAAGCTGATGCCCTCGGCGAAACGATGCTCGATCAGCAGCTGCTCCTTGGGCACACTGCACTCGATGAGCACGCGCTCCTTGCGCTTCACCGGCACACCGTTCTCCGTTTGATTGGCCTGCTCGCGGGCAAGCTTGTAAATGTTGTGCATGCGCACCGGCTGGTTCATATGCTGCTCGAAGCGCACCACCTCGACCGGCAGCTCGCGCAGCGGCAGCTCACCGCTCTGCAGCTGGCTGACCAGATTGACCACGTCCACCTCACAGAAGCGCGTCCAGATCGACGCTTCTGCCGGCGCCAGCAGGCAGCTGCCCTTGAAGCCCAGCAGCTGGCGCAGCTGCGTGCTCGGCTGTCGTGCTATAAGCTCGCGGCAGACGGCACATGTGCCCGCTATGAAGATGTTGCCATCCCGCGCATAGATGGGCAAACGCAGATCCCTCAGCGCGGGCAGCGTGGCAGCCTCGCGGCATGTGATGTGCTGGTCCGTGAGCTCGCGTCGCAGCTGCGAGCTGCGTAAAGCTATTTTCCCTGTCTCAATTCTGCTCGCCACAAAGTTGATCTGTACGTTGCGGGGCTCCTGCAGGTAGCGATATGTGTACAGCGCCAGGAACGAAGGCACGCTGGTGTAGATGGTCGTTTCGCTCTTGGCATTCTGCGTGCTGATCTCGATCTCCACGTACAGTTGATCCATAGTTCGGTTCGCTGAATTTAACTAATCATTTAACTAATGAGAACTAAACAAAAGGCGAAATTAAGCGAAAACAGATGAAGAGAAACAAAAGAAACGTAAATTGAAAGTGCCTTTGAGGTTATGTGCAAAATAAATAAAAACAGCTGGACGCCAGAGAAGAAGCAGCAGCAGCCGCCAATTGTCATTCGCGTGTAAACGTGTGCCTCGAATTTTTGAATTGCTTGCGTGATTTATTTTTAGTTTGGTTAATTGCTTTGTTAATTTCCCAGTGCATTTGTTTACGTTCGTTCGTCGGCCAATTCAATCGAAATTTCATTGCTCTGATAAATACGAAAATTATAAACTGCGCAACTGCTAACCGCAAAGCTGCTCGCCGGCAGCAGCCGCCAATTGCCATTCGCGTGTAAACGTGTGACTCGAATTTTTGAATTGTTTGCGTGATTTATTTTTAGTTTGGTTAATTGCCTTGTTAATTTCCCAGTGCATTTGTTTACGTTCGTTCGTCGGCCAATCCAATCGAAATTTCATTGCTCTGATAAATACAAAAATTATGAACTGCGCAACTGCTAACCGCAAAGCTGCTCGCCGTCGCTACTAAACTGTTGTTTATGACACACACACACATGCATATAAACACGTTGTATGCATGTAAATGTATTTAAAGTCAGCCCTTGAGTTGAATAGAGCCAAAAACAAGTCGCAAGCGTTAGTTTTAATTGACTTGTGGAACGAGAAGGTGCGTGTTTTAGCTGCGCCCACGTACACGTTTAAGCAGTAGCTCGCAGTACCAACAAATTTGCATAATTATCAATCAGCTGTGCATATTTACACTAACACCAAGTGCATGCAAGCATGTGAGTTGCCCCCCTGTTTATGTGTGTGTGTGTGCATGTGTGCGTGCTTATTTGCGCCTGCCTGCCTGCCTGCCTGCCTACCCAGTGGCGAATGCGGCGTATGATCAACGTAACTGCAGCCGCGACTCGCGAGTCGAGTCAAGGTCGGCAACTGTGTAGTTCTGGCTCATTCATTAAAGTTCCCCCCCCCCCCCCGCAACTTCAACTATTATATAATTGCCAGACGAAACGTGTGTGTGCTAATTTACTGTACAGACCCATTCAGAGCTTTAAACTGCGCATCGCCAATGTAAACAATAAAATCATGCCCTATAAATCATATTGTTCGATTCTGCCCCCCGCTCAATTGAGTTTGTTTAGTCTGTCCGCAGAAGCGCTTGCTATCAGATTAGCAAATGGGCCAACGGAAGCGAGTAATCTTTGAGAATTGCAAGTTTTTCGATTTGTGCACAGTGCACGCTCTATAGAGTAAACTCCGGGTAATCTTATCAGTCCATATAAAGTCTACAATTGCATGATGCTCCAATAACTTGAGCTATTTTTAGTGCAACGTTACCACTGAGTAGCGCTAGCATTTCAGCTAGAAATTTAAAAATAGCTACTATAAAAATTATAATTTAAATTTCTGAAAATTTTAGTTATTTATTCAAAAAATATAAAAATTCTATTTAGTAATAATGTTATTTAATCAGCTTTAAATTTAACTATTTTCATAGCTCAATAGCAGCTTTAATTTGATCAAATCACTTTAATTGATCACTGTTTTTAATCAGTTTAAAATGTTTTAAAATAATAGCAACCTTTTTCTTTTCTAAAATAAAGTCATTTTTTTGTCTTCAAAGAATAATATGATTTAATTGGAATGAGTTCTTCTACTAAGAATTAATATTTAATATTTTAAAAATCCTTTCATTTTTTTTTCCGTAGGTCAATAGCACCTTTAATTTGATCAAATTACTTTAATTGATCGCTGTTTTTTATCAGTTTAAAATTTTTTCAAATAATATCAACCTTTTTGTTAAAAAAATAAAGTCATTTTTTTTTTGTCTTGAAAAAATAATATGATTTAATTGGAAAAAGTTCTTCTACTAAGAATTAATATTTAATATTTTTAAAATCCTTTTCAATTTTTTTTTTTAATTAAACTATTTCCGTAGGTCAATAGCAACTTTATTTTGATCAAATTACTTTAATTGATCGCTGTCTAAAATCAGTTTAAAATGTTTTAAAATAATAGCAACCTTTTTTAAAAAAGTCTAGCATTTTTTTACTTTTAATAATAATATGATTTAAGTGGAAAGAGTTAGTTTATTACTAAGAATTAAGATTTGATATTTAAAAAATCTTTTCATTTTTTTTTTAAGTTAGGCCGTGCTCACTGTAAGGCGTATAAAATAATTTGATTCCACTTGGCACTAAGTTCATTTAATAGAGTGCGATCACGACTTAAGGTTTGTTTGTTTGTTTGTTTCCCTGCCTCGGGGACAGGTTAGGCAACCGCTGATAAAAGCCGATGCACTGCCCCAGTCAGGGGTGGCAGGCTGATAGGGACGGGGGGCGGTCAGAGGGTGACAAACAAAGACGCAGCGTCGCAATCAAAATGTAAACAGAAAAGGTTATAAAAAATTAAATAAATAACCAAATTAGCTGGGTAAATGAACAGGCACAGGGCACACACACACACAGATACGCTACACTCACACACACATACGCACTCTCTTAAGATATGACGAAGATGTTGACGTCGACGACGACGACGACGACGAACTCGTTTCAATTGAAGCACTGAAGCGCTGCGTCGTTCGCGTCCTCAACTCAAATTCAATTTCATTTCGCTTTCGAGTGTAAAAGCGCGCACATTGTGTGTATTCTGATCTTCTCTTCTCGCCAACACTTGTGCTTGTCGTTGTAGCATTCCGATAAAGCCACAGCATGGAACAGTGGAACAATGTGGAGCTGACGAGCATTACCAAAAAGTCGTACACGCTGAATCACGACTACGACGGCGCCGCGAAGCTCAGCAACAGCAGCAGCAGCGCCAATGGCAACGGCAACGGGAGCGGGAACGGCAACGGGAACGGGAACGACAAGGCGAGCAGCGAGTCTGCCGAAAACGGCAATGGCAATGCGACGCCGAGCAGCGATACGCTGCTACAGCCCGGCTCCGATATCAAGCCCAAGGTGCAGGCCGAGGACGTGGAGCCGCTGGTGCGACGCCTTTACGGGATTACCGTTAGCGAGCTCAAGGAGCTCATCTCCTACGACGATCGCAATTATCTCATAAAGGAAGATTGGTGAGCAGCAAACAGAACTAAGCTAAGCTAGAGATAGGTATATACCCCATGGGGTATAGTATCACACACATGACTAAACACAGCGACACACACCCATACCCATACCCCAGCAGAGGCCGTCGCTATTTATAGCGATATTAATTAAAGTTTCTCTTTGGCGTGTTGGGAAAGGGGCAGCATTACGAAGTGGTGGGAGCAATTGAGCATGTCGGCAGTCACCTTGGCGGCAGCCCCTTTGTTAGCTTAAGTGGCATCCACTGCTGTCGGCGTGCAACGTTCTAGCCGGGGGAGTTTGTTTTAGCTCGACCAAGCACAAACGTGTAAAGCAAGCTTTAGTCACGCGCACTCGACTGCTAAATACCATTCACCTTTTAAATCATTCAATATCTTAAATACTCATATTTAATACTCTACTGTTAGATATCATTCAAAAGCTTTATTTGCTGTCTTCAATCATTTTATTTTATATCCGACTGTTAGATACCATTCACATTTTAAATCATTCAGTATCTTAAATACTCATATTTAATACTCTACTGTTAGATATCATTCAAAAGGCTTATTTGCTGTCTTAAATAATTTTATTTTATATCCGACTGTTAGATACCATTCACGTTTTAAACCATTCAAAACCTTATACTCCATACTCAACAACAATATTATTCACAAGCTTTATTTGGTGTCTCAAATGATTGTATTTAAAACCCGACTGCTGTCTTCAATACTGTTAGATACCATTCACGTTTAAACCATTCAATATCTTAAATACTTATAATTAATACGCAACTGTTCGATTGCATTCAGAAGTTTTATTTGGTGTCTAAAATAATTTTATTTAAAACCCGACTGATAAATACCATTCACACACTTTAATCGTAAGACTTCATTCGATATCTAAAATACTTATATTTTGCAATCTACTATTTACTACTACTATCTTGGCTGTGAGCTCGTAACTGTAACCTTCATGATAAATATGCATTTTCATACAGAGAAACGGACAAACGGACATGGCCAAATCGACTCAGCTATTGATACTGATCTAGAATATATATACTTTGTATAGACTGCCACGCCCACTTTTGCCAGTTTCATTAGCACACAGCTAAAACACCTTTTTTTACCCATTTCCAATGGGGTAATGATGATGGAAAAACACTGCCTTATGCAATGATAATAAAGTAACAAATTTATTGTACTCGGTTTTCTCCACAAATTAAGTTATTGTACGAAGCTCTCGACAGAGAGACAGGGCGATGCATCAATTGTAACAAGCCCCTTCGAAATGGCTCATTGAATATGAGTAATAACCAGATACCCAATAATTATAGCCTTGTAAAGGGTATACTATTTTTAGCCAGTTGATTGCAATGCATAGAAGGCAGCACCATGATTAAATCAGTAAAGTAGATATATAATATTATATAATATAATTATATATAATATTATTTAGTGGATTTTGCCTGGTCCTTCTTTCTGTCCGTCTCTTGCTACTGGACTTTCAGTTTTTAAGCTGATTAATAAAGGGAAATAAGCTAGATCGAACTAATATATCGTATAACTGCCATAGAATCTAACGGTATATTTTTGTTATTTTTCAAAATATCGCAACCAAACTCGCCACAGCGTATTTTAATAATATTCCTAGCATTCCTACCAACAATAGATCCAAGTTTCGAAACAAAGAACTTATAAATTATATTATAAATATAGTTGGTTGTAATTTAGGCGCCCAACGTGAGCAAAAACATATTCAAAATTTGTATAAAATCAAAGCAGTATCCTATAGGATAGCAAACGGATAAAAATTATGCCTTTATTTAAATTTAAATATATTTTAGTAGCAAAAATTATGGCTTTTTTTTAAATTTCAAATTATAGTAGCTGGAAAATATTAGCCTGCAACATTTCTTCTCATGAACATATATATTTAATCTGGATAACTATATATATATAGAAGGAATAATCCTAAACTAACTAAGGTTTCATTCTACTTTAACCTTCCCAGAGCAGAGCTGTTCGTGCTAATGAATTCCCTCACAGCTCCGCTTGTAGGGTATTTAGTATTCGAGTGCAGCTTTCTTTACTCGCACTTTATTAATTATCGTCTTTTTTGTGGTACATGTCTAAATAAATCGCAGCTCGGGTCGTTAAATAAATTAAGTTAAATATAAGATCTGACTGTTAACTAAAAAAAAAAACACACACAATATAATATGGACTTAGGCTATTTGAGAACGGGGCGCTTTTGGAAGCCAAACATGCTGAGTTTGGTTTGGTTCTCGCCCACTTTGGCAGTCTTTGTTGAGGGAGTGGCACGCCTGCTCGCCTTGGGCTTGGACAGGCCGACGCGCCGTGCACTTGGCGGCAGTTTTTGTATAGTCTTGACGGGTAATACGCTTTCCTGGCTGCTCGGCAGCGTTGCGGACTGACTGCTCGAGTCATCCGAGCAGGAGGAGAGCAGCACGATTTCATCGTTGTCGTTGTTGTTGGTATCTGCAACTGGTTCAGTTTCCGCTGCGCTCTCCGTTGACTCCAATCGCAGTCGACGGGAGAGCACGCTGCTCTCCTGCTGCTGTGACTGTGCCTGCTCCTCTTGCTGCTCCGCCTTGAGCTCCTCCTTGGCCTCCTCTTGGTGTGCCCGTTCCTGCTCCTGCTCCCCCTTTGGCTTCTTCTCCGCCTGCAGCTCTGGCGTCTGCGAGCTGAAGAAGCGACTCCTTACCTCCACTTGCTCTTTGGCAAAAATGCTACGCTTCAGCGCGTTGACACGCGTCGTCTCTGGTCTCTCGGGTCGCTCCTCCCTTGTGCTGAGCGGACTGCCCTTTTTGGGACTCAGCAGCCGCAGCAGCGATCCATTCTCGCAGACGACGGGCGAACGTTGCGTCTCCTTGGCAAATGGATTGTGTCGACTCTTGCTCGGCGCTGGGGAGGATGGCGGCTCGGAGCAGCTACCGCTGCTGCTGCAGCTCGGACTGCGCTTGCGCTTGCCACTCGCACTGTACAGGCTGAAGAGTTCGGCTTCGGTGTGCTTGGCCAGCTCCTGGCGCTGATTGGCCTCGATTTCCGCCTCGATGGTCTGACCCACGAAGTCAACCTTCTTGAAGAAGAGCGCACAACTTGTCTGTTTGCTCTGCGGCTTGGACTCCACTCGCTGCTCCTTGAAATCGGATTGCCAAATGCTCTTGTGCTGACTGCGCTGGGCATGCCTTGGCGCAGTGGTGGTGGCATCCCGCTCTGGATGCCAATTGTCGAGGCGCTTGAGTGAGAAGGGGTTGAGGTTGCCCAGAGCCAAGTGCAGTGCCTGCTCGCTGTCCGGCAGCAAGGTGCCCGCATTGCTGCAGTGTGCCTCGTCAGTCTTGTACTCCTCGAGTGCGTTGAGTCGCTCCATGCGTCGCTCCAGCGGATTGTAGATGTACATGTGCTTGAACGTTGCCTCCGCCTTCAGGAAGTTCTCGATGTACGCATCGTCCACCTGCACGAGATGGGATGAGGCTCAATGAAGGGGAAATATAGAAATATAGAATCTTCTGGCTTACCTCCAGATTGCGCATATTGAGGTATTGGGGAATCTTTCGAAGTGCTAACTGCATGTCGTCCTGCTCGGTCTTGAGCATAAACTTGCATGCCTTGGCCAGGCCAATGCCCGGCAGGGAGTCCAGGTAATCACAGCCCGAGAGGATGCACATGCGCCGGAACTTGTCGAAGTGATAGCGCTCCTCGCGACAGCCCATGGCCAGGTGTAGCTTCTGCGCCTCGACCAGCAGGCCGGCGCCATTCAGATCCAACTTGAAGATGATCTTCTGCGCGCCGAAGAGCGTCAGATCGGAGTCCTCGGTGATGATGTAGTCCGCAATGCCGGCCTTATTCAGCCAGGCCATTTGCGCGTCCGCCTCGTAGGGCGCCACAATGCAGTCGACATTGCGCACTCGACACTCCTTAATCAGCCGCAGTGCCATCTCGTGGGTCACGTCCACACAGCGTCGCATCTGGGAGCGCGCCTCCTCCACACGGCCCAGACGCAGCAGCTCGGCGGCGCGCTTCTTGCTCTGCTGCCGCGACTCGCGTCGGCGCTGTTCGGTGAGCGCCTTGGCCGGCAGATGCTGCCCGTCGAATACCAGAATCGGTTTGACATTGTACGAGAGCAGCAACTGCACATACTTCAGGCAGTATTGCACGTACAGGTCTGTGTCCTCGCCGCGCGCCAATTTGTCGGCGCAGCTGAAGACACCTTTGTGCAGCCAGCAGTAGGTGTCGACGGCGACGGTGCTGCCGCGTATGTCCTTCAGGTGCACCCGTGCCGATGCCTTCTCCAGAAACGGTATCAGGCCGGTAATACCCATGGCGTACAGCGAATTAAAACATAAGCAAAACAAACAACAAGCCGAACGCCTTAACAATCAATAACACTGTTTCCCGCCAAAAGCAGCATGTGTTGCCATTCACAACGAACGTGCGGTGCGTGCAATAGTTCAACTTATGCCAGGCACTTTCCAACACTGCAACTAAACGTTAGGCTAATATTGTTATTTTTTATGTTTAATTTTAGCAAATGTAAAGAATTCGTTGATTGTTAAATTAAATTAAATTAATTTAATTAATTATTTATATGTTATGCTAATATTGCATATTTAAATGCTTAGTATTGCTTTATTGCGTTCCATTGCCATGCATTTTGCAACACTGCAAATATTTAAATTTCAATTCATACGTTATTTCAATGTTGAAATATTTTTTTTTGTTTTCAGCAACGTTAAGAATCCCTTAATTGTCACCCATTGCCCACTGGGTTATGTGCTGAAAATACTGAACGCATTGGACTCGAAAAAGGAGGACTTTGTGGACGCGCAGAACCAGCTGCTGCTCTACTTAGGTTAATATACCCCAAAGCGTTTATTTGCACAAGTGTTTAACGATTGATCATGCTTGTTTGTCTATTTTCCCGTAGCCAAACAAAAGGTGCAATGCCCGCGACCCATTGCCAACGCACGGGGCAACTATTACTCGGTGGAGCAGCTCCATGGCAACGGCCATGTGGTGCGCCTCTTGGAGTTCATACCGGGCAAAATGTTCCACGAGGTGGAGGTGACCAAGAATCTGCTCTATCAATGCGGCGAATACCTGGCCAGATTGGATCGTGCACTGAAGAACTTCACGCACAAGGCCTACGAGACGCACAAGACACTGTGGATGCTGCAGTCGGTGCCGCAGCTGCGCGACTTCCTCTACGCGCTGCAGGATCATCAGCGCAAGGCGCTGTGCGAGGAGATCATCGAGGCGTTCGAGTCGAAGGTGTTGAGTGTGCTGCCCACGCTGGAGCTGCAGATCATCCATGGCGACTACAACGAACAGAACATTGTGGTCAACAAGAGCGGTGAGGATTGCTATCGCGTCACTGGCGTCATCGATTTCGGCGACACGAATCGCTCGCCCTTGATCTTCGAGCTGGGCATCGCCATGTGCTACATGATGCTGCAGGCCAAGGATCTGGCCAGCGGTGGCATCTTTCTGGCCGGCTACACCAGCGTGCAGCCCATTAGCGCCAAGGAGCGCGAGTATCTCAAGTATTGTGTGGCCGCACGCCTGGCCCAGAGCCTCATCATGGGCGCCTACACGCACTCGCTGGACCCCAAGAACGACTACGTGCTGGTCACCCAGGCACAGGGCTGGACGCTGCTCGAGCAGCTCTGGCGCGAGCAGCTCGAGTCCGTCGACGAGCTGTGGGCGAGCACAGCACATCAGTATCTCACGCAGAGCACCAAGTAACCCCCTGGGCCCAACAGCACCGTCCAGCAGCAGCAGCAGCGCAGAACCTTCGTCAATTAGTATTTTTTGAGTCCAAGTTTTAAGTATTGAAAATTTGCATTTTACTTTATTACTTTTAATGTATAATTACTATTATTATTGTTAATTTTAATGTTATAAATATATATATATATATATATATATGTGTGTGTGTGTGTACCGTTATTTTTACAATAAAACTTGTCGATCTTACGATTGCTCTAATTATCGTGTGCAATTGCAAACCTGGAGCTGCGGCAAATTGAACTAATTAACAGCTACATTAGATCCTATTGCCATTGCAATGATATACATATATATATATAGTATATATATATATGTATTAATTATAAAAATGCTAAACGAATTTATTACAGTTGGCCTTAAAACGATTTGCAATGTACAAGCGCGAGTCGAGCGAGCCGACACGCCGTGCTCAGCTTACAGGGTAAACGTAAACATATATGGATTCATTCCTTTTCAGATACATACAGGTGTGTACCTATACTAGAGTCTCGTCTACTTAGCTTATCGCTATGTCTATTTTTGTTTCCTTTTTTTTATGGCTTAAAGTGTAGCAAACAATTTACAGGGAGTCTGCAATCCGACGTTGCACAATGTAGCTGAAGTTCTCAAATCGGCTATATATATATATCCGTTTGTTTATTATAGCTGCTCTTATCACGCAAACAGTTTCTTTTTTATTGCTCAATAAACCATACTTAACACAGCTTGGAAATCAAGTTTATTTATTTTGCGCCTTTTGCTTGATTGTTCAATTTTTGTTTTGATACAAAATAAAACAATTTTTAATGCAAAATTACAATTGAACAAAATATCTGTATATATATTTGTTGAATTTGTCCCGACACTTGCAACTCGGCTCCCAACTGATCTTGCAACTTGCATAAAATCTATGTAAAACTCTCAACCGATCTGCAGACAGACACACACAGTCACACGCACACTCGCACACACACACACACACCCAGTTAGATCTATGAAATTTATCAGTACACAAAAATTCTGCTTGCACATACAAATATATATACCTGAGTAACTAATTCTTACATACACGCACACACACTCAATCAGTTGAGAGCGTCGGGAAGCATCGGTCTTCTATATAACAAATTATAAATACACGAGAAAGCGAGAGATGCACAAATTGTATAATTAAAATAGAAAAAAAAAATATGCTCATATACATTAAGTTTTTTTTTTAGCATTGCGCTTAAAATTAAAAAAAGTCTAAAAATTTCCATATTGTTTATGCCAAACAATTACGTAGTACATGCAACTTTTTTCTTGCTTATCAATTTTTGTGTTGGGATAAAGCTGAGATGTTTCGACTGGAGTATATATATATATATAGATATATATATATATATGTATAAATATTTAACATAGGTAATTACGTAATGTGAAACAACTCTTTAGAGTCTTCTAGAAACTAACGACTGTTTACATATCTGTTTGTTATCGGTAAAAACTAAAGTAAATTAATAAAAAAAAAAAAAAAAAAATTGTTAAAAAAAAAATATATATATATATATATATCAGCAATCATGCAACGTCAGTTTGGAGTTACAGAACCGTCAATAGTGCTATCTTGAGGTTGTAAGATCGCACCAGGAGCGTATACCAAGAAAAACGGTACATCTCGCAGGGGTTCTGTTAACTTTCCAGAAGGAGCAGCATACCAGGCTCAGGCTTCAGCATGCACTCATATACAGGAGGATAGCACTACCGACAGCTGCTCCAGCTTCCACTCCGGCTGCTCGAGCTGCTTAACGTCGTCGCTGTCGCTTTTTTCGCTTGAGGAACACATACGAGGAATTCATCTCCTGATGGCGCGCCTCGAGCGCCGTCGTCGGCAGCTTTTTGCTGGCCAATGTCGCCACGGGCAGCGCATCCGCCTTGGCCTTGGCAATGGCCGTCGTCGCCCGCTCCGCATCCAGCCACGGCAGACTGAACTCCTTGTTCTGCTCACTCAGATTGACCATGTTCTCGCCGAAGGCCTGCACTGGCACCTCCGTCACAAACTCAATGCCCTCGATGTCGTCGGGCAGCGGATAGAACGTGGAGCGCGGCAACGGGTCCAATGGCACCAGTACCACATCCTGATTGTGGCGCATACGCAGCGACTCGCTGCGCTGCTGCTCCCGTATGTAGCGTGCATCACGCTTCTTTCGCTCGATCTCATCGCGCACATATTTCTCGTGACGCCGCTCGAAATCCTCATCGGAGAGCGGCTCGGGTTCGCCCTTCTTGGTGTGGGCACTGCGCCGTATGTTGACCACCTTCCATTTGGGTATCTCCAGTAGCGGATTGTCGGCCAGCAGCTCGTCGGCTTCCTCGAGGAAGAACTCATTGTCACAGTGGAACTCCTGATCTTCCCACGAGCGCGTCGTGTACGGCTGCTGCGATGTCCGGAATCTGGAGTAGACCTTCTTGCTGCTCCGGCTATTGCTGGAGTTGCTGTACGTTTGCGGGCTGCTATTGATGTTTGTTGTTCGCTTGTTGTTGTTGTTGTTGCTGCTGCTGCCGCTGCCGCTGCTGCTGCTGGTGTTGGTGTTGCTGCTGTTGCTGTTGCTACTGCTGCCGGCGCTGCTTATCGACTGCGGCGTCAGTGGTGTCTGTATTATTGTATTCGTTGTTGTACTGCTAATATTATTATTGTTGTTGTTGTTGTTGTTATTTAGAATCTTCATCTTCGGCGAGGATACATTTGTGGGCGAAGGCGCTGGTGTGATCGCAGCTGTTGTTGCCGCTATTGGCGGATAGATAAGACTACTGTTGCTCTGCATCGGTGATTTCTTGAGCCGCACAAGCGGCATCTGCTGTTGATGTTGGCTCTGCAGGCGTTGCTGCTGCTTCTGCAGGTGTTCGTGCAGCTTGCGCATCGTTTCCTCCTCAATGTTGGGCTCCTCCTGTTTCTCCACCTGCTTCTGCTTCTGCGCTGCTCCTGTCTCCTGTTCACGCTTGCGCTGTTCACGCTGCTTACGCTCCTGCTCCCGTTGCTGCTCGCGTTCCCGCGCCTTTTGCTGTTCTCGTTCCAGCTCCTTTTTCTGTTCGATCTCGCGTTGTAGCTCCCGCTCCCGCTCCCGCTCCCTCTCCCGTTGCAGCTCCTGCTCCCGTTTCAGTTCTCGCTCCTTTTGCAGCTCCTGCTCCCGTTTCAGTTCTCGCTCCTTTTGCAGTTCTCTCTCCCGTTGCAGCTCCTGTTCCCGCTGCAGCTCCTGTTCCCGCTGCAGCTCCTGCTCCCGCTGCAGCTCCTGTTCCCGCTGCAGCTCCTGTTCCCGCTGCAGCTCCTGCTCCCGCTGCAGCTCCTGCTCCCGCTGCAGCTCCTGTTCCCGCTGCAGCTCCTGCTCCCGCTGCAGCTCCTGCTCCCGCTGCAGCTCCTGTTCCCGCTGCAGCTCTTGCTCCCGCTGCAGCTCCTGTTCCCGCTGCAGCGCTCGCTCTCGCTCCTGCTGCACCAACTGCCGTTGCAATTCTTGTTCACGCTTCAGCTCTTCTTGACGCTGCAGTTCTCGCTCACGCTTCAGCTCCTTCTGCCGCTGCGACTCTTGTTCACGCTGCAGTTTACGCTTGAGAAATATGTGCTCCAGTCTCTCCCACGCGATCTCATCTGTCCGACTATTGTCACCGTTGAGTAATCGACTCATTTTCTCCTCCAGCTTGGGCTTCGTCTCCTGCGCTGACTTCGCCATCACTTGCTTCTGGCGGAAGTGCTGCTTGAACTTCGCAAGGAGTCGCGCTTTCCTTGCACGGCCAAATTGATGACTAATACGCGGCTTTGTCTTTCTCTTGACGTGATTGGACACCGGCTTGGCACCCTGCCCTGCAACAGACGTGGTTTTTATAGCTGCGTTTGATGCGGACGTTGCAGCTTCTGTTGCGTCTGTTGCTTCTGTTGCTTTTGTGTCTTTATGTTTCTTGTGCAGGTCAGTTGTGGTGGTCAGTTCCATTGTTGCCATTTGTACTTCATCTGTCTGCACTTCCATGTGCAGCATTTCGACAGTTTGCACCTGCGACTCAGTAGTTTCTACTTGATGCTCCTTGCGCAACTGCTGGCATTCCTTCTCAATGAGTTTCTGCTGCTCGTGCTGTTCCTGCTCCTCCTGCTGCGCGTGTTTCGCCTCCCTTAATCTGTCGTGCCGATGATGGGGCGTTGAGTGCGCGAAGGGCGTGTCATGAGTATCCGCCTCCGTGTCGAATAGCTGGAATTGAGTAAACAACAAATCAATGAATGCGCTTTACTTGATATTTTATTTACTTACCTGACGCTGCTGCTGGTGCTCCTTCTCCTCTTGAGAGTCATCGTTTGGCTGCCACAGATTATTCGTGATAATCTCCTGCTCCATTTCCAGTTCCTGTTCCTCCTCATAGATGTGACCGTTGTTCACAGGATCAACATCATCGGGAGCCTCCTCCTCCTCAGCGCCGAGTTCCTCCTCGGCGCCAATTACCGTTTCCGTTTCAACTTCCATTTCATGCGTTTCCAGACCATCCTGATAAATGTGCTCGTCCCCCTCGAGGTTCATTTGCATTGCATCTAATTCGACAACTTCCTCCTCGACCTCATCCGCCTCCACTTCATGCTGCTGTTGCTCTTCCTCTTCGTCTTGCAGCAGAAAACTCGACTTCTCCTGATGCACACGATGCAGGAAGATTGTGCTGACCTTTTTGCCGCCATTGAACTCACCACGCCCCCTACTGCTATCTAAAATGGGCGTCGTGGGCGGCAAATCTGTGACCGATGTGACGAGTACACCTCCTTGTGATTGCTTAAGCTTCTGCTTCGGCGCCTCCTCCACCTGCTGATCCAGCTGATCCTGCAGACCGCACTCAATAGTCTGTGTCTGCTTCTCGGCATAGCAGAGTACCTTCGCCTTGGGCTCATCCTCTTCGTTTGTCGAACGTTTGGCGCGCCGCCGCAAATGGTGCCTTAGGTCCTCGATCCGTTGACCCAATTTGTCGATCTGTTGCATTAGCTCCTGGTTCTGGGAGAGCAACGTTTTGATACGCCCATTCTGTTCGGCCAACTCCTTGTCCTTGGCAGTGAGACTATCGGTCTGCTCCTGCATTAGGTTCAAGTGCAGCACAATCATCTTCTTCAGATTGTTGTTCTCCACAATCATAGCGACGACGTCGGAGCTGCTACTGCTGCTGCTGTTGTTGCTGTTGTTGTTGCTGTTGTTGCTACTGTTGGCGCCACTGCTATAGCCAGTGTCGGCCAGTGGCTGTGGCGCCAGCCACGTGCCCCCGCCGGCCTCACGCGCGTATATGGGTGGCGGCGGGGGCTGTGGATTGTAGTACATTTTCCCACTGGCAGGACCATTGTGATTGGAAAATTTGTAGTTCTTATTAAGGCGCGGATAGTTCTTGTGCAACGGATAGGCGGATCTGTGATGGGGTGGTGGTGGTTGATCCAGGTAGTTGCTTCTCTTCTGGCTGATGGGCCATTTGTAACGCTTATCCATATCGCTGACTCACACTCACACAGACGCGCAGACACTCTTTCCTTTGTTGTTTACAAAAAAAATGTTCATAGTTTCTCGTGTTGTGTTTTGTTTTCGGCTTGTGGCTATACCCACCACGCACGCCAACGTTTGACAGCCGCAGCTGATGGGCCCGTCCACAGTAGAATGCGTAAAACGTTTATTCACCACACTCGAATTTTTTTTTTTTGCTGCTATCGCTTTTTCCCAGAAAAATGCTATTTTGCGCCCTTTTGGCGTGTTTCTCACATTGACGTTAGGCGTTGTGGATTCAGCATTTAGCCAAATTACTCGTGGACACCTTTTCAAAAACCTCTAGCACTCGCTTCCAATGTTTTTACGAATTAAGCGGATAATATAAACTCGCACGAAAAAAGCATTTTAGAAGTATGGCGTTAATGGTGTTGCCAGGCCACACAAAGGCAGGGTTGCTAAACAGTGCCACGCTGCCAACTGCTCGTTTTCACCACTTTGCATTTGCTTCGATATTTACGTTATTGTTCGAATAATGATTGCTCGCGTGTATTTACAATGTATTTGGAATTTTTAACGCCCTTTGGCTGCGTACAGGCACACAAATTACATAACAAAGCAGCGTATTTCGATGCACGAGTTGCCACCATCGCTGGCCGTGTCAACGCAACCTGTGACTGCTGCCGTTGTCAAGAAGCAGAAAAATGGCGGCAAAACAGCTTGTTATTCTCGAACGCCGAGTGGTGGTTTTGCTGGTTTTCGTGGTTCTGTGTTATTCCTTGCACCACAATGGCATCCATATTTGGCGAGGATGGGGTTGACGACCTGTTCAACGACAATATTGCCACTGAGAACGATCAACTGCCCAGCGATGGCGATGGCGAGGGCGACGCCGGCGAGAAGCTATTCGGCGACGAGGATGCAGCCGCCGGAGGTGACAACGAGCAGGAGGCCGTAAAGGTAGAGCCCAAGAAGCGTGCTGTACGCAATCCACGGCATCGCCTCACTGTCGACACACTACGCGGACCACGTGGCCTGCACACCATCGAGAACTACTTCAAGGATATCAAATTCAAGGGCAGGGGCCACGAGAAAGCCGATCTGGATGAGATAATGCGCCGCCTGCAGCACTGGGGCCATCGCATGTATCCCAGCTACACGTTCGACGATGTGCTCAACAACATCGAGCGGCTGGGCAAGAAGAAGCCGCTGCAGGTGCACATGGCACGCTACCGGCTGGGCCAGCTGGACGAGCAGCTTGGCCTGGACACTGAACCGCAGGAGCATGTGCAGGACGAGGAGCAAGACGATGCCGCCGAGCCCTACGATGAGTTCGACGCGCTGCTGGGCGAGCAAATTGCCATGTCGAAGCTGGCACCGCGCACGCCGGCCCCAAACCGGCACAACAGCACGCTGGCTACGCCCTCCTTTTCACGCAATGCTGTCGGCTCCACGCCCTTCTCCAAGCCCTACGACGGCCACGACATCAGCGACTATGGCCAGCCGCTGCCGCCCTCGCAGCCGGCGACGCCAGCGGCCAAGAAGCTGTCGGCCGAGCAAATGGCGCGCATTGCAGAGAATCGCCGCTTGGCGCAGGAGAAGCTGCGCGCCAGGCAAACGGAGGCCAGTGCAGCGCCAGAAATTACATAGTAGTAGTAGTAGTATTTATAATTGTCGGTAGTAAACTTTGTATTTATTGTTTAGACTAGAAATAAATTAAGATTCATACAGAGAAGCGAGATGGGAGTTGTACTCGGTATATATACTTGTTGTGTGTGGTTTGTGCGAGTCAGAAGCTCGAGAGGAATACTCAATGATGAAGGTACATGTGTGTTGTGTCACTGGGCAGCATATCCCTACGTGGAGAAGCGCAACGCGACGCGCGGCAGCAGTTCGAGCAGTCCCTTGACGCCGCTCAGCAGTGCGCCGATCATGTTCATGGCCACCAGCTCCGTCTGGGGCAGGGACTGCTCGTCGCTGTCCCGCGGCTCGCCGCTCTGCCTGATGGCCTCCCTGATGACGTGCAGCAGGCGCTGGTAGAGGAACGACTGGCGATAGATGGGCTTGGACAGGCTGAGATGATCGTCTTTGAGCAGATAGAAATCGCCGAAGTCAATGCGTGACGACTCCTCGGTGACGATGCGCAGCGGGAACTTGAAGGTGGTCAGCATGGTGGGTGAACCCTCGGCCACGGTCAGCACATTCACATGGCGCAGGCAGGTGTGCAGGCAGCCCATGAAACGGCGATGCATCTCGAGCAGCTTGGGCGAATTCTCCTCCATCTCCTTGACCTCGATCGAGGGCGAGAGTATCATCTGCATGTGCTGCTTCCACTTGGCTATCGAGGAGCCGCGATGCGGTGTGCCCAGGAACACAATGGCCTTGGTATTCCTCGCCAGCTGATGCATGCCATGCTCGCTGGAGTCCAGCGACTTGAGCAGTATTAGCTTGGTGAGTAGTCCGCCCATGGAATGCCCGATCCATACGACTGGCCGCCCATTGCCCACATCGGAGGTGGCAATGCGGTCCAACAGTGTGCTGGCACGCACATCTATGTGACCCTGACCCTTCTCGCACGGGCAGTACTTGGTGAAGTTCGCCGACCACTCGGTCACAGCGGAGGTGTAGTCGATGCCGATGATCCTGCAAAGCAATGAAAGAGATTCAATGAGATCGAAAATCATCAAATTTATTTGGGGGGACATCTCTCTGGGCCTCACCTTGAGTCTGGATGATCATCGGGCAGCCACTCCATGGGCCAGCAGTTGGTGTAGTCCTCGCTGGTGTCCTGATTGCTCCACTCGCTGCCCGAGACGCTGAAGACGCCACCGCAGTTCTCGCTGGCATAAACTGGAATATCGGGATGCACTACCTCCCAGTCGGAGTCGAGCTCAGCCTCGTTGCGCAGCGTCTCCACGAACTCCTTGGTGGCTGCGTCGCTTATGTTCAGATGCTTCTCCTCCACCTTCTTGCTGGCCTTCAGCACGCGATCCTTGACGGCGCTCGCCTTGGCTGCATCCGCACCACTCGTTGAGGGCTGTGCGGCAACCAAGTGCCTGGACTGACGCTGTTGCTGCTGCTGCTGCTGTTGTTGTTGTTGCTGCTGCTGTTGCTGCTGCTGCTGTTGCTGTTTGTTGCCATTGATGCGCTTCTGCTCCCCCACGAGGAACACATCATCCGTTTCGCTGGTGTAGAAGGCATTCTTGCCGTACAGTCCCAGCTCGGTGGGTTTGCGATCGCGCTGGCGCCACGTGATGAACACTCCACCCAGCAGGCCGTGCACGAAGACAATGTCCGCCGTGGGCTTGCGGCGGGTGCGTACACGCGGATGCAGTGGATACACATTGGGCGGATATGTGAACTGATTCGGATCATCGTGATCCAGGTTGGCCATCGCCTTGGCGGAGATGACCTGCAGGCGTAGATCGGGGCACTGCTGCCACTCGGCGAGCGTGCCCACCCAGCCGGAGACAAAGAAATGCTCGACTGCGTCCGGCACCATGGACATGTTGGCCAGCACCTTGCAGAGCGTCGATAGCGTCTCGTTGTCGTCGTTGAAGATCTTGCGCAGCTCCATTAAATGCATCAGGCCGCCGTCGTGCATGATCTGTGCCGAGATCTTGGGATCCTTGGTGATGTGATGCAGAAACGATATGATCTCCTTGAGCAGGTCCGTGTCCTGCGAGGACAGCGATATGGTCTGCTCCGGCGTGAAGAACTCGTGTATGTCCTCCTACGGAAGTAAATACGAATTAATCTACACTATGTGGAGCAACTGCCTCTGGCTTACGGTGTCCTGCTGCTCGGGAAAGTATTTGCTGAAGAAGTGATCCACACAGAAGGAGGGACGCAGGCGACCGAGCATCAGATGCAGATCGGACAGCAGCATTTTGGGATTCTTGATGCAGCCGCGTCGCGGCACAGGCATAAACCAGCGCGTGTCGGCGCCACTGCGCGCCAGCGAGACGCAGGTACGTGCATCACAAATCTGGGCAAGATGCCGAAAGTCCCAGTCCTTCAGGTGATCCATGCAGACCAATTGCTGTACAGCCTTGAGGCGTTCCGCCTGGCTGCCAGTCTGGGCTATGTTTAGCAGGCGCCAGGCCACTGAATGCTTGGCCGCCTTCCACCACTTGCCAATGGGATTGATGATGACACTGATCCACTTCTTCTCGTCCTCCTGCTTCTGCTGCAGCTTGCGCATGGACTCGCGGTAGATGTGATACTTAATATAAATGTACTCGGTGCGCCGCTTGTCCGGCTCCGGCTGCTTCTTGTCCACATACTGCGACAGGAACTTGCGGAACTGCGGTGTCTCGTAGAGGATGATGCCGGCGCTGCAATCGGAATTGTGGGATGGGGGAGGATTACAAGGTGTTACACGTGCTGTTGTTGTTGTTGTCACAGTTTAAAATTGGGCCAACCACATCAACAGCTCGAGCTGCTGCCAACTATAATATAATATATATGTACATATGCATTTGTTGTTGCCATAAACGTGAGATAAACAACAGCAACAACAACAACAACAACTTTAGTTATTTTTGTAAAAGTGGGCGCGTCAGGCATACACCATGATGAGCACAACACGCGCCAGCGATTCAATCAACAACAACACCAACACTAACACCAACAGTGTATAAACAATAACAACGATAACAAGAACTATAAATTTGAGCAGGCGAATTTGCACACTATTGCACACTGACAGTGCTGCCAGCATGTTGAACTGTTAGCTAGAATTGCTAGCTAGAAAGCTAGAATGTCTAGAATTGCACAAACAAATGAGGAAAATGCTGAACAATTTTGTAAATATGCAGCTAAAATTGGAGTTGCTTTAAACACACATCAAATGTACAGTATTTTGACTTAATGCCTTGAAATTAATTGTCTTAACACGTTGAGGACGCACTAATATTTTGTCTGGCGCTGGCTTTGATACAGAACTATTTTTTGAAAAGAAATATTTGGTATCAAAACAAATTTTTAAATATACTTAATAATATATTTGTGAGTTTTTTCCAAAAACATTTTAAGCAAAGTGGTGGTTTATTTTCGCAAAATTGGCAAAAGAAAATGTATAGTTCTTCTGGGTGCTTGCTACTATGAGCCGCCAGGTGGAACTGACTACTAAGAACTGCGCCGTCCTCAATGTGCTATTGCAATATTTTTTTTTTATTTATTTTAAATTTTAGTCTATCTGTATGATAACTAAATTTTAGAAAGGGAATATATATTTATTATTTACTGCATTAATGTAGCAGTTTTATAAAAAGTACTGTATTTTTTGATATTGGAAATACTCTTACAAAAATCATTATTTATAATTTTCGGGGAACTGCATCGAATTCTAACATTGAAATCCTCCAAAGATTTCAAAACCAAACCCTGCGTCTAATCACCAAGGCCACATTCTACGTTAGGAACCGCACGCTTCACAAAGACCTACGACCTAAGAGATTGTCAGTTTCAGTTTGACACTGCAACCAGCTTGCAATCAACCAGCTGGACAACAGCCTCCAAGTCAGACGTCTACTGTGGTGACTATTCCCCTGTAAATACCTCTTCCCCATATACGTAAAATCTACTGTAAATAACCGCTTTATAAAATTAACTTATTATCAGACAGACAGATTGTAAATTAAACACATTAAAAAAAATTATAATTTTCAAAACAATGACTAAAATGATTGATGATAAAAGTTTAAGTACTTAGTTACTAAATTAATAGCTGCTAGCATTCATAATAAAAAATTGCAACATTGCTAGATTTAGCAAGTAAAATGCTGAAATGCCAGCACTGCACAAACTATTTGCTGGTCTGTTAGTCATTGTGCATGTGTATGTGTGTTAAGCGTGTGCTGCTGCGAACGAGGGGGGCCTTCAACAGCTGTTATTACGCACAAGAAGCAGCAGAGCAAGGGAGCAACAACAACTACTTCAATCGTGCTATCTCACTCTGCCAAAATCGTACGTTTGTTTTGATCGTGTTGTGTTGGACACTACAGCAGCATAACAGCAGCAGCAGCAGCAACAACAACAACAACAACGGTTGGCAGTGGTTCAGCGAATGAGTGTTTTGCTGTAAACAAATGACGTCACAGCTGCAATCCGCTAGAATGCGGAAAACGCAGTTCGGTTTGTTGGTGCATTTGCACTCGAATTGCATTAGTATGTGGATATATGCTATAATTTAGTTTAATTGTTGTATCGAGGGCGGTGTGGCGCCACTTTCTGCATGCCAAGGCCTGCACTACATGGCATATTTAGTGACAGGCCCCCCTAAATAGTGTGGGGCTTGTAAGTGCTCTGAAATCTGGTGTAAGCTGTGCAGACTGTTGGCCCTTTACTTACGTGGTCAAGATGCCAATGCTACCCAGTAGCTTTGGGAAACGTCTTATTGTTGTCTTAATTTCCTCCAATGACATTGCCTGCTATTATTCTATTGTGTATTGTTGTTGGCTGGTAAAGCTCGCTAGTGAAATTTGTCAATATTGCTGCCAAAAGTTTACTTAGTTTTTTTTTTTTTCACACACAGTCACAGGCACAATCAGAATTTAAATTTAGATTATTTTCTCAGACCACTTTGTAGTTGCAAACTTGGTTTAAATCACTTTATCGTTTAGTAGTTAATAACCCTTTCGGGTTTTGGTTTTATCGAACTTATTTGTTGTGCTTCAGGTTGTTGAATGGCACATTTGTTTTGTTTCGTCTCTTTTATGTCTTTTTCGTGTGCCAGCGAGCTGCCAGACTGCCCAACACATCGACTGCCATCGATAACAATGTTATGTTAATGTTATCGATACTGTTGCGAACTTCATTATGCGTGAACGAACGGTTGACTTTAAATCGGGTTATAATATTAAAATAATAACAATAACAATAATAAAATAATAACAATATTACATTGAGTAATAAGACTAATTAGCTAATGAACTATATCTTGTGTTTAATTGCAATTAATTACACACGCTGTTGTCAATAACAGCGCCGCGCATGTTATTGTCTATTGTGGTTGTTAAGCTGCTGTTATTGTTTAGTTGATGGCTTGTGCGCAGAGAGTACACATGCACGCGGAGCTCTTGTGATTGGCGACGGCGACGGCTGCAACGAATTTGATGTACCATCATGAAAATACATTTTCGCGAACAGTACGGCACCAAGGGCGAGGAAATACTCTATGTAACGCCGGCAGGTGAGTGTGCCAACAACAACAACAACGAATTCCATAATTATGCAAGCTCCATACATGCGATTCTCGTGCCGCAGACCAGAGCAACATCGTGCGCGTGCCGCTACGTGGCGACAAGCTGGTCATACAGGAGAAGTTTCTGCTCTTCCGCCTGCTGCAGAACATATTCCTGCCCAAGGGCTATCCGGACTCTGTGTCGGAGGACTATGCCGCCTACCAGATCTGGGACACACTGCAGGCATTCTGCAGCACCATCTGCGGCACGCTCTGCACACACGCCATCCTCAAGGGCATCGGTGTGGGCAGTGAGCACATCAATGCCTACTCGGCCACGGTCACCTGGATACTGAAGGAGGGCAGCGGTCATATCGGACGCATCATCTTCGCCTGGTGGCAGGGCAGTCAGCTGGACGTCGACTCGAAGAAGTGGCGCCTGCGTGCGGATTTCCTCAACGATTTGGCCATGGGCATTGAGATCTATGTGCTTCCCAAGTATCCGCATTTCAGCACACAAATCCTCTGCGGCTCCACTATGCTTAAGGCCATTGTGGGCGTGGCCGGAGGCGCCACACGCGCGGCACTCACACAGCATCATGCGCTGCGCGGCAATCTGGCCGATGTTTCTTCCAAGGACAGCTCGCAGGAGACCTGCGTCAATCTGGTGGCCTCTTTCGTTGGCCTCTACCTGCTGACGCTGATCAAGAGCCAGGCGATGCTCTACACCGTGTTCTACATCGTCGTCACGCTGCATCTCTACGCGAATCTGCGTGCCGTGCGTGCCGTCTGCCTGCGCACCTTCAACGAGTCGCGCTATCTGATTGCGCTCGAGGAGTACTTTCGCTCCTCCCGCATGCTCAGCCCCCAGCAGGTAGGCAGCTGCAGTCTGCTCTCATCCGAAATCCAATGCTAATGCTAATATCTGTCGTTTTAGGTCAATAAAATGGAGCGCGTCACTGTGGGGCAGACGGTCTCGGTGTCGCTCAACATTCGGCTGGGGCTGAGCGTGAAGCATCTGATAGACGAGTACAAGAGCAGCAGCGTCATTGAGAACATTGTGTCCTCGTTTGATCCGCACGAGCGCTTCATCATTGCCGAGAGCAAGAAGCATCTGGGCGTCTATCTGCACTTCGATACGCGTCCGCAGGATGTGCTCAAGGCGTACTTCTTTGCTGTGTCCTATCTGCAGGACAGATCCCAGATCAAGGAGAAGTATTGGGACATACAGGGCAAGTGGCAGGAGTTCTTGACGCTGGCGCAAAAGGAGGGTGAGTTCGGGCAGCATCATCGAGTAGACTCTCTCCAGATAACTCCAGCTCTCTTCCACTAGGTTGGCTGGTCAATCAGCACCTGCTGCTCGTCGATGAGTACCGATTGGACTGGAAGGTGTAAGCAGTTGGACCAAAGATAATGCAAGAGCGCAAGGATATTATTTAAATTTGATTTAGCTTGGAACATTCTCGCATTCACACACATATCTCACTTGGTGTCACAACCATAATCATAAGGCAATCGTTGATATTAGCAAGGTATTGCGACTATACACACAAATATTTACACACACTTAGGATACGCATGGGCGAATCGAAGTCATCGGGTAGCTTGATAACTTTACAACTTACGACTGTCAATTGAGCGTGAAAAAGGCTAGACTCGTTCTCAGTTATTTTCGTATGCGGCGTGAACATCTTCCAACAATGTAACTCTCTGCCTTAGCACCGATATTCTATATTCCATATATATATATATATATATATATATTCCGTCAGACAGTTTCGGACGCCGCTTTGCTATTTTAACACGTTTTAAGCTTATCTTTAAACTCGTATAACTTTGGAAAACGTAAAGCACACGAAAATCTATTTTGTAACGACTTACAAAAATGTAAATTTTGAAATTGTACTTTTTACCAAAAAAAAAAAAAACACAAATAAGACAAATATCGGCGCAACGAACGAGCTGCTTCAAGTGAATTTCATGAGAATTGTACAAAGTTAAGAGGCTTCAATTGATTTCACGCTTTTCCCCCCTTTTGTGCTTTTAACGTGTAATATTATTTTTAAGCTTTGATCTGATATTGGCGTACAGCAAGTCCATTAGCATAGCACTTAAATTAGCTTGATAACGCTTTCGTCTGATGCGGAATAGTAGTTTTTAAATGCAATTGATTTTAATTGAGTATTGAATAAAGCTCTACAAGTTTTACGCAAAATACTTAAATTGCAATTTCATTTTACTGCAAGCAAAAATGGTTAAATTTCGGACAAAGTCGCTGAAAATGTTTGTGTAAATAATGAAAAATATTTATTTCTAACTACCCATAATTTTGTTAGAATTTTGATTTGTTTATGGCTTAAAACAAGCTTCGACATTCAGAAAAAGCTATATTTATAGCTAAAATTGAGTTTTTAAAGATTCCCGCATCTAGCAGCAAAATTGCTTTAATGTCAGCACTGCGCAGTATGTGCTGCTAACAGTGCATTAACATGAACATAATAATCCCTTTGCAGTTCTGTGTTGTGCAGCATTTGCAGTTAACAGCGAGCTAACATGAAGAGAGCGTGGTCTGAACGTAGCACTTATCGATACCACACTGTTATTTATCGAGCGTGTAATCGCCCAACTGTCGTTAAGCGAAACACGTGCGAACGCCAAACACATTGCTTGTTGGAATAAAATTTAAAAACGCGCAGGAACAATGGAAGCTGTGCAGCCAGTGGCTGTGCCAGTGGAAGACCAGGTCATCAATGAAGCAGCAGCGAGTGTAGTACCTACTGCTGCAGAGCCGGAGGCCGACACAAAGACCACGCCTCAAACAGGTGGAACCGCGGAGACGCCAAGTGCAAATGAAGCAGAAACTGCGCTGCAGGCGCCTCAGGCAGGTGTAAATGGAGCACAGGCATCTCCAACAGCTGCACACGGCGGGAACGAGAACAGTTTAGCCGCTAGTACTAGCAGCCCTACTGCTGAGACGCCCACAGAAGCTGTAGTAGCAGAGCCCCAGGCCCAAGCAGGTACAGCGAAGCCAGAATAGATATGCAAGTCGTACTATATGTATATATATATATTTCCCGCAGAGACTGCTGAGTCACACAGCGTGCCCGTTGAGTCAATGAGCACCGAGTCACAAGTGGCACAAAGAGAGCAGGCAGAAGTCCAAATGGAATGCGATGATGCAGAAGCAGTAGCAGCAGCATCAGGAGCGGAGGCAGCTGCCGGCGCAGGCAACAAAGAGGCACGCAGCGGCCTCAGTCTGCTCGCAGCCTACAGCTCCGACGTGGAATCGGACAATGGCGGCGAAACACGCGCGGATGACGCCGATGTGATTGAGGTGCCTGTCACAACGAGCAGTGCCTCAGCGCGCCGCCAGGTGGTCACTGTGAGCTCAGGTAGCGACAGCAGCAGCAGCGACTCCGATTCGGACTCGGAGGGCGAGTACCTGACGGTGCTGCGCAAGAAGATCGACAAGCGTATTAACACCGAGGATTTGGACGACGACGACGATGAGTTCGATGATGATGCACGACCACGACGCCGTCAGCCGCCCAAGGTGCGTGGCGAAATGCTGCTGGACGAGCTGCCGCCCATCGAGCAGCTGGAGATCACAGTGCCCGAGGACGAGTGCATCGAGCTGGGCAAGGTGCAGTCCATAGTCGATCAGCTGGTGCTGGTCAGTGTGCTGCCCAATTCCATGCTCTTCGATCTGGACACGGTGCTCTTCCTCGAGCAGGGACGCAAGGTGCTGGGCCAGGTGTTCGATGTGCTCGGCCAGGTGGCCGATCCGCTCTACTGTGTGCGCTTCAACAGCAATCAGCAGATCAAGGAGCGCGGCATCAGCGTCGGCGACATTGTCTACTGTGCCCCACAGACGGAGCACACACAGTTCGTCATACTGTCCAAGCTGATGCAGGTGCGCGGCTCCGATGCCTCATGGGAGCACGATGTGGAGCCGCCGGCGCGTTTCATCGACTACTCGGACGACGAGGCTGAGCGTGAAGCACGCTGGGAGGAGCGCAAGAAGCGTCAGCGTGAACGCACCAACTCCACCGACTCGGTGGAAACGACCGCCACGACGGCTACTGAGGCATCCGAGGCAGCCAGCGCGACGGCGGCGCCGCCACCACGACAGCGTGGACGCCGCGCACAGCGCAACAGTCGCCAGCCCAATGGAGGCTACAATCAGACGCAGGCACCGCCGCAGCAATCTCGCTCGCAGTCGCGAGAGTCCTCCGAGTACAACTATCATCCCAGCTACAATCCCGGCAGCTGGCACTCCAACTACTACCACAACTATCATCCGCCGGCGGCCAACTTCAACATGATGCCGCCGGGCATGGGCTTCCCCATGCCCGCACATGGCTATGGCGCGCCGTACATGCCAGCACATCCGTATGCCATGTCGGCGCCGCCGCCAATGCACATGGGCATGCCACCGCCATCTCACATGTATCCAGCACCACCACATCACCACCCGCCGCCGCCGCCGCCACCGCACCACCACCAGTATGGTCCGCCCGGAGCAGGCAATCGGTAGTTCACTTTTCTCTTAGTTCTCTATGCGCTTTTGCTCTTTATTCCAATAATAAAAAATTCGTAAACAATTTGTGGTTCTGGTCTGGTAAAATGTTGTTAAAATGCATGAATATATATAACATATATATATATAGATATATATATCGTATGGTACTTGTATAAAAAGGTACTTAATCTGTGTGGGATCTCAACAATATCGCTGATTGCAGGTGCGTGTGTGTGCGCCTTGTATATGTGGCTAGACCTAACGATCGCCTCAGTTGACAAACTGAAACTCATTAAAAACTATTCAAGTTGATTAAAAAGCTTCGATCTAGGGTTAAAAATCTACTAAACATATTTTTTTTTAAGATATTTCGTTCGTTCGTTTGATACGTATTTATGGATGTGCAGCAGAACTTCTCTATAAGCAAGTTTTTTTTTTTAAATTTATATTTAATTTAATTTTTATTTTATTTAATTTTTTAACTTTTGAATTATTTTTCCGTGCGTTATAGAGAAGTCAGACTGTTGCCACTTCCCAAGCAACCATGGTAGAATCTTGATTGTTAGCTATATAGTATTTTACTAGTATTTCATTGATCATGTTGAATTAATTTGAGACTAGAAATCGGTTCAATATCTTTTGCTATATCGCTCGCTAAAATCGAGAGTTCGTTGGACTCGTTCGTTGCGTTTGTCAACTGGGCAAATAAAATATACGTATGTATATACATATAGCTACGGGTGTATGTATATATATATATATGTATATGGATCTGGATTTATGCAGCATATATTCAGCATGCAAATTTGGCGGAAGCACTGCGAGCTATAATTAGAAAAGGGTATGTTTTTTCGTATTGTTAATAAAGAATGCGAGACTATCGTAAGTACTATCGGGCAAGTGGAGAATATTATATTATTATAAAAAATAAGGTCTAAGGGGCATATATAATCATAATTACTATATATTGTGACGCTTTTGTAGTTGGTACTAAGCTAGTACCCGCGATATCGTTAATACTATCGGCCGTGTATGGCTATAGGTAAAGGTATTGCAATTACAAGTTTTTCAACGATAGTACTACCGATATCATTTGTACTATCGGTCAGGTGTAGAGTAATTGGATTAAAGTATAGGTGTCATATTTTTCAATGCAATTAAACATAGTATTAAGCTAATACCAACGATAGTTGCGTTAGTAGCAAAACTATCGTCAGTACATGCAGTTAAGTAGAAAATAATACTACTAAAGGGCTAATATGCATACTTAATTAATTATATTGTGACGTCTTCGAGTGCAATTAACATTATTAATGCGATAGTTTACGATATATGCCAAGTTATTGTTAGTACTGACGGGCAAGTGCAAAATGTTGGTTTTGTGGCAATTTTGAATACAGTTGTAATACGATAGTATCAACGATAGTATGCGATATATGGGAAATTATGGTTAGTACTAACGGGCAAGTGGAGAATTATTGGGTTGAAGAAAATAAATTCATATCGTAATTACTGACAATTAACGATAGTAATGCGATAGTACCAACGATAGTATGCGATATATGGGAAATTATTATTAGTACTAACAGACAAGTGGAGAATTATTGGATTGAAGGGTATAAATTCATATCGTAATTACTGACAATTAACGATAGTAATGCGATAGTACCAACGATAGTTCAGTAACACTAACTTATGCCTACTTTCAACTACTATTGTGCAATGGGGGCAAATTTCGTAGTGGATCTGATTGAGCTTATTCGAGAGGCAACCAAAGGAGAGGAGGAAGTGTCCCCAAGCTGCCACAGGCACATGAGAATGTTCGAATCATCCAAAATGCGGGCTTAAAGCTATGTACATACACATACAACAACATGCGGATAACAATCGACTCATTCAACGTGGCCTTCCCTAGCCGAGGCCAATCTGCGCGCGCGGCTTGAGCAGCACCAGCACCACGGTGATGTTGTCCTGCGAGTCGCGCTCCTTGGCCGCCTCTACGAGCTGCCGGGGAATGTCTTCGAGCTTGGTTGTGGCCTCGGCCAGGCCTGCGTAGACAGTGTCCACAATGTGCGACTCGGGCACATGATCCCACAGGCCGTCGGAGCCGAGCACCAGGAAGTCATGCGCCTCGCTCAGCTGCACGTCCACAAAGTCGGGCTCGGCTATGACCACCTCCAGGCTGTAGTCGCCAATGGAGCGACCCACATTCAGTATGCCATTGACGCGCCACTGGCCCTGCGCATGGATGACGGTGCTGCCGCTCAGCTCGATGCGCCGCCGCTCGTCCACGGACTCGGGCTTGTGCGGCTTCACCAGCTGCAGCTGTGTGCGCTTGCCCACCAGCAGCGCCTTGGAGTCGCCCACCCAGGCGATATAGAGCTGCCGTTGATCCTCGGCGTTGTCGGTAATTAGCGCACAGACCGCTGTGGTGCCGCTGGTGATGCGCTTCTGGGCGAAGCGCTCGTCCGCCTGCAGGAAGGCCGTCTCGAAGGCGTTGCGATAGAAGTCGACGTCGCGCACGCCTGCGCTGGCGGGGGGCACACGCTGCAGCTGTTGTGCCAGCAGCTGTGGCAGCTGGCTGGTCACATAGCTGGCGGACAGTGCGCCCGAGTGTCCATCGAAGACGCCGAAGAAGCGCGACGCAGCATCCTGCTGCAGCTGATACATGGCGCCATAGCGCTCCAGGCAAACGTGGCGATCCTCCATTTTACGCGGTTTGTTCTTGACGCCGACGGCGCTATAACCCGGCGCCGGCGGCTGCTGAGCACAGCGACAACTGCATGCGGCTTGCGTGCAGAGCGCGCCGGGCTCCGCATAGAGCTGCAGCCGCTCGATGGCCGCATTGTCGGTCAGCTTGAGCAGCAGCTGCTGCCATTGAGTCTCCACAAATTTCTGCAGCTTGAGCAGATCGTATTGCGGCTCGCCCATGTCGCAGACATTGACCTCACACTCCTTGGCATGGCGTATGTCCTGCTGCAGCTGCTCCGTGGCGACGTGCAGCAGCTTCAGCTGGAAGGCCGGCGGGCAGTGCTGTGCCGTGAGCTGCTTCCAAAGGGCTGCAATGATTTCGGCGCGCAGCTCGTTCGCGCTCACTTTGTAGGTGTCGCTGCTGCTGCGCGTTACACAACTGCCGTTGCGCGCCAGCTCGTGCCCGTTGCTGGAGCTCAGTTCGCTGGCGCTGACGACGCTGGTGAGGAACTCCTTGAATTCCTGCAGCTGTGCGCATTCCGTTGCTGTCGTCGTCATTTTCGGCATCAGCTGTGGCTGTTTTGTTGTTGCTGTTGTTGTTGGCGTTGGCGTTGGCGTTAAGCCCGATTTGGCTTTGCTCGTTATTTGTTAACAATGATGATTCACGCGCACTCGCATTTTTTTTTTACGCAATGGTTCTATTTGTTTATATTATTCCCAGCAAACTAAACGAACTAGCTGCGAGTTCTCTTCGTTCACTTCGTTCAGTTCTGCGAACATATGGTTTGGGCCATGCTGCAGTTAACATTATGCTGCGCTGTTAAGCAAATGGGCGCGAAATATTTAGTCCATTTTTATGACAGTTGTAATTTCTTACAATTTTAATAGACAATAAAAATGTAATAACTCATTATTAATACTAAAAAATAAAACCTTAACAAATTAATACATAGTTTTTAAAGAAATATTTAACAGTGCAACAATAACAGCGTTACACCACCTTAACAGATCTACCGATAGGCATTTCTACTAGCACTATCGATAGTTTCTGCGCAATCGAATGTGAAATTTAATGACTCATTATTAATACTAATAAATAAAACATTAAAAAAATAATGCATAGTTTTTAAAGAAATATTTAACAGTACCACAATAACAGCGTTACACCACCTTAACAGATCTACCGATAGGCATTTCTGCTAGCACTATCGATAGTTTCTGCGCAATCGAATGTGACTTCTTCTGCACTGCCGGCAACACTCAGCTGTTGCTTTTGTTTTTTTTGACAACATAAAACTATATAATTTAGATTGTTGTGTGTGTTTTCATACTATGTGCGCGCTATAGACAAAATCATTGTTAGCTCAACATAATGTCAACACCGCTGGAGCAGCAGACAGACGAACGCGAAGCCCTGCAGTCCATCTACGAGGGCGACGAGAACTTCAAGGAGATCGACCAAACAACATTTCAGTACAAAGTGAGGCGGACTTATACACCTGCCTTATATGGCATAATAATTAATAATTTTTTTCATCTTGCCTGCAGTATGGCGAGGAGGACAACTACAAGGCGTTTCTGGTGGAGCTGAAGTGGGGCGAGAACTATCCCGACGAGCCGCCCACCATCAACATGAACACGTTCTACAACCGCAATCTGTGAGTAGCGCAAACGGTCACCCTAAAACAGGCGTTTCCGTCTAAAGTTACGCTTCCGTTTTAGCCTGCCCGCCGTCAAGGAGGAAATACAAACGGCCTTGAGCACGGAAGCCTCGCAGTGGCTGGGCTGCGGCATGACGTACACGCTCTTCGAATGCCTTAAGGACAACCTGGAACAGCTGACTGCCGCGCAGCCGGAGAGCGCGCCCGTACTGGCCGCAGTCGATGACGGCGTCGCAGCACTGAAGATCTCCGACGTGGATGGCGATGCCAAGCGCAAGGAGCCCAAGAAGGAGCAGCTGACAAAGGCGCAGAAGCGACGACAATGGGATCGCTCCGACCACAAAGGCGATCGTGCACGTGGCTGGGACTGGGTGGATATTGTTAAGCATTTATCGCAAACCGGCAGCAAGGAGGACTCCGCGGCGGCACTCTTAGAGAGCGCGAATGCCGCACCTGTGCTGCAGCCGCTGAACTCTTGAGAGAGTCCGAGTAGTAGGCAAATTAATTCAATCAAAAGTCCACAACGATGTTCTCCATTAAAGCCGATCAATTTATATACGCATGTCTGGTTCTCGATCTCTCTGATTTTTTTTGGACAAGCGAGGCCAGCCACCTCCGAGCAGGGGTCAGCATCGTTGTCAGTCTAGAAGTGTTTATGCTGCCGCACAGTCAAACGTGTCGCTGCTGCTGCCGCCGATGATGATGTAATGCGAGCGCATCGCATTGTTACAGTTTAAGGCGCCTTAATTTATATATAATATTTCGCTCGCACCGTCAGTTAATTGTCGACAGCGCGCGTGTTAAGTTTGCCTCAAAATACAGAAAAAAAAACGCAGCATAATTTTACCATACTGCAGCTAGTTCGCTCGCGCCAAGCTTATCATTTTGTATAGCTGCAAAACCGGTTCGAGCGCGCTCCGCCTGATAGCAGACAGCGGATTCCAAACAAACAAACCCCCCCTCTCCCAGCATGGGCCAGAAGTTGAGCTGTTTGAACGCTTGGCGACGAAGCCGTAATGATGACGACGCCACGCCGCGTATACGCAACGTCAGCGCGAATCTCTTGGCCAAGCTCCGTAGGTCTTTAGCAAACAGTAAATATTTAGCAGATCGTTAATCGCTGCCTGTGACAATGACTGTGCAATGATTGTGCAATTATTACAGCTTCATATTGATATTGCCATTTTTGCATGCAAGTTGCAGTGCATCGCTGTGGGCGGAAGTGTAAAATTCAAATAAGCCTGCCCACGCCTCATTTTTCATATTCATACAGCATTTGCAGCCAATATGTATAGCTAGACAACTTTTACTTAATCATGCACCTATGCCGAAAATAGCTCAAAACTGGAATTTCATAGAATCGTAGACACCTGGAAGCTGTCGAACACCCGAAATTCTTCAATACATATGTATATAAAATAATGATTTAAGCGGTTCATCGCAGTGCCTATCCTTAAAAAAAAAAAAAAAACATTAACCATTTATCATTAGGAGTGTGTATAAACAAGTTTGGAATGTTGCCTGTCTTACAACCCTAACGGGCTGCTCATTTTGTTGGAATTTTTTTTGGGTATAATGCAAGTAATAATAAATATATTTTTAAATTGAAAAAATTAATTGCCATTAAAAGAAATATATAATAAATATTTCAAATTATTTTGCAACGAATATAAAAAAATTTGTTTTGGGTATAATGCAAGTAGTAATAAATATATTTTTAAACTAATAAAAAAAATTAATTGCCAGTAAACAAAATATATAATAGATATTTCAAATTATTTTGAAACGAATATAAAAAAATGCAAGTAATAATAAATATATTTTTAAACTAATGGAAAAAATTAATTGCCATAAGAAATATATAACAAATATTTCAAATTATTTTGCAACGAATATATAAAAATTGTCTTGAAGGAAATCGTTAAAAACCTATTTTCAAATTTTCTTTTATTTTTAGCATTTTTAAGAAAATGTTTTTCATATGGAAAATATTTTATTATTGCTTAAAACAAGAAAAGCTAAATATTTCATATAAATATATTTTATTATTACTTAAAATAGGAAAAACAAAATTTCTACTCAACTACAAAAACTAAATTCATTTCAAATATTGATACAAATTTTTTTTAGCGCAATTTCAGATTTCAGAAACTCTGACAACTAACCCAAATGTTTGCTTAAATAAACACTTTAAATTTGCTGCGCGAATTTCAAGCAATTTCTTGATACGCATAAAGATAAGTTGAATCAATACAGCACAAGCCGATCGCATGCAAATCATTGTTACTGCTGCTGCTGATGGTGTTGGTAATGATGATGCTGCTGCTCATGAAGATTGTGTTGTTATTGATCTCATTGAACTCGCTCCAGGTTCTATTGCTCAGAGATAAATCAATTAAATTGGCCCCATTCGTTGTGGCTGTGAATCAAGATTCCACTTTGCATATTGCGTCGATGACGTAGTGCAGCAGGCTTGTGGTAGATTCTACTGCCAAAGCCAAAGCCAACGCCAACGGCGCTTCCCGTGCATAATTAATAATAACAGAGAGCGAGAGCTAAGGCTATTAGAGCAGCAGAGAGCAGTGTTGGCGGCTATTGAGAGGGAAAAAAGCTGTTGTCAGAAAAAGAGATGCTGAAGCAAGCCAAATATGTAACATATTCTGATAATAAATATTTCAACATAATCAATTAGAATTCTCTTAGATTAATCATGCTGAAAAATCAAAGAAAAACCCATAGATATTTTATTTGATAGTTGTTGCCATGAAAACCATTGAAGCTATTGAATATTTATCAAAAATTATTGCAAAATGCAATTGTATGCATTTTTTGTTTGTTTACTCTATTTTTTTCCCCTATAAAAATATTTTCTTTTTAACAATTGCAATTTTTAAAATATTTATGTATATTTCAACTCACTATACCGGAATGAATATGAAAAGAGTTGACGATAGTCCAGTTTCATTATTTTGTACTATTATTACCATTTAATCGATCTCAACAAATTGTTCAAGCTTTTTGTTTTTATAAAAATATTTTATTTTTTAACATTTTATTATTTAATCGATCTAAACAAATAGTTAAAATAGCTTTTTGTTTTTATCAAAATTTCGATTTTTATTTCCATATTGAATATTGTGTGATTTTTAATAAACCATAAGCGCTATGCAAAAATTCGCTATTTGCTCAGAGTTGACGCGAGTAGAGCGACACTAACAACATAGCCGAGGTGCTAGGTGAGAGAGAGAAAGAGAGAGAGGCAGACAGAGCGAAACTATCTCGATCGATAGAGATCAGTGTGGTCTAAGGCGTCGCGGCGAGCGGTCGAGCTTTGGTTTCTGCTTCGTCGTCTGCTTTTGTAGCTGTTTCAAGTTCTTCTTCGCGTCGGTTATTAAAGTAGCGCTAGTTTTCAAAGACCAACGAAGAAGCTAAAGCGCAGTTTCCGTTAAGTTCTGTGTGTGTGTGTTAAAGAAGTAAAGACTTCTGACAGTGAGACACAACATTATTTAATATAATGGCCAATTGGTATCGCAGTTATGCGCCGAGCTGGATACAACGCTGGTGGCAGCCGTCGCCTCCGCCCCGACCTCTGAATCCCTATCGTCCTGGCCCAGATTTTGCAAGTAATTACTGTCATATATATATATATATATATATAGAGCCAAGCCATATAACAATTTGCGGCACAATTATCATTTTACACGTCCCCCTATGTCCGCATTTATTTATTCGCCAATGACTTCATTCGACTTTTTGTTTTGTTTCTTTTGCCGCTTTTGTATTTGCCTGTTAGTCGTTTGACACGTTCTCTGATTTTTCGGAATTCCACGCAAATTTGTAATTTATTTGTATTTGCCAAGCGCCCACTTTTGGTTTCGCTATTGTTTCCTGCTCAAAACATGATTAATAAATCAACGCCGAAAATCAGTTTCGTCTGCTTGGGAACTTCTTTGAGCTTCGCTTATCTTATCTCAAATGGTAATAGCATCCTACGATGAGACCCAAGTACTTTAGAGTTCAAATAGTAATTCAAACTGATTGCAGGGCACTTTGAGATTGAGACTGATCCCAAAGGTGCAGCCATGTGGAATTGGAAATCGCATAATTGAATATTTAAGCAGTAAAAGCCCTAAGAGTTCTGTGGAATTCTGATAAGATTTTAATTTCAACACGATCAATTAAAATTCTGTAGTTTTGATTGTGCCAAAAGAACAAAGTTTTTCATTTTCGGCTTTTATATTTTTGCGCAATTCAATGGTTTTTGGAGGGTACTAAAATACTAAAATATAACTTGCAAAAGCCCTGAAAATAATTTGCTGTAATGCGTGGAATAATTTTATGGACTTATTCGAAATGCTAATGTGATTTGTTTCAATAGAATCAATTAATATGGTGTGGCATTATGCTGAAAAATTAACATTTTTAAATTGTTCAGTTTCATATTTATAGTAATTTAATAATTCTTGAGCAAATAGCTTTTTTTTAAAGCATTTTGCCGCATCAATAAAACATTTAAATTAAATAAAATCACAATTGTTATAAAACTCGATTATCAACTGAGTTTTATAACAATTAAAAGTGAAAGAAGCTAAAAAGCTAAATGCATTCAAAAATATATAAAATAAATATTAACTTTGATTGAAGAATGATATTTTACCCATTCAAAATAATAATAGTATCTCAGTGCATACAAGAAATTAAATACAATTTTTTAAAAACCAAAATAACTTTAAACTTGAACATTAAACATAAACATAAATAAATTTTCTCCATTAGATTTTTTGAAAAAAATATTCTATTGATTGACACAGTCACACAGCTGAAGTGAATTCGTCTTCCATTATTGCTTAAGATCAACGCAGGAAACCATTCCAAGTGGATCTAAAAATATATTTTGATTGTTTGCGCTTTATACTTTTGTTGTTGATCGAAACTCACGATAATATAATTTTAATGAAAATGAGAAAAACTGTCCGTCAACAGGTGTGGATGTTGTTTCAAGCGATTCCATATATTCCACTGCGCTGATGATGCTTTCCGGCAATTTGGCAGCGATTGTGGGCGTTGCCGCTCGCGCAGCTGCTGCTGCTGCTGCTGCTGCAGCAACAATATCACGCATACGCGCGATTGTCCACTATGAAAATTAATCGCGTTGACATTGAACTTTTTGGCTAGTTGGCCACAATGTGCGCTTGTTTATGGCCAAAGCCGATTATTCAAGTGTCTGTCCGCGCTGTCAAATAATCCCAGATGAGATCATTCGCCTGGGTGACCCGCAAAGCGATAAGATCTACTCTGTCTATGCCTCTGCCTCTGCCTCTGCCTCTGCCTCTGCCTCTGCCTCTGCCTCTGCCTCTGCCTCTGCCTCTGCCTCTGCCTCTGCCTCTGCCTCTGCCTATGACTAATGTGCGTCTCGTTTACAGCTGCTGCTGGCAACTCGGCGGTGCTGGGCGTGCAGCGCGTTGATGTCTGTCTGGAGGACAACCATGACGAGCACCACACGAGCCACTTCTATGCGGCGGCTGCCAAGGAGGCACTGATCGTGCGTAGGGGGGAACCGTTCCGCTTGCGCCTGCACTTCACGCGCGACTACAGCCCCAGCAAGGATGCGATTAGCTTCATCTTCAGCGTGGCCGACGACAAGCGTCCGAGACCGGGCCATGGCACGCTGATGGTTCTGGTGCCGCACGATGGCATTGATCATCTCGGTGATCCGCTGGAATGGGGCGCGGGCATCGAGTCGCATGAGGGTCAAACGTTGACGGTGCTCGTCAAGCCGCCGGCCACGTGCCCCGTGACGGAGTGGCGCCTCGACATCGACACGAAGCTGCTGGGCGATGGTTCGCGCAGCTATGCGCTGCCCCTGCCCATCTTCGTGCTCTTCAACCCGTGGTGCCCCGACGATCAGGTGTACATGGAGAACCGCGAGCAGCGCAAGGAGTACGTCATGCACGACACAACGCTCATCTGGCGTGGCTCGTACAATCGGATGCGTCCGTCGGTCTGGAAGATCGGACAGTTCGAGCGACACGTGCTCGAGTGCAGCCTGCGCGTGCTGGGCACAGTGGGACGCATACCGCCCGCCTATCGCGGCGATCCTGTGCGTGTGGCGCGTGCGCTGTCCGCGCTGGTCAACTCCGTGGACGATGATGGTGTGCTGCTCGGTAATTGGTTGGAAGATTTCTCGGGCGGCACGGCGCCCACCAAGTGGACCGGTTCGGCGGAGATACTGCAGCAGTTCCACAAGACGCAGAAGTCCGTGAAGTTCGCGCAGTGCTGGAACTTCTCCGGTGTTCTGGCGACTATCGCGCGCGCCCTGGGCATACCGGCACGCATCGTGACGTGCTACTCCGCGGCGCACGACACGCAGGCCTCGCTCACCATCGACGTCTTCATCGATGCCAACAACAAGAAGCTGGACGCGGAGACAACAGACTCCATTTGGAATTATCACGTGTGGGACGAGCTTTGGATGCAGCGACCCGATCTGGGCATCGGTCAGTTCGGACCCTACGACGGCTGGCAGGCGGTGGATGCCACGCCGCAGGAGTCCTCGGACAATATGTACCGCGTCGGACCCGCCTCCGTGCTGGCCGTGAAGCACGGCGAGATACTGCGCCCCTTCGACTGCGGCTTCGTCTACTCCGAGGTGAACGCGGACAAGCTCTACTGGCGCTACAATGGGCCTACCCAGCCGCTGAAGCTGCTGCGCAGTGACACGCTGGCCATTGGCCATCTCATCAGCACGAAGGCGGTGCTCCAGTGGGAGCGCGAGGACATCACGGATAGCTACAAGTACGCGGAGCGCACCGAAGAGGAGCGCAGCATCATGCTCAAGGCCCTGAAGCAGTCGCCGCACGCCTTCAGCCATTTCTACCTCAACGACAACTTCAACGAGGTGGAGTTCAGTCTGGAGGTCAAGGACGACATCAAGGTGGGTGAGAACTTCAGCGTGGTGCTCAAGGTGGACAACAAGAGCAAGGAGCGCATCCATCAGGCGACCGGGCAGCTCAACTGCGACGCTGTGCTCTACACGGGCGTCGGTGCGCAGGAGGTCAAGATCATGCGCTTCGAGCTGGACCTGAAGCCCCAGACCAGCGAGTACGTGCGCATGGAGGTCACCTTCGAGGAGTACTTCGAGAAGCTGGCGCCACAGGGCGCCTTCCAGATATCCGCGGCGTGCAGCGTCAAGGATACCGATTACGAGTACTACGGACAGGATGATTTCCGCGTGCGCAAGCCGGACATCAAGTTCCAGTTCGGCGATGGCGGCGCCGATGTGCGAGTGGTGGCGCAGCAGGAGATCGATGTGATCTTGCGCCTGCTCAATCCTCTGCCCATACCGCTACACAAGGGCCTCTTCACCGTCGAGGGACCCGGCATTGCGCAACCCCTGAAGTTCAAGGTAAGGACGCATTGCTGCTGCTACCATACGCAGTGATTTTCTATTGTTACTTCACTCTGCAGATTGTCGAGATTCCGGTGGGTGGCACTGCCGCAGCGACCTTCAAGTATGTGCCACCCTATGCCGGCCGCGGCACGCTACTGGGCAAGTTCAACTGCAAGGAGCTGGACGATGTCGACGGCTACCGGCACTACGAGATCGAGCCGCGTCCCGAGGACATACTGCAACCGAATGACAGTCACCGTCGCAGCAACATCATCAGACGTCGCACCGATGTCATTGCTTAGGACGTTTGCTACAATTTCTCGTATTTTTTCCTAGATTAAGTTCGAACTTAAGCTTATAATAATTTGCAAACTACCTGAAAATGGTTAAAAATGAAAGCAGGCGTCGCAATTAATACAAAGTATATATATTCCTTATTACCATCAATAGCCATGTTGCTTCAGCCATGTCCGTTTGTCCGTTTGTCTGCATAAGCGCGTCGTTCTCAGCAACCACAAGTGCTAGAGATATCAAATTTGAGATGCAGGCTCTTGATTACAGGTTTATATATATATAATTGAAAAACCTCTCACCGCCTGCAAAAAATATTTTAAAAAGTATAATAACCCCTGAGTCTGCTTCGGTAGAGTTGTAGCTAACTATAATGTTGACATTCTGTATTAATTACTGCCCGATCGGATAATCGACACGAAATTTATAGAATCAGGAAATACCGATAGGTACATAGGATCGACAGGCATGACCATATTTAATACGTTAAGGCAACCTGCGATTGATGGTTGATTTACCTAATGTTAAACGTGAAATAATAATTTTTCGAATTTATAAGCCAAATAAATTTAATGTTAATAAATAATTGAAATCTGAAAAATTGGATGCACGGTATTTAACAGTCGACTACGTCGGGCTGTAGTTTTCTCTACTTGTTGTCATCTTCGTGGTCATCCTTTTGCAGTATGTCATCGATGCCCAGAGCGAAACTTGGCCTGTTCGCTGTCCTAACCAGATAAATGCCTCTTGCATCGCGTGGCACCGGATCGCCCATTAGAATCTTGCCGCCCGTGCAGTTCTTGCCGCGCAGTTGGTCCAGTGTGGTGCAGGGTCTGCCGTAGAAGCCCTTCTCGCTGTTGATGGACTCCGCGTAGTACTCATAGGATCGACCGTGACTGCAACCGGCTGGAAAGGCATTAGAGAGTAGATCGAATTCTTGCGCAGACCATGGAAACTCACTGAAAATCTGGGATAACTCCTTGCAACCGGGCTGTGGTGGTCCACCACCATTGGGATAAAAATCTACCATGCCGATGGGCTTACGAAAGCCCAGATAGCCGGCGCAGCTGTGAATCACGTCCACGAAATTCGCATCTGTCTCATCCAGATGATTCTCGGGTCCAATGCAATCCTCGAAAGCGGGACGGGCCGGATCCAAGCCCGTGATGCGACTCACACGGTATTTGGTGTACGAGCCGGCATAGCCCATGATATGCGCGCCCAGACTGTGTCCGATCAGATGAATGCGCTGCGGATCTCCGTCCTTCTCCTCGACCAGCAGATCGATGAGCTTAGCCACCGCTCGACCCACTTGCACGGTGTAACGCGCCGGCGTCAAATAGTATATATTGTCTGCTTGATCGCGCCAATTGATGGCGAACACATTGACCTGGCCACGCTGCAAGTAGGCGCCTCGTATGGACTGTATGGAATTGCTCATCGTGCTCGATTTCCAGCCATGCACCAGGATTTTCGTGTCCAGTTTCGGATCGAATTTCTCAGCCATTTCCTGCCAAGTGTCGCGCTTATGGCGCACGCGCTCGAAATCATTCTCATCGATCCAGAAGCCCGAGCTGCGCATCTCACCCGTTGCATCGCTGGAAGCAAGGGTATTCTACTTAAACATAGCTCGGTAACAGCGTTTGGGAAGTGGTGTGCTCTGTTAACGTTAAGTTATACAGCTTGATAACAGTAGTAGTAGCATTAGCAGTCTGATTGTATGGATAACAGCAGCTTGAAAATGGCTGGCGCTGTTAAACTTAGCTTAGCTGGTTAAACTGTTATGAAATGTTAACTGAAGTGCTTTGTATTGGAACTAGTTCTTTAACCGAAATCGTTTCGGATCGAGTCGCGCTTATGGCGCACGCGCTTAAAATCATTATCATAGATCCAGAAGCCCGAGCTGCGCATCTCACCCGTTGCATCACTGGAAGCAAGGAGTTACTACTTAAACGTAGCGCGCTAACAGCGGTTGGGAAGTGGTGTGCTCTGTTAACATTAAGTTACACAGCTTGATAACAGTAGTAGTATGGGCAACATTAACATTAGCAGTCTGATTGTATGGATAACAGCAGCTTGAAAATGGCTGGCGCTGTTAAACTAAGCTTAGCTGGTTAAACTGTTATAAAGTCGTTCGTGCTTTGTCTTGGAACTAGTTCTTTAACCGAAAACATTTTCAAGTCCGATAAAAAAAACGGTAACTCACCTGCCGTAATATTCGAATTGTATTAATTGCGGCAAGCTGATGCGATTCTCGGGCGGCGGCTCTACCAAATAGGCCACCTCGGGCTTACCATCGCCGTTGGGCATATAAATCCAGGTCTTGTTGTAATCCTCCTGATTGAGCACCACATCGCCGCGTATGCCAACTGCGCGCAAAAAAGACAGAAAATAGAAAATAAATAGCATTTCGCTTGCGTATCGTTGCTGTCGTCCATTACAGAGTAGAAGCACGGGCCGCACAACCTGAGCGAGTGCCGCAAATCCTGTGATGAGCCACTGCACCACCACAAAAGTGTTGGACACTTCGTTGCGGCAGGGATTGATGACATTGCAGATGCAGGCCAGAGCATTCGATGGCATCATTTGACCGCTTGCTGTGCGTGCTGTAAGGCGACTGAGCGCAGCTCGCATGCCCGACGCTTCTGTAATCCTTTGCTGCCTGCTTTCAGCGCGCAAACAGGTTCTGCTGCAGGGCAGAACTGTGCGGATAATTATGAGTAATGACTTGGCCGACACGCGAAAGTCGGTCAAGCATACTCTCACTCACGCACATACACGCACACACGCACACTCACCTTGGCAAACGAGTGCTACGCAGAGCCAAAGCAGCCCAAACATTCTTTGCTGCTCCTCGCTGACTGCTGTTAAGTTGCTGTTAAAGCTCTGCCTGCGTTCCTGTTAAAGTTCTACTAAGGCGCTAGCGACTTCTACGCGGCACTTTATAGTGCCTAGATAAACGACGACCAGGGCCAGGTGTCAATCAAGACTGTCGCTAGGCGCGACCAACAGTTGAGTGTGCGCTGCCAAGTCGAAGAAGCAACTTATCAGTTCACAGCAGGAGTTAAATGGGTTAAACACCCATTAAATTCAGTGATGCATGCAATGACTGCAATTACTTTTCTACTATATTTTCAGCATATAAATTAAAGTAGTATTCTTCACATTTTAAGCCACAATTTTTAATAAGTTTTCTCATTATGCATTTCCCCACGCCCATACAATTATGCTGCAAATTATTATTGATAACGAAAGTATGCTACATTTTTAGCATCGGGAAAAATGCAGATACTCATTCGGAAGTTTCCATTCACATAATTAAAAAAATACTTGATATAATAAAATAAACTATATTTGTAAGGGGAAGCCCCGCTGTACGCTTCAATGATGCAAATGATGCATTTATCGATATGATAAATGCGATAACAGTTTTCGTTATATTTCTTAGCGCCAACAAAAAAATATTTTATAATTTTAAATTAACACGTTCCATATTTTCAATTTCTGTTATTTACAAATATATAACTTGCACAGATAAATTGTTATTATTAATGTATTGCTAATCAACATTTTAAAACAAAAATTCTGCATACACATCAAATATCGATAAGAAAAGCAATGAAGATCGAATGTCACAGCATCGATACTTTCTGTGTATTTTGAGCTATTCGAAATACTGCCACACTCTTTGGTGTGCGTCATTTTTAGAAACGCCGCGCAATTTGTGGACTTGTGATTTCAATATTTGCGAAACTCTAACCGTTTTTTTGCCCGAAATAGAAAGAAACCCACGCGCAGCAACAACAATATGTCGGGCACCACACAGAAATACCGGAACTTCGTGGCGGAACCCATGGGAGACAAATCCGTGACAGAGCTCGCTGGCATCGGCGAGACGCTAGGTGGACGCTTGACCGAAGCGGGCTTCGATAAGGTAAATACACACACACAGCGAGCACACGCGTCAGATGACGCCATGTGCGCAAATAAACAAAGCGTACGAATTTTTTTATATATTTATATGTAAATTGCATCACTATCTGCAGGCCTACACCGTGCTCGGTCAGTATCTGGTGCTCAAGAAGGACCAGGAGCTGTTCAAGGATTGGATGCGGGATGTGTGCCACGCCAGCTCGAAGCAGGCATTGGACTGCTACAACTGCCTCAACGACTGGTGCGAGGAGTTCTTGTAAGCGTCTCGCCCAGCAGTTTGTTGTGGCAAATCTCTGGACAAGCAATACGCACGGACGCATCGAGGGAGCTCCTACTCTTTTTTATATAATAATAATCTCCGCTCTATATGTTCTGTCCACAGTAATGTAAGGCTATCATTAAAATGTAAATTAATGTTAATTGAACAAAAATTGCTGTACTTGTTGGTTCTTTGTACTTCAATAATATACGTATAGACATGTGCAATGTATGTGTAGGCGGACGTGTGTGTTGTGCCATGCATGTATGCCGTGTCGCATGCAAAACAGATTATCAAATAATTGTCACTCTTAATATGAAAAATAAAAGCATAAAATATATATACATTTATTTAAAATAAATTTCATTTCACTTTGCCTTATTCGATTATTCATAGTATCAAAGCATTTCGATAAAAACAATTCGATTATAGTGGTGTGTCGATAGGCTGTGATAGTTGCCGGACTTTGAAAAAACAAAGGTGAATAGAATGAAAGCAGCTGCGTGAAAATTAAGAAATTACAATTAAAGCGTAGAAAAGCAATGCTATAAAATGCAAAATGAACGCAGCGTTGCTGGCAAATGCAAATAGCTAAAACGCAAAAGCCATACATTACATGGAGTTAAACAAAGTGAAAATAGTACGGCTTTGGCGTGTGCTTGTGTTCGTGTGTTTTTCTTTGTATATAGATTCGAAGAGCGAGATGTCTATACAGGCATGCCGCTCATGAAACGTGTGCGAACGAGCCAAACATATTGTGCAGCAACTCTGTTGTTTCAGAGTTCCAGGCCAAACATTCTGTGCGACGAACGGCTGAATCGACTTTTTGTGTGCAATGCACGACGTTTGCATTAATTATATTAGTAACAAATCGTAAATAACTGAAATATAAATAAATATCGTAATTATTTCGAGTCTATTAAGTGTCGTTTAACGTTTAACATCACACTTAACTGCATTTCTATTTGAATGCCTCTCTGTTCTGCAGAAAAAAAGTGTGTGTGTGTGTGACGGTGTGTGTGTGTGTTTTTTTGCGTAAACGTCTCTAACCAAAATCGTAGTCGAAAAACGGTAGCAACAACGTTTCCTTGGAAAAATTTGTAAATAGTAAACAAAATTTTCAAGTAAATGTGAGTAAATAAAGGTTTTCGCTGTTCGTAAGTGTTTAAATGATTCCCCTAGCTAATGTATGTGTGTGCCTAAACAGTAGTAATCGTCGTTGTCGTTGTCATTCAAATCAGTGCGATTGGGATTGGGTGAGTGCGTGTCTGTGACTCTGACTGTGTCTGTGTCTGTGCCTGTGTATGTGTATGTGTGTAGTGTATGACGTTGTTGTATCGTAAAAAGAGAGTGAGAGAGAGAGTGAGCAAGAGAACGCGCGCGGAGCGGGGGCGTATACGGTTCCGGTGAAGTGCGAGCGTTGCGATAGAGAGACGAGCGTGGAGAGTGAGAGAGCGAGCAAGAGACAGAGAGAGAGAGAGAGCAAGAATTAACACGAGTGGAGCCGGGAGACGACATAGCCCAGGCAGAAGGCAGTCATTTAAACCGTATCCTTTTGCTTGTTTGCAACTCGGAAAATTCAATGACCTCATTTGTCTCACGTACGGGCTTTTCTTTTCTCCCCCCTCCACCTCAACCTCGAACACAGGACCAACAGAAACAACCAGAAAGAGAAAAACACTCGACGGCAAGCTGTAAGAACAAGACCAATTACTGTGTCTATCGTCGCCATCGAGTGAACTTATCGATCAAAAGCAATAAAAAGGAAATCACATAAACACAAGAGCGAAGAAAGCAAAGAGAAGCAGCGCCCCGGCTAGGCTACAACAAGGCAACAATCGGAACCAGCAGAACCAGAACCAAGAACAACGGCAACAACGGCGACCGCCGCAGCATCTGGCAAAGGCAAGCAGAGCAATCAGCAAGCAGAGGCAAGCCAAGAACGAGCCACAGCCACAGCTGCAGCCACAGCCACAGCCACAGCCGCAACAACAACAAATGGGAACCAATTCGGGAGCCACCGCTGGCATCAATAACAAGCCGGTCGGCGGAGCGGCCGTTCTCGGTGTTGGCGTTGCCAATTCAGCTGTCGGCAGTGTCCTATCGAACAGCCTGGGCGGCGGCAGCGGCAGCGCCGGTGGCCTGAGCATTAGCGGCCTGGGCGGCACTGGTGGACAGAACGCCAATGTGGGTGGCATAGTCTCCGGCATGGGTGGAGGCAACAATGGCAGCAACGATGATGGCGGCAATGGTATGGGCGGTCCCGGCGGAGGACCCAACAACCAGCAGGCCACCACGCCCCAATACACAATTCCGGGCATATTGCATTTCATACAGCACGAATGGTCGCGCTTCGAATTGGAGCGCTCACAGTGGGATGTGGACAGAGCCGAGTTGCAGGTGAGTTTCAATCCTCGAGCCCTTAAAGCTCACTTTCCATTTCAATGGGTTTTGGGCCAAGCGTAGCGAACCGCACCAATTTCTAGCACATAATCGCAGCGTTTATGCTCTAATAGCTTTAGTTGCTATAACCAAAAACTTTAACCATAATTATAGCATATAATCGAGATAATCGCGCGCAGTACATGCACGATAAGGCAAGGCAGTCGATATCTGTGTGTGTGTTTGTTGTGTATCAATAAATCATATTTGTTGATAAGGCAAATTCGCGTACTAGTTGCAATTACTACGCGCTAATAAGTCTGATAATTTTAGTCGAGCATGTCGCGAATTGATAATGACAAATGGTCAACAATGCCGCCAACAAACTATGTACTTAGTACGTAAATATACTACGTTCTGTTATCGTTATCGACAATACACTGCAATAACATGCAGTCACGCTCCGAAAAGCAAAGTGACATTCAAAACGTCACTGCAATCGAAACAAGTTGGCGGCGCCGCTGACGCTGCGTTTTACCTGCTTGTCGCACAAATTTATGAACCTGTTCGCCTTGTTTTGTGTTTAACCAAAAAAAATAAGAAAAGAAAATAATAAAAGAGAAATAGAGAGTGGGCAGCGCGACTAGACTGCGCCCCTTTTTCCCCCCAGATGCCAGCATTAGCGACACTGGACGCCATTTTAGCGCTTTGCATACGTACACACATGTACATGTACATACATGCATTTGTGTTTGCATGTATGTGTCGTGTGGCTGGCGCTGCGTGCATCTATTTCTGACTTGCGGCTGTTTGTGTGTCAGTGTCAGTGCTGCACATGCAACGTCCTTGTGTCGCTGCCGGGGCTGGTTCATTGTACAATCTTGCATCTTCCTACTCGCAGCTCTGCCCGCGGCAGCTGCTGCTGCTGCTGTCAGTGCAATCGATAACAAATGTTATCGAGCCAGCTGTTAATTAGTCAATTTGTTTTTGCATTTAACATTCGTCGATTGAATGATGAGAGAGAGAGAGATTAGAAAAAATGTCGGCGTTTGCATTTGTATTTTCCTATTCTCTAGTGTTTTGTTTCGTTCTATACACGAACACACACACGCATATTTATTTGGAGACTGACAGCAGCTAATTAATTAAACAAATACTTTGTACTACTACCTACTACCTATTTGTGTACATAAAGCAAAAACAACGATAGCGTACACGTAAAATGTAATAATTATAATGCGCCAACTGGCGCCCTGCCCCCGCCCATTGGGAATCCATATACATTGCATGTTGCGAGGTAATTTGAAATTTTAGCCGGCATAAATAAAAAGCTAAACTCCTCGAGATTCCCTTTAGCACTGCGCCTAATCTGGCAGAAGTGTGCTCTTTTGACACGCAAGAACATGTAGAGCTGAAGCGCTAGCGCTCTGGCATTTCGCTGCTAATGCGTGCTTTAATTAGCCAGACGACTATGCCAAATGAAATGCCATTGAACGTTAATTCAAATGCAGAACGTGTTTCCTTTTACAGCTGCAACAACAAAGGCAACAACAGCAGCAGCAGCGGCAGCGGCAGTAACAGCACCGGACAAAGAATGAAACAGAATGAGAATAAAATCAAATGTCGGGTGGCATACTTACACACACACTTACACAGGCACTGCCACTGCCATTGGCGCTCTCCCACTCTTCTGTTGCCTGACGGCATCAGTCTCGGTCTCAGTCTCTTCCTCTCTCGACACTGCGCTCTTTTAACATGAATGTTACGCGCCGTCTGTTATTAGCATGTATAAATTGTTATTGTTTTTTTTTTGTTGGGGAGAGTGTGGGCTGTGGAATGTCTCAGCGTCTCCGCCCTCTCTGTTATTGCTGTTGCTTTCCTTTTGCTGTAAGCGCCTGTGGAGAAGGAAGCAAGTAAAAGTTTCGAGTGGAATCGTTACGCACCTGTCTTTCCTTTGTATGGGTTTCCTTTACCCTACACTACCCCATCCCTCCCATTCCGCATACTGCGCAGAAATGTACATAACATGAACATTGTTTTTCCCAGCTGCTAAATAACATAACATAACATAGGAGGGGGGATATATTCTTGCTATTTTGAAAGTGTTGCTGTGCTGCATTTGTTACGCAGAAATAGCAGTAAATGTTGCTGATTTCACCCGGATTCTGCGCTGCATTGCGCGTTCCCTTATGTTTGCAATTATATATTACAATTAATTGAATTTAATTGTTTTTCGTTTGCTCGCGCAGCGAAGCGTCAATTATGCAGCCGACGCGGCGTCGCGCCAAACGCAGCAATTGGATTGCAACGAGACGCACACATTTGCACTCGTACACACACACACACGCAGTCACGCATATATGTGCAGTTGTATTTCTATACACACGCGCAGTCTTAATAGCGCAAGCATGTGAAAGCTTTTCAAGTGCCTGGCATTAATGAAAATTGTTTATACCCTATATGCAGCTTTGGCTGTGACAGGGTAGTATACCCAGTTTTCTATAGTTATAGTAATATTCACATTGTGTTTTCCATTTGCCTGAAAGCTTTTCAAAGGCCTGGCATTAATGAAAATTGAGTATACCCTATATGCAGCTTTGGCTGTCACAGGGTATACCCAGTTTTGTATAGTTATAGTAATATTCACATTGTGTTTTCCATACGCCTTATCGACCTTTTTCCTATATTCACCCGCAGGCGCGTATCGCGATGCTGCTGGGCGAACGCAAATGCCTGGAGAGCCTCAAATCGGATCTGACGCGACGCATAAAGATGCTGGAGTATGCGCTGCGCCAGGAGCGAGCGAAATTCTATCGATTAAAGTACGGCACTGATCCGCCGCAGCTGAACGAGTTCAAGCCCTCGTCGAACGAGGATGGTGGCCTCGGCGGCGATGTGGCCACCGATTCCGAAGTGCCCTACAGCTCAGTGTCGAACACCACGTGGCGGCAGGGCAGGCAAATGCTGCGCCAATATCTGGCCGAGATTGGCTACACAGACAACATCATCGATGTGCGCTCGAATCGCGTACGCTCCATTCTCGGCCTGAACAACAATGCCGATCACGATGGCGGCAGCAGCGGTGGCCTGGGCAATGCCGGCGGCGAGAATCTCAGTCCGAACATCAATGGCAACGAGAGCAATAAGCGTGCCTCGGAATCGGAAGGTGAGTCAGCGTACACCCTCGTCCCCCCCTGTTGAAGATTTGAATAATTTGCTCACATTAGGCCGTCATACTCCCGCTAAAAAAGTGCAACAATCGAACGATGCCATCATACTGGACACAGAGGCGGCGGTCATGGCCAATTTCGAGTTCCTTGGACCGACAGAGATGTCTGACGATGATGAGATATCCGACGATCTGGAAATGGTTGCCACCGACAATGAAGACGCAGATGTCAAAATCATGGCCAAACGGCCCAAATCCGGCAAGGATATGTTGACCGAAGGTACGAGTATGACCCCCACAGAGTCCAGTCCTATACCTAGAAACACCTCTGATTGCCTGCCTGCCTGCCTGACCTCCCACCCGCCCGCCTCACATCACAAACGTAGTCTGCATTTAAGTTTCAGTTTGCAAAGCCCCTAACCGCTCCCGCAATCGATTTAACTGACGTCAGAGCTCAAGCTAAACCCATATAAATTACAAGATATATTTTTAAATATTGTTACTACCTTCTTGTCTGTAGTCGTAGCTCCTACTCCCTACCCTCACAAATATCATGCTTTGCGAATTTATGTTTCTTTCGCTTCTCTCTTCTTGTTGTGACGCGCGATCTCATCTTTGCGTAGATCTAGAGGCCGAGGTGGGAGAGCAGCTCTTGAACGATATGAATCTAATGACCGAAGGTGCTACTACTACTACTACTACTAATAAACAGTTGACAGAACACAGTCCAAGCGTTCGATAGTATCGTATTGCCAGACGATACCATCGATGGTTGGATTGCACTTGCCAATGATTCTCAATATTCTGATCTATTCGCATTTCTCTTCGCAGAGGTGGACGGCTCCCTGGGCCTGGGCGAGCTGGCGCAGCTGACGGTGAACAATGAGTCGGACGGTGCATACGATGCGAATGCCAAGGACGGCACTGGCGGCAGTGCTGGCGGCGCTGGCTATCGCAAAACCTGGAATGCCAAGTATACACTCCGGTCGCATTTCGATGGTGTGCGCTCGCTGATTTTCCATCCGGAGGAGCCAGTGCTGATCACCGCCTCCGAGGATAATACGCTCAAGCTGTGGAATCTACAGAAGACGGTGCAAGCCAAAAAGTCCGCTAGTCTTGATGTCGAGCCGCTGTATACGTTCCGCGCGCACACCGGACCTGTGCTGTGTCTTGGCATGTCGTCTAGCGGTGACACATGCTATTCGGGTGGCCTCGACGGCAACATCGAGTGCTGGGTATTGCCGTCGCCCAATATCGATCCATACGATTGCTACGACCCGAACGTACACTCTGGCACCCTCGAGGGTCACACGGATGCCGTCTGGGGCCTGGCCACCATGCAGAACAATGTGGTGTCATGCTCGGCAGACGGTACGGTTAAGCTCTGGTCACCGTTCATGAAGGAGTCACTGTTGCGCACATATACGGCCGCGGAGGCCGAGGGCGGGCCCTCGTCCGTGGACTTTGTGCGCAACGAGGTGGATCACATTGTGGTGGCGTACAACAGTGCCCACTGCATCATCTATGACACGGAGACGGGCAAGCAGGTGATCAAACTGGAGGCGACACAGGAGATGTCCGGCAATACGGGGAAGTTCATCAACAAGGTCGTCTCGCATCCGACACTGCCCATAACTATAACGGCGCACGAGGATCGTCACATACGCTTCTGGGACAACACATCGGGCACTCTGGTGCACTCGATGGTGGCGCATCTGGAGCCGGTCACGTCACTGGCCGTCGATGCGCATGGCCTGTATTTGTTATCCGGTTCGCACGATTGCTCCATACGCCTGTGGAATCTGGACAATAAGACGTGCGTGCAGGAGATCACGGCGCATCGCAAGAAGTTCGACGAGAGCATATTCGATGTGGCGTTCCATGCCACCAAGCCCTACATAGCCAGTGCCGGTGCCGATGGGCTGGCCAAGGTGTTTGTCTAAGGCGCGGCGGCGGCCCGGCTCTCTCTATCTCTCTTTCCGTTCTTTGGACCGACCCACTCACAGGCCGCAGAGCGCAGCCCGCTGGCCGCGAGGGCCCCAGCTAAAGCGATTATCGAGTTCGAGTTAAATAATTATACATATACATATAAATACACCTATATATATATATATACATATACTATACATTTAATTCTAATTATACAAGAAGAGAAGAACAACAACAACAAACACATTATAACCAACCACTCCCCCCACCCCCCTGACACACCCACACACACGCACACATTGCTATAAAAAGGGGCAACGAGTGGCCCGAACAAAAAAAATAAATTTACATAAATATGGCATTTCGAGCGAAGAAGTCAAGTGAGAAGCAAATTTGTAATTTACCACAACATCAACTGAATGCAAAGCATGCCGACACAACACACACACACACACATACATATATATATATATATATAAGTGCAAAATTTGTTAACGAGCCGCAAAGTGCTTGACTCACAGCCACAGCCCGTAGCTGCGCTGCGAGTCGAACAACTTTGCGCGTAGAGTCGATTGCCAATCAATAACAGATAAAAAATTACGATTTAGACTTAGTTTAGCGACACCCGCAGAGCGACTGTGCCAATGGGTCTGCCCACTTCCTGTACATTTTATATGCTTATGTGAACTCCTGTCCTTCCCCCCCAAGCTTACCCTGCCCTCTTCCTACATGCTCTTGTAATTGGCCGCTCGCTGTGCAGGTGCTTCTTGAAAGTTTTGCATTTCTTTCGCAGCAGAAGCAGAAGCTTACTCATCTAACAGACGTAACGATATATATATATATATATTTAGACGATCAAATTTCGTAGACTTAAGTGGCATATGCATAACTCGTAACCCCCCCGTACCAAGTCCAATCCAATCCAAACCCCCGGGCAAGCAAGTTGTAAATTAACATTAGTAACGACGCCGACGATAATGATAATTGATAACTGATGATGATAATTTATTGAGCATCGTGTGGAGCATAATATACCTACTTAGTTGAAGCAAAAGAAAATCCCACACACACATGAAAACTTTATTAAACACTAAGTGCAAAAAAAAAGAAAAGAAAATGCTTGGATTTCTATAATTTTTTCATACAAAGAGTACACGCAATGCTTGGGCCAGAGATCCAGAGATGATATAAATAATAATGTCGTTGAGCTAAAACTGTACGCTAAGCTATTTATTTAATTTATGCCTAGTATTAAACATAAACAAAAGATGATAATTGGATGGATTGATGGATGAAGTACAGCGCCAATCGCTTATCCCATGGATTTCGTACACTTGTAGTTGAATAATTCGATATATATATATATGTATGCGTACTCGTATATGGTATATATATATATATATATATATATATATATTTATAAATATATGTTTAGAATCGCTTAACGATTCGTAAATTGTAATCAAATAATCGTTGAAAGTGGAAGTGAATGCCGAGCAACTCAATATTAGTTATAGTATTACAAATTATTATTACAACTCTGTTGCGTTTCGCCCAAGGAATCAAAACAAACGGAACGCGACCAAAACAAAAGAAAAAAAAAAAGAAAGAAACGTAAACCCAAGTTGATATTCGAGGAACGATTTAATGAACGATCTGAAGCAGCGCCCACTTATATAAAAAGAAAATCCTCTACTACCTATACATGAATTATGTGTGTATTTTAATTTGTACTTTAGTTGTTACAAATGAAAATGCGATATCATATATAAATATATACACCCCCCCACACACACACATACACAAGTGGAGATCTGATCTACATCAGCTCTATCAATGCTAAATTATATACCCGAGCAGGAAATGAATGCAGAGTGATGCGCATATACAAAAGTAAAACAAACAATACATTAATTCTATTGATTTTTAATTTTAACTGTACATTTTTGATTTTTTATTACCATGTATTTTTATTTGAAATAAAGTTTTACAAAATGAAACAACACAGTGTCGTCAGCTTTGGCCTTGAGCAGTTCCAACTCCAACTCCACTTCACTTAAATGTAAAATACAAAAAACAACAACAACAAGCCAAGAGTTAAACAATTAAACAAGAACAAATTAAGAGCGTTGCAGACCAGCGGGTCCTCGTTTGCAACGCATTCAGCATCGAATCAGAGCGAGATTTCAAGCAATTCCGTTGCCTTTTTTTTCCACTTCAAGCAAATTCCGCTGCTGGCAGCATTCTCATTTCCCTTTTCCCCGGTTCAACTCAACATTTCTACACGACGAGAGGTCAGACGAAACGACATGGTTTTTAATTTTTGTACCATTTTGAAAATCCACTGCCATAATTCAACTCAACAACACCAACAGCAATACATGCATGCCTTTCGTTTAACACGGCGAAAACCAAGGAGGAGAGCGAAGAGTAATAAGAGTATTTTATTATTTCCAAGACATGAGAAGGCAAATAGTGAAGCGCACAAGCATCAAGAGATTTATTTGGGAAACGACTAAGCCGTATGCGTATAAACAACAATTAAAATTAATAACAAATTAAGCATTAAGTCGTACAACGTTCATTGTAGATTTGAGCATATATAGTAAAGATCCCGGTCCCCAGCACATAAGTTTATACATATAGAAATTGAGAGATAAAACAAAAATATAAATTTCATGCATATTAAAAGAAATAAAAAAAAAACAAAATACAAAACAAAAATAAATACTTTTATAATAAATCGACAAACGTACATAATACTTTAAAAACAAGAACAACAACAACAAAACATAACTCCACACAATTCATGTTAAGCTATAATAAAACCAAATAAATAAAATATTTAAAAGCAAAGCGTCCGTTACTTGCAAGTGTTGTTAACAGTAGCATGCAACGCCTTACAACACTGTGCGGTTAGTGGCATTTCGATAGCGTGTCCTATCGATTGTCCTTATCGATTGCCAAACTGATTCATATGTTTGCCTATACACGGCATTAATTTTGATAATTATGGAGGCTGGCGAAACTTTTACGGGAGATTTGGACAAGACGCAGATACCACCGCTTAACCAGAAACGCATACTCGCCTTTGTCAATCACTTTCTGATCAGCACCTGCACATTTCTCAACGAGTTCGCACTGAACTGCGAGACGAAATTTGTCCAATTGGAACGCCAGCTGCAGCGCACTGAAGCCGCCCTAATTATACTGGAGGCGAAGCTCGCCTCAATTCCCACCGACGTGGAGGTTGACACTGTCAGCGCCGTCGCTGCAGTGCCAGCAAGCAACGAGGAGGCTGCCACGCCCACAGAGGCAGCAGCGCCCGTCGTGGAGCCAGCGGGCGTGCGCGTCGCTGAGGATGCGCGATACCGAAAGTTCTTCAAGATGCTACAGGTGGGCGTGCCAGCACCCGCCGTGAGGCAGAAGATGCAATCCGAGGGACTGCAGCCACAGCTGCTAGAGTGAGTGTAGGCCAGAAAATTCAGTATCAATTACCAAACTTATTGCCATTCTTCCTCGCAGCCAACCCGACTTTATGCTGCAGGACGGCCGCACCGAGTAAATGCACCTGCGGCCCAAATCCACGCACATGTGATATATATATATATATATAGTTTAAAGTAAACATTTGCTAAATTTTACGTCTACAAATTTGTTTTATTTTCCACTTGTGTTGTACGAAGCAGTCGATGAAAACAACTCAAAACACTTCGATATATAAAAGAGCGGGGGGTATTAGCGGCTTAGGCTTTTAGAACTGAATCATCTGTCCCTTGCGCTTCTTGTCGCCTCCAAGCTCGAAGTGCTTGCAACGCTTCAGTGGGGTCTGCTTGCGGAACTTGCATTCGGTGCACTCCATACGCAGCACGATTTTCTTGGTGGTCTTAGCCTACAATAGCAAAAGAAAAGGGATGTCAATTAAATATTTTTTATATATAAAAATGTTTAACAAAAATACTATTTAATTAAAAAGATCTCTAAATTAGCACTATTTAAATAAACAAATAAACATAAATTAATTACACATACGTGGATCGTTCAATATATCTTTAGAAAAAATAAATAGTAATAATAAACATAAAAACACTGTTTTTTGCGGAAATTTTTTTTATTTTTCAACATAGTCCCCTTTTAGCTCTACACACTGCCAATCGTTTTTCCAACATTTTTATCCCGTCCAAAAAATAGGATTTCGGATTTCTTCACTCGGATTTTCTAAGGACTTATTGAACGACCCTCGTAAATTAAAATTTACTAAAATTTTAAATTAATTTTTCATTAAACTAGACCTTTAATTTGCATCATTAAAATTAAAAAAAAAAAATGTTTTTTTAATATCAAAATTATCTAAGACTGTTGAATTAAGAAGGCCAAGATGTAAAGTTAATTAAATATTTAAACTAATTTTTTATTAAACTAGACCTTTAATTTGCATCATTAAAATTTAAAAAAAAAATGTTTTTTTTAAGTATCAAAATTGTCTGAAGCTGTTGGATTTAGCAGGCCAAGATTGCGGCGCAGTGCGGTTTCAACAAGAGCTTTAACTTATTTTGGCGCTGTTTGTTCCCACCAAAAAGCTGTTAAGAATCAAGGCAATTCAGTTCTACTCCTTAGCGCAATAACGACAGAGAACAGATATCAATTGGTATCATACGTATTGTACGATATTTTAAATATATATAAAATGTCTTACAAACATATTCTTAGAATAAAAGAGCTGCTAAATATGCATTATTCAAATTTACACATAAAATAAAGTTAATTAAATATTTACATTAATTTTAAATTAAACGAGACCTTTAATTTGCATAATTAAAACTTAAAAAAATGTTTTTTAGATATCAAAATTGTTTAAAGCTGTTGGATTTAGCAGGCCAAGTTTGCGGCAGTGCGGTTTCAACAAGAGCTTTAACTTATTTTGGCGCTGTTTGTTCCCACCAAAAAGCTGTTAAAAATCAAGGCAATTCAGTTCTACTCCTTCGCGCAAGATTCTTTCTATTATTAACCCACTCAATATTGTTTTGTTAAATTCTGGCTAAGGCATAGGGCTAGGCTAGGCTATGCCGCCTCGTAGTAGCCAAAAAAAAGCCGCCTAATGCTGCGGCACTACTTGAGCTACTTGCTAATAGCAATCACAACTCACCTTCTTCCTGAAGATGGGCTTGGTCTGACCACCGAAACCCTGCTGTTTCCTGTCGTAACGCCTCCTGCCTTGAGCGCCCTTGCGCTCCTTGGACTTCTTGTACTGCGTTACCTTGTGCAGCTTGTGCACCTTGCACTTTTTGCAGAAAGTGCGACGTTGTTTAGGTACGTTCACCTGCAAGAGCACAATAATTAACAATTAAGCTCATTAGTTTCCAATTGTATATCCGTTCGAGGCAAATTGCTGCTGCTGCCGCCGCAGTCCCAAAACAAACATCAAACTTATAATGCGTTTAAAATGCTTTTTTTAGTACGCACATTCGCACAATATTGTCATCGAAACGCGTATAACAGCGCAAACTGTGAATTGCTGACATTTGCACTACATTTCGCCAAATATTTACGCGGATGTTTTGTGATTTTATTAAAGCCAGTCCAAACACCTACCATCTTGAATAGGAAAGAAGACCCAAAAAGAAGGAATTGGAGATGTGTAAACGGCACGTATCGCTGTGGCTGTCAAAACGCAGTGTTGCACAGTGTTCACGGTTTCGATATCGATATTTGCTATTCACTGCACGCAGCAGTTGCGATGAATGCTGCCCATCGCTAGTTAGTAAAATTAAACAAAAAAAAAAAAAAATAATTCGCACATCGAAAAAGCTGAGAAAATAATAACTTTTCAGCGGCAGTCGCGTTAAATGCTGGACAAGGGCCTTGCGCCACCGTTGTGTGCAATGCCAGGCGCGTGGAAAACATGAAGATAACCGGATAAATACAGTACGGAACACAACGGCGGATATCGCCATCGCCATCGCCATCACACAATCGCAATTAGCATAAAAATGAGATTGGGCTACGGCGAATGCGAAACGAGCGTAATTAAAATGCAAAGAATGTACGCACCGCTGGCAACCTTGACCATTCTGATTATCAGCTTACAATTACAATTGTCCGAGGCGCTGCACATAACAGCTGCACCATGCGATCGCAGCCGCAAGGTGTTCACGGAGCCCTACGGCGAGATAAGCGACGGCCCGTCCGGCTACAACTACACGCAGGACTCGCACTGCGAGTGGCTGATCAAAGCGAAAAATGACAGTCAGTTCATCACACTCACATTCCACAGCATGGGCACCGAGTGCTCCTACGACTACATCTATGTCTACGACGGCGACTCCTTCAACTCGACGCTGCTGGGCAGCTTCAGCGGGCGCACCCAGCCGCAGCGGCTGGTCGCCCGCAGCGGCAGCGTAAGTGCAACCACTTCCTTCTTCTGCTTCAGGCTATAGCTCACTCTGTTGCTCTTGCAGATGCTCATACTCATGTATAGCGATACGAACTATGTGCTGGATGGATTCCGTGCTTCCTACTACATATCAAACTGCCTGAACAATTGCCACAACCACGGCAAATGCGTGGGCCACCAGTGCGTCTGCCACGGCGAGTGGGTGGGGCCCGACTGCGAGGACGAGGCGTGTCCGCAGAAGTGCGGCGAGCATCAGGGGCGCGGCAAGTGCCAGAAGAGCATTTGCCACTGCGCCAACGGCTACAGCGGCAGACTGTGCGATCTCAGCGACAATCCGCCGGGCAGCAGCTGGCGTTGGCTGGCTACCGATGCGGAGGGCATGACGCCGCGCGCCGCACACACCGCTGTCTACATGGAGGACGAGGATGCGCTCTACGTCTTCGGTGGCTACGATCTCAACAATGTGATTAGCACACTGCAAATCTATCGCTTCAGCAGCAGCCAGTGGGAGGACGAGTGGGGCATACCGCTGCAGAGCCGTCGGCACTTCTACCATCCGCAGAAGATCGATCACACGCTGCTCAAGGCGGTGCTGCAGCACAAGAACGAGGACGAGGCCAAGCTCTGGGGCCTGACCAGCGACGTGAGCTTCTTTCGCAACATACTGTACACGCTCGCCGAGTCGAATCTGCACCAGCGACGCACACGCTCCTCGCTGCCACTGACGACGGTGAATGCGAATTCCACGGATGAGGAGCTTACCGAGTATCTGGAGGATATACTGGAGGAGGTGACGGATCACAAGCCGCACGGGCGTTACGGTCATGCGGCGGATCGTGTGCCCGGCGGATTTGTGCTGTACGGCGGAAAGCATGCCAATGGCAGCTTCTACAACGATCTGTGGCAGTACAACAACACCGAGAGCGGCGGCAAGTGGAAGCAAATGGCCATCAGATCGGAGCTGCAGCCACCGGCGCTGGCGCGCCACACGCTGACCACGGCGGGCGAGTACTTGTATCTGTTTGGCGGCAGCGTGGAGACCGGCGAATTCTCCTCGAGCATTTATCGCATACGCCTGCCACTGGGCGAGGACTCCCAGTGGCAGCTGGTCAAGCCGCGCGGCGGCAAGACGCTGGACGTGCGCCTGGCTGCCCACTCGACCGTCTACTATGGCGCGACCAATTCGCTAATTGTCTTCGGTGGCATCATGACCAGCTTGGCGCGCTTCTCCAAGCTCTCGGATCGCATTTTCGCCTTCCAGCTGGATCAGCTGCACTGGACGGAGATACTGTATCCGCGCACCGCGCTGCGTGACACGAACATTCCACGGGAGCGAGCATTCCATACGGCCACCATATCGGGCAACTACATGATTGTCTTCGGTGGCTACACGCATCGCCACAACAAGGACGAGATCTGCTACGACAACCAGATGTACTGGTACCATCTCAGCTGCCACATGTGGATCAATCAGGTGGTCTCCGCCGACGATAGTCTGTACCCCAAGCCGCAGGGTGTGTTCGCCCAGGCGGCTGCACTGCGTCGCAACCACACGCTGCTCATTGTCGGTGGTTACCATGGCAATGTGAATGCGGATCTCTTTGCCTACGAACTGCCGCAGGTGCTGCGCGTGGAGAACGCCCTGTCGAACCACAATCCGGAGATGTCGTGCCGCCTGCACGCCTCGCACACGGCGTGCCTCTCGAATCCCGAGTGCGGCTGGTGCTCGGCGGACAGCAGCTGCTATGGCCGCACCATTGGCGCCAATTGCACCACGAATCTGCAGACGACACGCTGTCCCGGCATTTGCCCCTCGCTGGGCGATTGCCACTCGTGCCTGGTGCACGGCACACAGTGGGGCGGTGGCCACAATGCCGGCGCTGCCTTCTCGGTGGCCAGCAAGCTGGGCCTCAACGAGTGCACGTGGTGCGTGCAGAACGCACGCTGTCATCATCGCGACGACAACTACGGCATCTGCGGCGACAGCGCCGGCTGGTGGGGCGATCAGGGCACCGAGATCCGCCAGCCGGACATGTGCACGCGCAACGATCGACGTCCGGGTCTGACGTACATCAAGTACAACTATCCGATCAACTACACCATGCCCGACTACGTGGGCATTGTGAATGCCACCATGGTGGACTTCTCATCGCCGCCGCCGGCAGCGTATTTCGAGCAGCGGCAGGAGGGCGAGATGCTGGCGCGTCTGTTGGGATTCGTGCGACCGCGACAGCAGTGGAACAACAACAACAACAACTCGACAATTCAGGTGTGCAGCAGCTTCTCCTCGGCCGTACTGCGCGCCGGCCTGGGCATGAATCTGGACACGCTGGAGAACGTGACCAGCCAGAACTCGAATCATTCCTACTGCAGCAACGTGCAGCTGCCCAGCACGGAGCAGCCATTCCTCATCGATTTCCAGGTGAGCGGGGAGATATCTCCAATTAATTATAAAGTATAAACATGCTTGTCCGTTTGTTTGTCCGTCTGTTCGCTGTAATGCAAGCTACTCTTTTAGCTTTAAAGCTATTTGGTTGAAACTAGCTACACATACTTTTAGCTTCTGCGCGTTGACAGTAACCCATAACAAGCCAATATATCGTATAGGTGCCTAGGGAACTATCGGCTTATTTTTGTTATTTTTCAAAATGTAATCAAATTCATCAAGTCATATTATAGCTTTGTACAAAATCAATCAACTTGTACCATAAAAAGTAAATTTATATTATAAAATAGCATCATTGAGTCAATCTAGGCTTGTCCGTTTGTCCGTTCGCCTCTTGTAACGCTAACAACTCTCTCACTTTTAAAGCTATTTTGTTGAAACTAGCTTTTTGCTAGCTTTTTGCTGCTGCACGCTGACAGTAGATCGCAACAAGCTAGATTCCACCAATTAATCGTATAGCTTATTTATCGACTTATTTTTGTTTACTATCAATATGTAATCAAATTCATGAAGTCATATTATAGCCTTGTACAGCAGAAATCAACTTGTACCATAAAAAGGATATATATATTATTAAATAGCATCATTGAGTCAATCTAGGCTTGTCCGTTTGTCCGTATGCGTCTTCTAACGCCAACAACTCTCTCAATTTTAAAGCTATTTTGTTGCAACTTCTTAAGCATACTTCTTGCTCTTGCACGCAGTAAATAATTTGGAACGAGCCAGATTGCAGCGATATATCGTATAGCTGCCCTAGTTACTATCAGCCTATTTTTGTTATTTTTCAAGTTATTTTAAGCAAACTCGCCACAATTTTTTTTTAATTATGCTACCAACATTATTGCCAAACTTCAGTAAAATCTGTGCAATATAACATATAGCCATAGGAATAATCGGTGTAATCTTGAGTTTTCGTATGAAAATTCAAATTATTAAGCATGAAACTGTGGAAAAGCTAAAGCCAACTTGGTTAAACAAATTTTTCAATAGCATAAGGCAATTTTTATAAAATCGGTTTACTATATATAGCTATAGCTGCCATAGGAACAATCGCAAAAAATTAGATTCTAAAAATATTTAATATTATATTAAGTTCGAAAAATATGGGTATAAAAACTACTACGTTATACTGTATAACTAGCTATATATAATATAGATTAATGGAAGGAACAATAGTTTGAAGCAACTGCAACTACCTGCTATCCTAGCTAGGTTTTCTTCTGGTTCATGCTCCTCTGGAGTCTCTCTGCTTCCACTGACTCTTTTGCTCTTCCACAGGCACGTCGTCGCATTGGCCAGAACAGCATCTACAACACGTACCAGAAGACCAAGATGGAGCTGCACCACCTGCACAATGGCCAGCCGAATGCGTTCACCTTCGAGTATCTGGAGCCGTACTACTCGGGCGACTGTCGCGGCTACAACAACTGCTTGCACTGCCTGACGGATGCGTCGTGCTCGTGGTGTCCACTGACCGGCAAGTGTCATCTGCGCTCCGTCAACGAGACGGCGGTGTGCAGGCACAGCGAGGAGTCCGAGCACTGGGCCTATCTGATCAGCCAGCCGAGCCAGTGCAGCAATTGCTCGAATTATGTGAGCTGCGAGGCGTGTGTCTCTACGCCCGGCAATGCCGGCGAGTGCGAGTGGTGGCTCGAGGATGCGCGCTGCGGTCGCATCGGCAAGTCCAACAGCAGTGTGCGTGCCGTGGGTCAATGTCCGCGTCCCTGCCGCGAGCGTCGCGGCTGCGATCAGTGTCTGGGCGAGCGCGGACGCTGTGTGTGGTGCGAGGCGAGCGCGCAGTGCTTCAGCTTTGCGGTCTACACCAGCGAGTATCAGTTTGGCATGTGCCGCGAGTGGATCGACAAGGTGGCGCCAGCAACAAGTACAGCAGGAGCAACAACACTGTCAACAACAACAACAACGCCAACAACAACGCTGAGCATGCGCTCGCTGCAGCAGTGCAAGTCGTGCGAGCGCCATCGCAATTGCACCTCGTGCCTGCGCACGCTGAGCTGCGGCTGGTGCTTCGATCGCGACAATCCCATCGAGGGCATCTGCATGCAGGGCGACTTCAGCTACAGCGCCGGCAACTGCTCCTTGGCCTTGAATAGCAGCACGCAGCACGACGCCGAATGGGCCTATGCGCAGTGCCCGGACGTGGACGAGTGCGGTCTAGGACTGCACGACTGCCACAAGGAGGCCAAGTGCACCAATACGCAGGGCAGCTACAATTGCCATTGCCGGCGCGGCTATGTGGGCGACGGACGCTTCAGCTGCGTGCGCACCTGCTATGAGTCCTGCCAGCACGGCTATTGCTCCGGTCCGCCGGACTACAGCTGCAAGTGCGATCTGGGCTGGACGGGCAGCGACTGTGGCATCAGCTGCGGCTGCAACAATCACTCCACCTGCACGGAGCGACTGGGCAAGTGCGATCAGTGCCAGGCCTGGACCGAGGGCGAGCGCTGTGAGCGCTGCCGTCAGGGCAGCTACGGCAATGCCACCGCCAATGTGGGCTGCCATCCCTGCGAGTGCAATGGCCATGGCAATCAGGATCTGGTAAGCTCGATAATACTATACTATACTGTGGGCAAAAAGTAAGGTGAATATTTTTGTAAAGTCCAAATTCTTTATTTATTCTGCTAAATCAATTTCATGCCCTTCAAAGTAATCCCCCCTCCCGATAAAATACACTTATGCCAAATCCTCGAAATAGACCAAATAGTCCCTTTCCGGTATAGCCATGAGCGCCTTCGTCGACTTTCTTTTATGGGTACCAAATGAGATTTGACTTTTCGTAGGTCCAAACGGTCTTTCAAAATGGTCTTCACAGATCCTTCTGATATTCCGATCATATCAGTGAGGTCTCTAATAGTCAACCGACGATTTTTGAGCACTAATGCCTTTACTTCATTGACGTGACGTGTGGGTCATCTGTTGACGTCGTTGGTCGTCCGAAGCGCTCCAAGACATCAACACGTTCCCGACCCTCTTTGAAGTCTTTGTGACACTTATAAACATTTTTCTGGGACATGGTAGAATCACCAAAGGCCATTCCCAGACTTCCTCAACATTTCCGCAGCCGAAATTTCATTCCGCAAACAAAATATGATGGCACTTCTCTGCTCAATTAAATCAGACATTCAAGATCAATCAAGATCGTTTGGTAAACAAAAGCGTAAATATATAGTAGTACTCATACTGACATTGACATGAAACTCCCGCCAAATGTTTACAACAGTTCTGCCAACTCGAGAAAAAAAGAACTAGTTCGCCCGCGAATTTTAAATTGAAAATTCACCCTACTTTTTGCCCACAGTAGTACTGCTGTGGGCAAAAAGTAAGGTGAATATTTAAAATATTCACCTTACTTTTTGCTCACATTAGTATGCTACTCAATCTGGTGCTCACGTACTAAACGCAAACTTCTGCAGGGCATCTGCAATGTCAGCCACGGCGAATGCTTCTGCAAGGACAACACGGAGGGCCTCAAGTGCGATGTCTGTGCGCCCGGCTACTACGGTGATCCGCGCGATGGCGGCCAGTGTTACTATCAGTGCGAGTCGCGTGGCATTTTGACGAGCATTGGACGCAGCGCCATCGGCTCGTATCAGTCGTATCGTTCGCCCTGGGGCGCCAGTCTGGAGGTGCGCGAATGCCTGTGGATTCTGCAGCCCAAGACGCTGCAGGCGGACAAGTCGCTGCTGCAGCTGGAGTTCCAGTGGAACGGTCTGGTCATGGACTGCGACGAGAATGCCGTCTACATCTATGACAGCTTGCCCGATCTCACAGGCGCCGCGCAGCAGAATCAATTGCTCGCCGTCGTCTGTGAACCCTACAGCGCGGCGCGCATCATCGAGGCGCGCTCCAGCCACGTGACCGTGTACTACAAACAGGGCAGCGAGCGGCGGCACTTCGGCTTCAATGCGCTGTACTCGGTGAAGAATTGCGTGGCGGGCAGCTGCCTGCATCCGCACATCTGTGATGCACAGCAGCGTTGCGTCTGCCCCGCCGGCTATGTGGGCGCACGCTGCGAGATCGAGATCTGTCCGAGCAATTGCCATGCCAAGCGGCTGCAGGGCTACTGTGACACCGAGTACGGACGCTGCATCTGCAGCAGCAGTGGCAACTATGCGGGCGCCGACTGCGGCACGCTGGTGCAGCGCAATCATCTGGTGCTCACGGAGCTCTTCAACACGCAGCTGCTCAGCGAGGCACTGGAGCATCTGCGCAAGACCATACCACGCTTCGGGCATTCCGTGAACGCCGATCGACGCGGCTCGCTCTGGATGTTTGGCGGCTACTCGCCCAGCCATGGCCCACTCAACGATTTCCGGCAATTCGATACGAAGAATGGCACCTGGCTGCAGGTCACGGTGGAGTCGTCGACGCCCGAGGATCGCATGCCGCTGGGCCGCTACTTCCATGCGGCCGAGATATACGTGAAGAAGCAGATCATCTATATCTACGGCGGCATTGGCGCCAATTCACGCCTGCTGCAGGATTTCTGGCAATTCTCCATACAGAATCAGCGCTGGAGTCAAATCGAGGTGGTCACAGAGGCAGCAGAGCAGCATTCGCAGTCGGAGCAGGAGCTGCCACCCGCCTTGGCGGGGCATACGCTGTGCCATGTGCGGCATCAGGAGCGTGAATCGCTGCTGCTCATCGGCGGCCACAGCCTGAACAAGTCGCGTCCCATCGAGCTGTGGGAATTCAATCTGGACACGAGTCGCTGGCAGCAGCTCGCCGCGCTGGGTGCACGCCTGCCGGCGCTCTATGGCCACAGTGCGGTGTACCATGCGGAGACGCACAGCGTCTATGTCTTTGGCGGCTATGCGGGCGAGCCGCAGAGCAAGCTCTATGCCCTCGATCTGACCAGGCTCAGCTGGACGGAGCTGCCCACGTTCAGGGAATTGAATTCGCCGGCATCGCAATTGCCGCGCGCACGCTACTTTCACTCGGCCGTCAGCACGGAGCACTACATGATCGTCTATGGCGGACGGACGAGTCCGTATAATGGGACAGATGTGCTCATCGCCTATGTCTATGCTTGCAATCAGTGGGTGCGTCTCACCGACGATGTGCAGCTGATTGGACGCCTGCCCGTGGCCAGCTATGCGGAGGACATGGCCATCGATGCGGACAGCGGTGCCATCTATGTGATTGGCGGCTGGGATGGCAGCGCCACCCAGAGCCATGTGACGCGCATCAACATGCCCGAGGACATCTGCCAGCTGTGGAGCGGCGGCAAGTCCATGTGCCGGCACTACATGGGCTGCAGCTACTGCACCATCCAGAGCACCTACAGCAACAGCTCGCACTGCTTCACGCAGGGCCGTGCGCCGTGCGCCAATCACAATGGCACGCTGGTCATCAACAATGGTCCCGCCTGCAATGATGTCTGGCTCGCCAGCCGCAACTGCTCCAGCTTCGGCAGCTGCAGCGCCTGCCTGGCCGCCTGGCCCATCCATCAGGAGCTGACGCCGGTGTGTCAGTGGTGCGATGAGTGCGGCATACGTGGACGCTGTGTGCCCGCGGGGGTGGACTGCACCCACATGAGCGCCTGGTGCTTCAAGGAGCAGAGCGTCGGCGTGCTCGGCCAGTGCCCGCCGCCGCAGTGCCATCAGTTGGACTGCGAGGCGTGCATGCTGCACAGCGAGCAGTGCCACTGGGCGCGCAACGAGCTCGGCCATGTGGAGTGCATTGCACGCGAGCTGGTGGAGAAGAATGCCTATCGCCTGGTCGAGCAGTGTCCGCCGCCGTGTCACACGCACACGAACTGCAGCAGCTGCCTGCAGCAGCAGTCGTCGTCGGATGTGGCCAGCGCCACGGACTGCAAGTGGTCGACCATGCTGAATGCCTGCTTGTCGCCCAGTGGACAGCCGCTGCTCTGCGCCGGCGGCGTCTGTGGCCTGGTGCTGGAGCCCAGCGAGCTGGAACGCTGCCCCGAGCCGTGCCATGTGTACACGCAGTGCTCCAGCTGCCTGGAGCATGCGCATTGCGGCTGGTGTGCACGCGAGGGCTACAACGGCGATGGCATCTGCACCGAGGGTGCACTGGAGCATCGGCAGGAGTATCCGTCGGGATCGACGTGCGATCTCATATACAGCAGCTGGCGCAATGACTCGCAGCTGACGCATGCCGACGTCGTCAGCTGGCACTATGTGCAGTGTCCGGCGGAGAACGAGTGCGAGAATGGACATCACAACTGCGATGCCGTGTCGGAGCAGTGCATCGATCTGGACACACCGACGCTGGGCTACAAGTGCGTCTGTGCCGCCGGCTATCGCGAGGAGCAGACCAGCTGCCTGCCCGTCTGCAGTCAGGGCTGTGTGCGCGGCAGCTGCGTGCGGCCGAACGAGTGCCAGTGCGACTTTGGCTACGTCGGCGAGAACTGCTCGATCCAGTGCCTGTGCAACGGGCACTCCAACTGCGAGTCGAGCAGCCGGCTGGACATATGCCTGGAGTGCCACAACAACACCATGGGCGAGCAGTGCGAGAAATGCCAGCCGTTGTATGTGGGCAATCCGCGCGAGGGTCATGCCTGCCAGCCCTGCCTGGAGTACTGCCACGGGCATACGGATGTGTGTGTGGCCTACGATGCCGATCCCGCCGTATTCAATATGACACGCGCCGAACTGGAGCGCATACTGCCCGAGGGACCGGCACACAATGCCACCTGCTTGCGATGTGGCAATCACACGGCCGGCGATCGCTGCGATAGCTGCCTGCTTGGCTACTTCCGCGGCAGTGAGGATCTGCAGCGCGAGTGCCGTCCGTGCCAGTGCCATGGACATGGCAATGTCTGCGACGCGGTCACCGGCGAGAAGTGCAACTGCGCCAATAATACGGAGAGCGATGCCACCTGCACTGCGGGCGGCGGCAAGAATTCCGCACAGCTCTGCTGGAGCGTGCAGTGCTCCAAGTGCCGTGACTCCTATGCGGGGAATCCCACCGATGGGCATCAGTGCTACAAGCAGATCACGGTCGAGTCGCGCATGTGCTTCGACGCGAAGCCCATAGGTGAGTGTGTGAGGCAGTTTCCCAGTGCTAAGATTTGATCTCTGTTTTCCTCCCTCCCCACCCCCCTGCAGAGGAGTGCAAGTCGAAGCCGGCCGCCTTGAAGCCCGGCCAGACGGTGTTCTTTGTCATCCAGCCGAGATTCATGAACGTGGACATACGCATCATTATCGATGTGACGCAGGGCGAGCTCGATGTGTTCATGTCGCCGCAGGACGACTCCTTCATTGTGGAGACGAACCAGACGACGGGCTTCCACGAGATCTTCCTGGACAATCGCTACAACTGGGGTCCCAAGCTGCAGCGCGAGCATCCGCTGAATGTGGCACTGCCGCGGCACGACAATGTTACGCTGCAGCAGCTCTTTGCGCCGGAGCGTCGCACGGGCGGCAGTGGCAGTGGCAGTGGCTCTGGAGCCGCCAGCAGCAGCTTCTATGTGCCGCAGCTGCACGATTGCCGCAGTCATGGCGGGCACAGCTTTGTGGTGCAGGATCAATTCGCCAAGGATCTGAGCACGCACGTCACGCTCAATCAGTGCAACACGCTGCTGCGCCTCTTCGGGCTAAAGAATCGCCTGGTGCTGACGCTGCCGCAGCATGCGCATAATCTGAGCGCCACGCGCTTCTTTATTGCACTGCGCGCCAGCGCTGGACCGGAGCCAAGCTACGGATCGGTCGTGTTCCGCCAGGATCAGCTGCACATCGATCTCTTTGTGTTTTTCTCCGTGTTTTTCTCGTGCTTCTTTCTGTTCCTCGCACTCTGCGTCATCGTCTGGAAGGTGAAGCAGGCGGCAGATCTGCGACGTGCACGCCGCCAGCATGTCGTCGAAATGCTGCACCTGGCCAAGCGGCCATTTGCTCAAATATTTCTGGCATCCGCCAGCTTGGATCTGGACAACAGTCCGCATGCGGCCACCTGCTCGTCCTCGACGACGCGTGCCATGCGACAGCGTGCGCGCCAGGCGCTGTTACTGCAGCAGCAGCAGCAAGGAGTTGGTGGCGGCGGCGACTCCCAGCCACAGGCGCAGCTCTCACAGCCACTCAGTCACAGCAGCAGCAGCAGCGGCGGCGGCGGCAACTCTGTGCGTCCTGTGCAGGCCACGGAGATCATGCTGGTGGCCATTGAGCCCACCTCGGATAATCTGGCCGCTGTGGGCACCGTGTTCGTTAGCCTGCCGGGACGCTCCAAGGCGCCGCTGAGCATTGCGCTGGGCTCCACGCTAATCTCCTATCCACGCCAATATCCGCTCAATGCGCGACACTTTATGCGCCCCGCAGCACAGCGTCATCATCAGGCCTAAAGGGAAAAACTAAAAAAAAAAAAAAAAAAAAAAAAAAACGTGTAAGTGTTAGGCTCTAAAACTATCTCTGCTCCCGTCCCATTCCCGTCCCCCATACTCCACGCTCTCTAGTGAATTATTAACGTATACACACACACACACATACTACATAATATATATGTATGTGTGTTACCAATTGTAAACATAATTTAGGCAATTTTTGTACATAACGTTTAGCTAACGGAAATACTATATAATACTTAATACTAACGGCAGCTGGCAGCATTGCCTGGCCAAGCGTACTGCAAGATCTAAAGACATTTATTTGGAGGATCGCACTCGAAACTCCCAACCGAGAACAAAGAACAAACCAAGTGAAAACGAAAGCAGCTGAAAATAATGAGAGAACTTCATATACCCCAAGATCGAACAAATGGAATTTGACATATGTATTAAGCTAAGTCATAAGTTATATATGTATATGTATGTATGTATATGTGTAATGTCAATTTGATAGCAAAACTTTTCCGTGTTGCATTTTGAGGCGAGCAAAGTGAACGCACAATTTTTTAGAAGCCATGCTAAACCCACTATAATAACAATAACTACAAAAAAAAAAAAAAAAAAAAAAAATGTGGCAACAATACGTATTAAATGTGCATGTATTTACTACTAAATGTGTCATTGGACCACGCCCAGTTGCGTGGGTGAAAACCGAATCTCTCTAATGATATTTTTATATAGTTTATATATATATATGGTATGATTTGTCGTTGGTTTAAGGTATTATTTGTATTTATTGTATAAAGCTTGTATTATCTGTGTACGTATTCCTCCCCCCCTCTCTCGGTTGACGGTTAGCAATTGCTCAATTTAGTTAATATTACTACTACTACTACTACTACGGCAGCTCTCTCGCACCTTTTGCACCTGTGTACCTACTAAGTTTAAGAACAAGCGACAACGGAATCGAAATACTATATATACTATAATTATGTACTATCCAAAGTTTTCGCTCTACACTCGTTATGTTTACACACACACACATGACTTTATTTTACTATTTTTACACTATCGAACAAACTTAAAACTCAGTGATGCTTAACTTTCCTTAAACTTAACTCACACACACACACACACTCACACTGACACTAACACTAACAAATCTCAGTGACCGTCATGGTTGTAACAAATTTCTTAATGCGGCTTTAGATTTCCCCGACTTTTGTTAGGATATTTATGTGTAGTACTATATTGTTTTTCCTTTTCGAAACAATTAGCAAAATTTATAGAACTGAAGTTGTGAATGATGATATATATATATATATATATATACTGATGATATTTACTGATGAATTTTTTACTTATGTACGTCCCATATTTTGCAATATATTATTATATTATTATTATTATTACTATTATTTTATTGTTTATTATTTTGCATTAACGATTAGTTTCGTTTTTATTATCAATAAAGTTATGACTAAATAAATATACAAAAAAAATAAAAATAAAAATAAAATACGTTACGTGTATTTTCATTGTGCAAACGAATAATTTTATTGATTAAATAGTTTAGGTGATAAATATATAAGTATATAGGCATATTATGCTTATAAACGGACAGCTGCTGCCGCCGCTGGTTAGTGTTAAATTTGTATCCTTCTTGAATATGATGAAATTTGCGTTCGAATTTAACTAGAGCTTGTTGTGGTGGGCAGCGTGGCGAGTACCTCCTCGATGAAGTTATCCGGCTGCTCGATTAGATTTAGTAGACCTGCCGGCAGAAGAAATTAGTTATATTAGTAAGCATTTAGTATGCGATTTGGCGCAGGTTCAACTTACCTGCCACATCGCAGAACTCGCCAAACGAGGTGCAGGGCAGAAACTCATCCGTCAACATTTGCAGTATGCTGTCCGTGGACTTGAGCATGGCCTCGTCGTTCTTGCGTATGTACTCAAACAGCGAAGCTGGCCAATCCTCCTCCTTGGGCGTGCTGACCGTCTTGAAGAGCGTATTGTAGATCATGTCGACAAGCGCCCACATCATGAGGTACGGCTTGTACACGCCGTACTCCTTGGCCTGTCGGTCTGCCGGCGACATCAGTGCCTTGCACAGCACCGAGGGTGAGATGTGACGTGCCTGTGCCACCGCCAGCAGACGCTTCAGATGCGCCAGCTTATGCTTGTTCCACAGCTCGCGACTGTGCAGCGACAGCGAAATGGTTATCATGTACAGTGGTCCGTCGACCTCGTAACCGCATTCCAACCACTTGTCAGACGGCGCCGCCGTCAAGTAGTTGAGCAGCGTTTTGCTGTCCCTGGCCGCGGAGCGTGAGGAGAGCAGCAGGTAGACCGCATAGAATAGCAGGTAGGGCACAAAGTGCATGTTCGACTGCGGACCACCGCCGCCGGCATCGTCGTGGAAACTACGCTCCCAGGCGAAGCGCACCAGCAGCAGCTTCAGATCGTGCACGCTGCTGGTGTAGGAGATATCGCAGCGCTGTGTGCTCTCCTGCATGTAGCTGCTGTGGCGCGTCATGCAGCCGGAGAAGGCGGCCTCGCCGACCACGGGGCCCCACAGTGGCAGCAGTCCGTTGCAGCGCGTGTTGGCATTCTGCAGGCTGGCGCGTTCCCATTCGTCGCGACCACGTGTCAGGCGTATGGCCGACGTGTGACAGTCCACGTGCACCACATTGAAGTGGGTGACGGTGGTGTAGCCAATGGTCTTGCGTGACTTCAGCTCAAACTCCTCGACATTGCAGCGCTTCGTGAACGTGTAGATGCCCAGCACCTTTTCCGGCTGGCAGGCGTAGCCCTCGCGGCAAATGAAGCACGTCAGACCGGTCTCATCGCGCAGCTTCTCGATCTTCTGCAGTATGGAACCCTTGGCAGTCACCTGTCCCTTCTCATTGGTGCGCATGCCCAGTGCGTCCAGCTGCTTCTCACGCGTCGCCATGGCCAGACGTTTCTTCTCGGCACGCGTGAAGTCACGCACCTGTTGCACACGCGACGCAGTGGCCGCATCTGTGCTCAGTGCCTCCAAAAGATTCTCAGCCAAGCTGCCGACATGCTCATCACTGGACACCTGCTCCAGGCGATGTATAATCGGTATGATGTCCTTGCTAATGGCCAACTGCGTGGCCTCATGGTGATTCGCCAGGCCGGTGAGGAAGCGTAGTATATACTTGAGACTGGGCCGCGAAATGAACTCCTTCAGCTCGTCGGAGTCGGTGCGCAGCAGCGTTGGCTTCACGCACGGCGCATGCTCCGTAATGTAGGCCAAAGCGCGCTCCACAATGCCCAGACCAACGATATAGTCCTTGAGTGTGCCGCCAATGCAGTTGTGCTCAATTTGATTGGTCAGCACGCAGAAGAGTTCCAGCTTGAACTCCTCCTCGGTTGTGCGCTCGTTGTCGAAGCGATTGAAGTCCAGCGTATGCTGGAAATATTATATAAATAATAAAATATAAATATTATATAAATGAAATAAAATAAAATATAAATATTATATAAATAAAATAAAATATAAATATTATATAAATACAATTAAAAAATAAATATTATATAAATAAAATAAAATATAAATAAAATAAAATATAAATATTATATAAATAAAATAAAATATAAACATTATATAAATCAAATAAAATATAAATATTAAATAATTAAAATAAAATATAAATATTAAATAAATAAAATAAAATATAAATATTATACAAATAAAATAAAATATAAATTTTAATATAAATAAAATATTAAATAATTAAAAAATAAATCTACATACTTTAAAGTGCTCGCAGAGCAGTGCCATCTTCACTTCGTTGCCGTAGACGAGCGCCGCCAGCACACGGATGAGATGACGCAGCACTGAGGGATTATTGCGCACGTTGGGGCAGTCGGTGCAGGAGATCAGAGCACTGACATACTCGGGCCCACCGAAGGTCAGCGAGAACTGCAGGAAGGAGTCGAGCGTGTCGCTGGCCGCCTTCGAGAGTATCGTCTCCATGATCTCGAGCAGCTGTTCGGTGACGGCAGACTGTATGGAATCGTTCTCCGACTGCAGGCACATCTGCAGCACCTTCAGCAGCGTGTTGATGGCTCCGATTTCGGGCTGGCAGAGCACCTCCTGGCAGCGGCGCACCTTCACGCATATAAGGAACAATTTGAGTAGCACCTGGATGAGTTCACGCTGGCGCGAGATTCGCTGCAGGCTGCCAATGCGTTCGAGCATCACGCGCAACCCATTGCAATCGGCCAGCACATTGGCCATGCGGTAGAGCTGTTCGGTGTCCACCTGCTCCTGGCTCTTGTTGTTCAGTGTCTCGACGAACTCCTCGGTTGCATCGCCGAGCAGGCCACGCATGCGATAGACAATGCGCATGGCATCACGATCTCCGCCCTCGGCCAGCCAGACCTTCTTGTACACATCCTTGACGGGCAGATCCAGACTGATGATCTTGTTGTTGACGAGCAGCTCCATGCCGTTGTCATCTTCCAGCAGGGCAATCAGCTCGCAATCCGTACAGATCTTATTCTTTACGTCGCGCATCAGCGGCCCGAGACCCACCTCGCTGGAGGGATACGGATTGCCGAGCATACGACCCTGCAGGAAGTCCTCCTGCTGCGGATCCTTCTCCAGCGTCATATAGAACTCACTCTCGTCGTGCTCCTCCGGATGAATGATCGAGTAGAGGCGCTCGAATATAAACACCGGCGTCTTAATGTCATTCATGCGCGTCTTCTCCACGGTGTCAATGAGGATTTCCATAAAGGCACGCGTCTCCTCCTCCGTGCCGCTGGTCATCTCCTCCAGCATCTCGAGCAGCTTCTCCTGTGCATCGTCGATGAGGCGTGTACGCTGCACAACCAGACTGCGCAGCGCCAAATAACTCTCCAGCACCGGTCCCAGCAGACGCGTCTTGTAGGTGCGACGTATGTTCGGGCACTCGAGGAAGAGCCACAGCAGCTCCACATACTGACGCAGGGCATAGCCCAGCGATAGATCCGACGACAGCGAATGCTCCTCCATGCGATGAATTTTGCCAATTTCCACGGCCAGCAGCTGTGAGATCTCGCCCAGCACGCCACGCAACACCAGATACTGCAGCCATGGGGTTTCGGTGGCCACGCTGCGATAGAGCGTCAAGTACTCGGCACTGGCCTCACCCGCCTCGCCCACATGCTTGAGGAAGCCGGTGAGCATGTTGAGCGCCTGCTGCTTCCGTTCGCTGGTGCGGCACAAGCCGCTGAGCAGCGAGCACGCCAACTGGCGGCCAAAGCGTGAGTTCGCATTGAACAGCAAGGGCTGAATCCACTTGGCATTGAACACCAAAGGCTTGATGACCTTCTCCTTGTCCAGCACATGCTGACGCCAGCGATGTCCGTACTTCTCGGCCAAGAAGGCAGCACGCACATCTGCGCGTCGACCTCCCTTAGCAGGCGTTAGCTCCATGGGCAGCGATTGCTGCTTGCTGCTACGCTGCTTGCCGCCCTCCTGCCGCTGATGGTACTTGTTGTTGGCGGGCATGCGGTTGCTCCAGGCGCTGTACTCGTGATTGCGATCCGAACTCAGCCAGGCGCGATAGTCGATGGTATTCCCCTCGAGCAATTTGATGCTACACAATTCCGTTGGGCCCAATGGTTGCTGCTGCTGTTGCTGCTGCTGCTGCGATTGCTGCGACTGTTGCTGCTGTTGATTGTTATTGTTGTTGTTGTTCTTATTAACGCTGCTCGGCAACGCCGGGCAGATGAGGTTCTGCATGATGCGCAGGCAGGGATGCAGCACCGATGTAACGGGACCACGTGGCAAGCTACAACAGCAAAGGATTAGCAAGATGCATAAGGGATTCGTCGCTTCAGTCCAACATACCGACAGTTGCTGATAAACAGCTCAAAGATGACCTTCAGCTTGTACTCCCAGCACACATCATCCTGGCCGAGCAGCACCTCCAGCAGCGTCATCTCCTGGTGCACAGCTGCCTCCAGACTGATCAATGGTATGGCGCCCATGAGCGCATTCTTGACGCGCGTCGTCACCAGCTGCAGCAGATGCATGCACGCCTCGGCATTGTCCTTGGTCAGCACCACCAGCAGATTGCGTACTTCCTCCTGGATTTGCGGAGTACCACGTCGCAAATTGTGCTCGGCCAGCTCGCTGACCAGCCCCTGACTGTACAGTCCGACGCGGCAGTCATAGTTGTAGGCCATGGCACGCAGCAGCGTGAGGCACTGCTCGGTGGAGGCCAAGGCACAGCCGTAGCAGCGATTTGTGGCATGACTCGCCTCGGCGCCTGTGGGCATGCCGCCACTAGAAACAGCCGGTTGATCCTGCTGCTGGCGATCGTAGGCCACCAGTTCACTACGAGACGAGATAAAGGTATTAATATAATAATAAATTTTATAGCTTCTGGATTCACTCACCTGCGACAGGCCTTCACCTTCTGCACAATCTTGCTGAGCTCCTCGAAGCTGGTGCGCGACTCCACGCAATATTTCTGCGCGAGCAGCTGAATGATCTTGTTCACCTGCGAGGTGCTGTGCACGCTGCCCATGTTGTCCTCGACCAGGCGATCGCTGCTGCGATGCTCGGCCACCTTCTGGATGAGCAGCTCCAGCATTTGCTTGTTGGTCAGCAGCTGGCGATAGATGCGATCGGCACGCTCCAGCGAGCTATGAATTAATTGCACCGTCTTGGCGCGATCCTCGGCCGATTCAATGGGATCGACAGCGCAGCAGACGCGCGCATACATGCTGAAATCGAACTTGGCATATTTGCAGAAGCCGCACGAGTGGCACAAGAAAGGATCCTTCTCGTCGTAGTTGATGGCGCGACACTTGTGGCACTGGAACACATTCTCGCCGCAATTGCCACAGACGCCCGGATAGGCGGGCACGGCTGCACTGCAGCGTGGACACTGCAGATTCTCACTGGAGCCGCTGACCGTCTCATAGAAGTCGGCAAACTCAATCATCAGATTGCAAGCGGTGATCGGCAACGGGAAATCGATCTTGAGTTCCGTCTGCCCGGACTGCAGGGAAACGGAACGTGCCTTGTGCCACAGTGCCGGGCGATTCTTCAGCTCGACCACGGCCTGCACACTGCGATTGTTGTAGTACACATTGATGGTGCGCACCATTTTGGTGCGTTTGAGATCCGCGATGCGTACGATCAGCTTGGAGATGGTGTGACACTGCACAAGCTTGTAGATCATGGTGGTTGTCGTATACTTCGAGTCGGACTTCACCGAGGGCAATTTAATGTTGGCCATGGGCACCTCCGGATTGTTGCACACCAGACACGGCTCCGATTCCAGATAGTAGCCGTTCACCTAGCAGATAAACAGATAACATAAACATAAACATTTCTTTTTTATGATATGATCGTTCCCTCAGCATACCTGCAGTATGGACTCCAGCGTGGTGTAGATGGGCGCATTGGGATGCTTGCAGAGCAGCTCGTTCTGCTGGCGCAACACTTCGACGGCACGAGATACAAACTCCGGCAGACGATCCGTAATGCTGCGCGTGCTCAGGGTGAGATAACCGAGCAGATCGACAAATTGTGCCGTGCGGCGGCCATAGCTCGGCACCAGGGGCCACAGATTCCAGAAGATGTTGAGCAACTTCTCGCGCTGCCGCTCATTCGCATGCTCGAAGAGGCCCGTCATGAAGGAGTGCGCCTGCCAGCGCAACTGGCTCACATTGTTCTCCAGCAGGAAGATGCGCACGAAGCGTATGATGAGCGCATCGCTGGCATAGCGGAAGATCTGATGCACGAACGTGCTGCACTGTGCCGGATCGAACTTGGAGTAGTAGGCCGTATCTGTATCCTCGCTCTTCTCGCGATCACCACGCAGCTTGCTGCTAGACGAGGCTTGCACCTGCTGCTGTTGCGGCTGCTGCTGCTGCTGCTTGATGCCAGCAATGGGCTGTGGTATATTGCAGACGGCTGCCTGCAGCAGCTGTATTATGATCGGGGAGACGCCATCGTCCAGCTGATAGCAGGCGATCTCCATTAGCATGGCCAGTGCATCCTCGTGCACCACACAGAACTTCTGCCAGTTGCCTGTGCGCATTTGACTGATCTCCTGACAGGTGCGCAGATGCTCCGTCAGCTCCACGAGCGCATCGTAGCTCAGCATGGGTGGATTGGCATTGTAAGGAGCGCCGTTCTTGAAGAGAAGACAATCATTAATAATAATAAGGAAAAATTGCATGCCGAAAACAATGGCCTACCTTGCTGCTGACAATGCTGCAGACGCGCTTGACCACGCGGAAGTGTGCATCCAGCGAGTGGCCATCGCGATACATGCGGAATTTCTCCTTGCTGCCGCAGATGTACATGAGCAGCTTGCGCACCTGGCGACGCAGCAGTGCATTCAGATTGAGCATCATGTACTCGCACAGTGTAAAGGTCATGGCCTCGCAGAAGCCGCTGTCATAGTTATCCGGATGTGCGCTGCTCAGCCTCAATATCTGATAGGGCAAACGCACGATTATCTCAGTGAGCAGTGCATCGTACGACTCGAAAATATCCGGATAGTTCTTCAGATAGTTGTGTGGTATGAGTATCGATATGTCTGGCTTGGGTCCATGTTTGATGGGCTTCAGCAGTTGCGCCGAGGTGCCAGTGCCCGCGGCATTGCCACTCGCTGGCAGTGCGCCACCAGTGCCACCCGCTGCATACGGATCGCCGAGCACTTGTTTCCAGTGCACGAGCAGCGTGTTGAGCGCCTCCAGCGCATAGACAAATGCACCGCTCTTGCTCAGCACATTCGCCGTGGTGCTGGCCACAAACGAGCTGTTGTCCTTGAACTGATGCGGTGGCGATGTGGTGCCCGTCTGCTTCGACTTGGTCTTGCCCATCATGACACCGAACAGCGAGAGCAATGCCAGACGCACCTCGTTGGCGGGGCACTTGGTTTCCATCTGCAATAAGAAAAATGTTGAGTTTGATTTGTAGTTAAGCACAGAGATTAACCTACCTTGGTTGCTGCACCACGTTTGCCGATCTCCACGTACTCCACCAGCGCAGCGAGCAGCTCCTGCAGCACCTGCTGATCGCGCTCGTTATTGCCATTCAGATCGGTTGTCAGCATAAGTATGACCTGGATAAGTGGTATGGCCTGCAGCCCGTTGCACAGATCGAAGGTGCCCAGATGCTCTATGATGCTCTCCAGCACGGCAATTCTGTAGGTGATTAAACGATTAATAGTAATAATAATAATAATTATAGTCATAATAATAATTATAGTAATAATAATTATTTAGTAATAGTAATAATTATTATAGTAATAATAGTAATAATTATAGTAATAATAATTATAGTAATAATAATAATAATTATGGTAATAATTATTGTAGTAATGATAATAATAATAATAATTATAGCAATAATAATAATAATTATAGTAATAATAATAATAATTATAGTAATAATAATAATAATTATAGTAATAATAATAATTATAGTAATAATAATAATAATTATAGTAATAATAATAATAATTATAGTAATAATAATAATAATTATAGTAATAATAATAATAATTATAGTAATAAAAATAATAACTATAGTAATAATAATAATTATTGAAGTAATAATAATAATAGTTATAGTAATAATAATAATAATTAAAGTAATAATAATAATAATATAATTACCTCAAATCATGCAGCTTGCTCAGCTTCTCATCCTCGTTGATCTCGTTGTCCTCGCTGCTGCTCATGGCGCTGAGCGCCGCGACACAGCCGCTGCTTGTGCCCGGCTGTTCCTGCTCCTGATCCTTGCTCTGGCGTGGCGGCGACGCATTCGCGTGATCGCCAAAATTGCTGCTGCGCGCTGAGGTGCCGCCAATGCTTTCAACACCGCTGCCACCGCTCTCGGAGCCGCCACTGCCAGCCGGTTCGGCCGGCGAGGTGCGTAGCGTAGAGCCATCGGTGGCCACATTGGAGCCCTCATCATCATCCGAACCGGCTGCATCGCCACTGACTGCGGCGCTGGCAGCTGCTGCTGCCGCTAGACGCATACCCTGCAGATTGGCCAATCCCTGCTGCAGAGATTGCAATGCATTGGCATCTCCGCCATGCTGCTGCAGACTGAGCGCAATGGCAATGTCCATAATGGTCTCATCGTCAGCATCTTCGGGCAGACCAAGCATGCGCGGAAAGCCGCCGCCCATGAAAGCCTCCAGATTGAGCAATTGTCGCTGTTGTTGTTGTTGTTGTTGCACCGAGCCCATGGCTTCGGCGTCCATCAGCGCATTGGCATCCGCTGCAGCCACATTGGCAGCGGCGTCGACGGCCGCCGCGGCTGCTTCCTCGATTATGTCACTGGCCGCCTGCGAGGCGGCACCCTGCAGAGCACTCAGATTGCTGCTACTAATCGCCGACGTGGAAGGTGTGGGTGTTGAGCAGGCCGGCGGCGTTGTGACCAACGCCACCTTGCGACGCTTCATGCGTGGACTGAGCAGCAGAATCAGCGCCTCCTTGGCACTGTGACTGATCACGCTGGCGTCGTGCTTGAGCAGCTCAATGAAGTACTTGGTCATGCGTCCAACCTGGTTGGCGTCGGCCAAGGCGAATCCATACATAATCTCCACCAGACAGTGGACAATCGTCTCCGTCTGGCAGAGGCCACGTCGTACGATATTTGTTGGCTCATCCAGTGCGGGCGTCACCTTGTGCAGCTCCATGACAATGGACATCAGGGCGGGCACAATGTCATAGCTGCACTCGGCGCAGATCTTGGCCAGCGATTGAGGGCGCGCATTGGCTATGCCCCGGACGAGCAGTATAAGCCTGTAGAAGGCTTCCGGATCAACATCCTGCAGCGAGTCGAGCTGACTGAGTTTCGGCAGTATGGCCTGCAATTCCCCATGCACGAATTGCAGCAGAACCCCGTCCTTATAGCTGTGATAGGCACTCCGGCTGCCATAGAGCGTGGCCAGCACATAGCGCGCTTGGGTCTGCACGGGATTCGGTGTGGGCAGCAGCAACAGTGCGCTCGCCGTTTTCACCGCCTTCTGCCGCATGGCAGCAGCGACAGCTCCACCGTTGCCCAGCAAATGCAGTGCACAGTCGAGCACCTCGAGCAGGTGCGTGCACATGCGATCCAGTTGGGTGATGCAATTGAATCCCTCGCCGAAATTGGCACAACTTGCCGGCGAGGCAATGGCCGCAGCTGCGCTGGCGCCGCCAGCTGTGGCCGGCAACTCCTCAGTGTCGTCTGGCCAGCCGACAAGTTCCTTCGACTTGCCATAGACCTCGATGCAATCGAGGAGCGTCACATGTTCCGGATCCTGCGACTTGGCGAAGCACACCTTCAGCAGTTTATCCGACTGCAGCATTTCCTCACGCGTGAGGGGTATATCGAACCAGCGTGCACGTCGCACTGGCGTCGGAATCGTGCGTCCCAGTATCGTCACCGATTGCGGTGCACGTTGCGTGTCCTGTGTGCCCAGCAGCACACGTATGCCGACTATGACCACGTTGGGATCATTGTTGATCACCTCGAGCGTGAAACCATTGGCCCGTGTGCTTGCGACAAACATGCCCGTGGAGAAGAGACGCGTCTTGAGCTTCTGCTTGTTGTAGATCTGCAGCAGATCGTTGCCACCGAACTCCACATCGGCGAGCATGTTGCAGTGCTCGAAGAAGTCAATGGGGAACACTGGCACGCCACCCGAGGTCAATTGCTTCTGCTGGCCACCGGATTTGCGTGGTATCTTATTGGGTTTGCTCGACTTGGGACTGGTGGCGGATATGTTGCTGCCACTCTTGGCCAGCAGCGTGTTGGAGTACAGCTGATTGCCCAAGGGCTGCACGCGTGGCGACAACCAGAAGCTCGTGTGCTCTGGCTGGGCGGAGAAGATGCGCAGGCTGCCATCCTCGCAGAGCAGCAGCAGTGTCGTCTTCTCGGTGCCGGCAACCGAATGCCGAATGCCCACAACGTCCATGATGCGCGACTTGGCCGACTGCGCCTTGATCTCCTGCATATAGATGAGCTCCGGTGTGAGCATGAGGATTATGGGATTATTGGATGTCTGCATGTTGGCATATATAAGTCCGGGATGTCCAGCGACCTCGGTCCATTGCACCAGCGGCTGTAGTGGACCTTTCGATGAGGACTTGCTGACAGCGAGGTTCGTGTCCAGATGGTAGATGCCCTTAACGCCCTGATTGACATTGGTCAGCGGCGAGACGAAGCTGCGACCCGAAGCGTAGCTGTAGAAGAGCAACTGCAGTGCATGCGAATAGTAAATGGAGACGCCACCGCCGCCGACTTGACCATTCACGTCCTTGATGTGATGATGCGTCAGCTCCAGCGTATTGGTCACATAGAAATCACCGTGCACGGCCAGACTCTGCTCGTCCAGGGTCTGATAGTAGATGTAGCCGCTGCTGGCAAATGTGAGCATGTAGTAGGCTCCCTCCTGGTACATAAATGTGCAATCTCGTATTTTCCCAACAGCCACAAGATAATAATATTTCGGGCTATATGCATCCACTGCCAGATCATAGATCTTTACATAATCCGAGGTGACCAACGCGAGCAGCGTCTGCGAACCGGGCAGCCAGACGGCCTTCTTAATGTAGTTGCCATTGTCCAGATGAGGCGTGACTACGATGTGCTCATTGGTGCTGCCACTGCTCGAGAAGGTGAGCACATGGCACTCCTTCAGTCCACACACGGCCAGGCAGTCCTCATTGCAAGGATTCGCCGCCAGTGAGAGCACAGTGCAGGCAATTGGCGCCGAACTGAGCTGTGTGAGTGTCAGTTTACGCTTGGAGGCGTCCGCCTGCTTCAGCAGCGCCGACAGCTGCAGTATGGTCACCTTTCCCTTCTCATGCGAGACGGCAAGCTGTTGCCGCCTGCCGTGCGGCGACGACAGACAGCAGAAGGCGACACGACGCACAACGCCCGAGGAGATGAGATGCTTGATGGTCTGGCCCTGATCACCCGAATAGTTCATGCGCACATTCTCGAAGGCGCCCTCCTGGGAGCCCAAGGTGGCGAACATGAGCTGATCGGTCACCTGAGGAGAGATTGGAACAGTTAAAACATTATAACTTCAATGGAATTCTCCTGGACGCACCTGGAAATTCTGCTCCAACTGATGCAGACGCTCCAGTGCTGCCGTGGCGCGCTTGTGGCAGCCCACAATCGAGTAGAGTGTGCAGTTCTCGCGTATCGAGGGCAACAGCACATCGAAATACTCCAGGATGCAGCGCACCACAAGCATCCATTGATCCGGATGCTGCAATGCCTCACGATGCGGATCGAGCAGCTTGCCAAGCAGTGCGATGCGCTCGTTACTCAGCGAATCCTTGCGCACCTGCGTGGGCGGCGACTGACGCTTCTTGCCGGCCGCCAAGAGACTCATGTGCGCCGGCACATAGCCATCCCGCGCATCGCAGCCACTGGTGGGCAGACGGCGACTCAACGCCTGACAGGAACCATCCTCCTTGGCGCCACAGTCACAGAAGAAGTTGCCGTACTTGGCGTAGCTGACATCGTGGCCCTTGTGGCAGACGCGGGCGCAGACGGAGCACACGCCCACGGTGTTGATCATGTTGCAGGTGTGACAGTGGTACCAGTGCTGGTTCATGAACTCCTTCTGGGTCTGCGAGAAGGTGCACAGCTTGTTGTTCAGCGTATCCTCGTCCGAGTCGTCGAGCAGCGAGTCCTGCTCCTGCTGATCATCTGCCAGCTCGTCGTACAGATCATCGATATCCGATTGCAGCTCATCGTCCCATGGTGGCATATGCTGACGACTGCCGCGATAGCCAATGCCCTGCAGCAGCTCGCTCAGGTAACGCAACAATGCACTCACATTCTCGGCATGGCGCAGCTGCTTGTCGGGCAACTGCAGCTTGGCCAGCTCAAGCCAGAGTAACGTTGTGTTGAATAGCGCCACGTGTCCACGTGCAGGCGCCGCATCCGCCAAGGTAATCATAATCTGCAGCACATCTGCGAAATCGCAACCGTCCTGTGGTGGCGTAATCAGTGTCTGTCCCAGCTGCAACAGTGCCTGGAAGAGTGGCGGTGCCAACTGTGCCGCGGCTGGTTGATCCCGCACCAGAGACTTGACAAAGCTGAGGAGCAGCGCACCATTGCGGTTTTGAGTGGCTCCCGTTTGCGCATCGCAAGCTTGAGAGGAATCCTCCGATTGATTGTTAGGCTGTATGACTGTCTGCCAAAGACTCAGTATTTGTGATGTTATGAGTGCAGCATTCGCATTGCCACCACCAACACCAACACCACCACCACTACCACCGGCAGCGGCGCAATCGTAATCTATATCCATGGCGTCCAGTTGATCCGAAATGCTGGGCATAGCCGAAACAGTTGCCATATTTGTCGGAGTCTGAGCATTGCTGCTGGAACTGCTCGAGGGTTGAATTATGCCGCTGGTCAGGAGCTTGCACGAGGCCTCACAGCTGCTACTGTTGGCGGCTGCGCCTACGACATTCGGTCCGTAGATAATGTGCGCCAGCCAGAGCTTCAAGCGAGACACATCCACGGTGCCCAGCTCAGCGAAGCACTCCACAAGCTCCTCATGGTGGAACTGCGCATCTGGCTGCGACGACTGCTCAAACAGACGCTCCACAAACTGCAGCATCTTGCGCGCGTAGCTCAGTGGCAGCGTGGTGCCCGTGAAGGAGAGCAGCAGTGTGGTAAGGCTTCCAGCGCGCTGCTCCTTAAAGAATTGACGCATTGCCTGCACAGCCGTGGGCACATCCAGCATCTTGATCATGGTCTTAAGTACGGCGAAGAGCATGGATTCATTGAAAAGCGCTCGCTGTTCCTGATCCCCAGCTGCAGCACCCGCCGGCGGTTGCCTGAGCTCGCCGGAGAATTCAATCAGCATCTGATAGCAGTGTCCAATCATGTGCTCGAAGAGCAACTGCTTATGCGCCTCGTTGGTCAAGCCATGCAGTATCTCCCTGAGGCACTGCTCGCTCTGGCTCTGCAGGTAGTCGGTGCGCATGTCCATCATGGATGCAATCAGCAATGGCTTCAGCTGTGTCTCCACCTCCGCAATGGCCGTGCAGAACGGCAGCAACAGCTCGATCAGATGTAGTATGGACTTCAGGCAATGCTTCAGTGTGTGCAGCGTCGAGTAGTTGCTCGTCTTGGTCAGCTCCGAGATGTGCGCATCGATGACGTTCAGTGTGTACGGTTCGACGGGATGTTGCTTGCCATTGAAGGCATCGTCGTTCACCAGCAGACACTTGGGCCACTCGTTTGCGATCAACTGCTTATCCTCATTGGGCAACAGCTTGAGGAAGGCGGCGTGCAGCTCCAGCATTATGGCTGGCTTATCGCTCACCACGGGCACAATCAGATTGAGTGCCTGCTCCGGCGTTGTGCTCGACAACTGCTTCAGCATCTGAGCACGCACAATGTTGGAGATGAGACTGTAGGACTCCATAAGTTTGAGCAGCAACTCGTTGCTCAGCTGAATGCGCTCCAGCAGATCGCCAGGCGTCAGTATGCTATCATCCGTTAGCTTCGATTGCTGCTCATCTATGGACTCACTGGAGGAATATACCTCCGGATCATTGGTTACACTCGAACTCTCGCGCTCGCGACTCTCCGAGGTGATGCTGTCGCTATCGGTCTCCTTGCGTTGCAACTTATAGCCGCCCTTATCAGCCCAGGCAACTGCCTGCATGTGTGCAATCAGCGCGTCGAAGAGTATTAGCAGCGGTAGGTGAGGACTTGGTGTAGCTAAACAGGAAAAACAAATTGGTTACAGCCCATAGTAACTTTTTTTGGTAATAATCCTTACCCTTGCTCAGCTGCTTGTTGAAAGCATCCACACCCAGCGATGTTTGCTTGAGACTATAGCGTATATCGGCGGTGCGTTCGACCACCTGAGTCCACAGCGACTCGGCGTACTGTGTGTACATGCCCTGTTTGACGAGGCTGTTGACCACCAGATCATGTGATCTGGCCAATGGGCAACGTATGCTCCAGATGAGCGAGTGTAGATTGGGTGCTCGCTCCGTCTTCAATGCCTCGACATGAGCTGTGGATGGTGGCAGACCCAGCAGCAATTTCCAAGCAATGCCAAAGCAATACTGCATGGCGCACAAGCTGTGCAGATTATCCTTGTCCTTGGACAGGAAGGCAGTCATGTCCGTAATGCCCAGTATATCAATGAGTGCATCGACCAGCAAAGGATACTTAAGCTTATCCGGTATGCAGAGCAAAAAGTTCCAGGCCAAACCATCTAATTTAAATTCCTGCGACCAGTGCGGTTTGGTGGGATCCGAGGAGACCAGGGAATAGAAGGTGGGGCGTATGGCTGTGCATTTGATAAAAGAAATGATTATAGATTTGCAGCTTACCAGGTAATTTATCATATTACTCACTTGTGCTGTAATCCCCGGCTGGAGACTTGCGGAACTTCTCCTCGATGTCCTGCCGGCAGTACGAGGTCAGCTTGGTGCGACTGTTGAGTAGATCTGTAATCTTCTGTGTATCCGGCATGCTGCTCACGCTGAACAGATTCCAGCGCACCTGGTCGAGTAGCTCGGGCGGTGCATTATACAGATGCTTCATCAGATACTCGAGGAAAAGCAGCAGACGCGACAGCAGCATCATTTGGCTGTTGCGTACGGTGCGCTCCGCGCTGATGCCACGACAAACATCGGCACAGCGTATGACGCCGCCGGCAGTCAGGAGTAGAATGGATTTCTTCTGCATCAAATTCAGCGAATGGAAGAGGAACAGCAGCAGCTGAGCATGTTCAATATTAAGATCTTCGTAGTCCGCATCGCTCGCATTGCCGGCGGAACAGACGCCCTCGACCAGTGTGTTGATGAGGCGATGCCAGACGGACAGACATGCCGCCTCCTTCTCTTGTGTGGGCTTCAGCAATAGGATCTGCACGAGCACAGACAATGTGCTGGGATAGACTTGCAGTGGCCAACTGTTGGTGTCGGTGGACCACGGTGAGATGGACAAGTGCTGCAGCAGATTCGACTGCAGTTGCTCCGAGAGCAGCGATGTTGAAATCAAATTGTGTATATAGCGACCAGCTGCGCCCGAGAATCGTATCATGGCAGTCTGCCAATTTGAGCAGCTGGGCTCGCCGCCGCCGCCGCCGCTGCTGGCGTTTGCGGCGCCCTCTTGGCGCATAACATCGCGATCGAAATCCTTTATTATATTCGCCATGAGCAGCATCTGCTGATCACTGACGCCGGCCTTGACATAGCGCTGCATATACGCATGTCGATTGGCCAGGAACTGGTCGAGGAAACAGAATATATCCGCTGCCAGATCCAAATACTCATGTGGCTCGTCCAGCTTGGGCACTAGCGCCGACTTCTGATCGCCATTGCGCTCCTGCGAGCAGGTATTAGCATTGTCATCGTGCGTCTCCGGCGATATGGTCTCCTTGAACCAATGTCCCAGATAACTCTCACTGTCATCCTCCTCCGAGTTGTCGGAGCACGACAGCGAATCATTGTAATAGGTTGTCGAATCCGAGTAGCTGATGGGCTCGCATTCGGTGCGATCTTTGGTATTCGCTCGCTTCAGTGTGCAGGCCTTGCGGTAGGCAACAGTCGCCAGGAAGGTGAAAAGCTGATGCAGTGTCGCAGTGTTCAGCACGCGCACAATTCGCTGCAGAGCGCTGTAGTTCTGCAGTATATCAAACTGCGCTGGTTCCACATCTAAGCCGCTGCCGCTGCCGCTGCCCGTTCCAGTAGTGCCACCACAGGCGGATTCTATTTTCAGATCATCGATCAGTTCGGAGAGCAGCTTAATGCTATGATTGGCTATGGCCGCATTGAGTTCACCAAATCCTTGCTGCACCTTGAAGAGATTAACTCGTGCAATCGGTGTACTTGGCGCCGCAGCAGCTGATGGCTCAGTACCAGTGCCAGTGCCCGTTGCTGTTGAGGATTTTGCAGTTGAGCTGCTGCTGCTGCCGGAGGCGCCCATGGCACCTTGTATGCCGCTTATGAGCAGCCAGGAACCATAACACAAATGATTCTGATAGACATGCATGCGAGCCGAAGCCTTGAACATGTCACCAATAATCGTATAGATCTCCAGCGCTTTGTTGACAATCGTACAAGCCTGTTCCTCGAAATCATCGTGATCTTTGCTGCTGGCCTGAACGCTGCTGCTGCCACCGCTGCCCTGGCTGGTTGATGCCGCAGCGGCCGGCTGCTGCGATTTCTGAGAGCTGCTACTGGCCTGACACATGCTCAGCACGCTGGCCGCTATTGAGGTGAGCACTGCGTTATATAGTGCTGCGATGCCGCACACCGAGAGCTTCTCAATGCGACTGGGCGTCAACGGCTGCAGTGCAATCAACGAGTGCGCCTGTCCCAGTATAGATAGATCGGTAAGCATGTGTGCCATGGCCGACTTGACGGTGCTGGCCTCCACCTGCGTCAGAGGCAGATACAACGTCTTGCCGCCCACAATTGTCTCCTGATATTTGGAACGATAGCGATTCAGTATGGGCAGATTTACGCCCACATCGAGCAGCGTGTCTACGCCGTTTTGCTCCTGAAAGTACTCCACATTGGCTGCCAGCAGTTGCTCCTGTAAAGCATATAAAAGTTCACGTTTTTAAAATCCACATTTTTTTAAAAAATTTGTTGATTACGCCACTTACTGTACAGTCGCTTATCTCTTCGCTCAGCGGCACCCAGGTCATCTTGCCCGGCTCCAGTGGGGCCAGCAGCTGTTGCAATATCACCGTTGAGAGATCCCAACGGGAGAGCTTGGTCTCAGACTTGGGCGATTCCTTCTCAGTGCCCGCACCGCTGCCGCCGCCAGCGCTGCTGTTGCTGCTGCTGCTACTGATGCTCTTGCTGGTTGACTCCGGATGCTTGGCGCTCTTGAGCACAGCCGCTACGGAATTGTAATCGAACTGGGCAGAGCCCGAGCCCGAGGCGGCATTCTCGCGTCCCTCGCAGAGCATTTTGAGTGCGACCAGCAGCCATTTGATCTCATACACCGACACCTTGGGCAGTCTGAAGAGTATGAAACGAATGAGCACTGCGCTGGCGTCGTGCAGTTGTGAAATTTGCGTCTGGCAGACTGAAAGCGAAAGACAAAGCACAATAAGTACACACACACACACATATATATATATATATATATATAAATGTGAATAAAAATTAAAGCATAATGCGTGAGTCATGCATTTGTATTTTAGTTGCATTTTTCTCTAGTGAAATTCTCTTTTGTTTCGTTGTGAAAAATCATTACGAGGGGGGGGGGGGGGTAGGACTCAGGAGGTTATACTTACTCGACTTAATTTGCATGAGCTTATCGGCCGCCAAAGCCGCAAAGGCGGTGTAGAATTGTGTGTAATTGCTTTCATCATCGAAAAAATCATGTTCGCTGCAATTAAACGAATTGGAAACCACAAAAATATCAAAAATTAGCAAGCTTTTTTTTCGAACGAGAAAAGTTTCGTCATTTCGCAGGTCGCCATATTTAATTTTGCAAGTCACCTTGCAGGCAAATTTTCAACTGCGCCATTTGTGCAGCAGCTGCGTATTTTTGGCTAGCAATTTTAATTGCACTCACCATCTTGTAATTGCTTTTAGTAGATTTGCTATTTCATTTTTGTTTAGAGCGCCTGTACGATTGGATAAAAGTGGTTTTACAACCGAGTTCCAATCCGTACCTCCACTGTGCGCCGACATTTTTTTAACACTGATTTGACGTCCCTTTTTTTTCACACACTCTGCTTCTTCTTCAATTCCGATTGCTTGCGGACTGTCAGCGGTGCGCTTGCTTTGTGTCGACAGTTTAGCGGTACTTTTGTTGTGGTGTATTCTTTGTTTACGTATGGCACGCAAATGAAAGACGTATAATTTTTAAGTGTTGTGTGACGCACCGTGTGGGCACACAGCTGTTGGTGTTGGAAAACGTATTTGCAAACTTGCGCAAATTGAATGTGGAAATTTAAGCGAGTACATTAGATAAAATCACACGGCGTACAAAAAATATAGATTAGTCTATTACCTTCAACAATAAACAGGTAAGGCATACTTCGTTATTGCCAGCACTCTCTAGCACCGAGCCGAGTGCTGACATTTTTCCCTCGCAACGATAGAGCAACACTGTTTTCGGCACAGCGTGATTGTCAAACTGCCTGCCTGCCCTTCACTTCGTGCTGCATTCCACAAATGTTTTAAATTCAATTAAAATTAATTCAAAACAAAATGCAGTTCTTTTTTAAAATAAGCGAACCCGATCCCAATGCAACGCCAAGCGCGACTAGCACCACCAGCACGGCTAATCCGCACAGCCTACTACAGCCGCAACAGCCCGCCGCACTAATCGAGCCCAAAGACGCGCAACACGAAATTAAATTGCAGTACGTTTATGGTTTTTAATAGCGCACACCAAATGGTAATTACTGCATTTCAGAAACATAGTGGCCACCTTCTCGGTGGACTGCGAGCTCGACCTGAAGACCATCAACTCGCGCACCCGCAACTCGGAGTACACGCCCAAGCGCTTCCGCGGCGTCATCATGCGCATGCACTCGCCGCGCTGCACGGCGCTCATCTTCCGCACCGGCAAAGTGATCTGCACCGGTGCCCGCAATGAGACGGAGGCGAACATTGGCTCGCGCAAGTTCGCACGCATCCTGCAGAAGCTCGGCTTCCCGGTCAAGTTCGTGGACTACAAGCTGCAGAACATCGTGGCCACCGTCGACCTGCGCTTCCCCATTCGCCTGGAGAACTTGAACCAGGTGCACGGCCAGTTCAGCTCCTACGAGCCGGAAATGTTTCCCGGCCTCATCTATCGCATGGTCAAGCCGCGCATCGTCCTGCTCATCTTCGTCAATGGCAAAGTGGTGTTCACGGGCGCCAAATCCCGCAAGGATATCCTGGATTGCCTCGAGGCAATATCCCCCATACTGCTGAGTTTTCGCAAAACGTAGACCCTGCTCTATTTTATATCTGTGTTCCTTAAGTTTAGCATAGCGTATTTAGCATTTAGCAAGCAAATATACCTAAACCCATGACTATTATGCCAGAATATTCCTTCGGCGTTGGTTTATTTCTCTGCCAGTGTTGCCAAACGCATTTGCTAGACCATATATTCTTTCGTTCAATTTGTTTGCGTTACCTTTCTATCAATTATACTGCGGTATATTTATTTAACGACGGGTTCTTCTGCTGTCAGTGTTGCCACGTTCATTTTAAGCGGTATATTTATTACGTTCAATTTGTTTATTTTTGATTCTTTTATTCTGATTACATTGCAGTATTTTTGTTTGGACAACGGTTGCTTTTATTTTGAAAAAATCTTATAGAATACTTTATTTTCGATTCAAATTTTACATAAATATTATAATATATATTTATTTATTTATTTTCGATACATTTATACCGATATCCCGTTTACTTAACGACGGGTACTTCTGCTGCCAGTGTTGCTACGTTCGTTTTAACAGGTATATTTATTACATTAAATTTGTTTATTTTCGATTCATTTATGCTGATTACCTTGATTTGACGATGGTTGCTTTTATTTTGAGAAAATCATATAAAATTCTTTTTTTTCGATTACTACAAGCTACAAGTATACATAAATATTAAATGTGATATTATTTATTTATTTTCAATACATTCAAACCGACGAAGGGTTATTTTCCCGCCAGTGCTGCCACACTCGTTTTAAATCAAAATATATATGTTTATTACCAAATATAAAGCAGATTTGTTGGGCTCTCGTAAATATTGTTTATTTTATTATTTTTATTTATAACCTAGAAAACGTACACTTAAAAACTTTACTTATCTACCTCCATAGCAGAGCGACGCTGAGCTCAGTTTTCATACCACACATGGGTTCCTCAGCCGCCAGTGTTGCCACATTCGTTTTTAGGCGGGCTATTCAAATAGATTTTTTATCGTGTTTTATGAGATTTCGTTATTATTTATTTTCGATTCATTCGTTACAAAGAAAACATACACTTGACAGATTCATTTATGTCTAACCATAAAAGTGGGACGGAAAACTCAGATTTCAAGAGTCGTTACATGGCTATATAGGGTTGGTTTTGTGTGTGTTTGCTTCAATATTGTACAAAATCAATATGCAGGCTCGTTTCTTGTGATTTTAAAAATACGTATAAAAGACTTACAAGCTATGTAGATTCATTTGTTGCAACATTAATGTATAAATGTATTGGACGGTCGCTTTCAACGTTATCATTAGATTATGATATATATAGTATTTATATATATATATGTGTGTTGCTGAATTGATATGCATGCTTTCGCGAAAAAATAAACCATATATATTCACTATCGATTTCTAAAATCTAATAAAGGCAATTTGTGATTTGAAAAAAGACACTTGTGGCTTGACTTTCGCTTTCGTTTCCATTTCCATTTAAAAAGTGGCACTTGGAGCGCCCAGCTGCAGTTAAGGCATAGACACTAATTTCTGTTTCGAGTGGGGGTTTGGGATTACTTATAAGTAAATACTAAAATGATATATATATATTATACGTAATCAAATTTGATCCTTCATAGTGACAAAGTGTGTGTGTGTTTCGGAAACAAATATACGATATTTTGTACAGTTCGATATTATGAGATTACGGCTGGTCGGAAAAACTCAAAAAATACAAATGGACGGAATGCAATTTCATAGGAGCAACATATAAAAAATCAACTAAAAACTCAACACTCAAAACTCAATGCAATAAACTAAACATTTCCGTTTGTGTTTGCTTTTGGACTGCTAGTGATCGGTTGTAGTATGGGACCCTACGCCTAGGTGAACAGTTGGAGCATGTTAAGCACTAGATGCGTACGACTGCGCAGCAGGTAAATGAAGACGCTGAAGAACAGCAGCGAGACGGACATGGAGGCGCGCCAGCCCATGTTGTAGATGGAGCAGTACGGGCACTGCGAGCTGCCGCACACCTCGCAGATATTGAGCAGATATGTGGGCAGCGCATCGAAGATCGACTCGTTGAAGCGCTCTGTAAAAGATACAAAATGAAGTTAGGTTTACATTAAGCAGGAAATACCCGATTTAATTACTTACCCGGCGCATAGTAGTCGTAGACGCGCACGGGCAGATAGCGCGACATATTCGCGACGGGGAACCAGCGCTCTATCGTGAAGTTCACACAGATGTCCTCCTGATCAAGCTGTGAGTGGAACGTGATAGGTTATTAGTATACTACTGTGTGCCAAAAAGTAAGGTGAATTTTCAATTTAAATATAAGTGTTACAAAGACTTTAAAGAGGGTAGACTATACCGGAAAGGGACTTTTTGGCCTGTTTCGAGGATTTGAAAAAACGTTGGCATAAGTGCATTTTATCGGGATTACTTTGATGGGATGAAATTGATTTAGGAGTATAAATAAAGAATTTTGACTTTACAAAAATATTCACCTTACTTTTTGCCCAAAGTATTTCTCCTCATTTAAAGTAAACCCCCTTCCCACACTTACGTAATCAAAGTAGAAGACAATCTTGCGCTCCAGATAGCGCGCACGTCGCAGATTGCGTACGCGATTGCTCAGCACGTAGGTGTCCAGTTTCTGCTGCTGTATCCAGTAGCCTGTCGGTATGGCCACATCCAGCACAGCCATGCCCGAGCGTTCCGATTCCTGTGTGTTGATCCAGCTGCGAGGCGGCAAAAAAAAAAAAGAAAACAGTAAGTGGATGGAGCAGGGACAGCACAATAAGGAACACTCACTGCTGGCAGGCCACGTAGGAGATGTGCGACTGATTCCTGCCGTGGAAGATGGCCTTGGTGTGCAGTCCGAATGCCGGCACCGGCGGCTTCGTCTGGAACTTCTCAATGTCCACGTTGTACTGCACATGCATCTGCAGTATGGCATAGCCGGCGCCCTTGGCCTGCACCTTGATGGTGCCCCAAGCATCGGGTATCTAAATAGAACAATCGATAACAAGCGAAGAAAGCTACAGTCGAGTGCACTACAATAATACCTAAAAAAAAAAAATTCGGAAACTTTTCGACTTTTCCTATAATTTGATTTACCGTTTTACAAAATCGATTTTTGGGGGCGGTGGGCATGGCATCCAAAATTTGAAAATTCGCATTCTGCGTTATGTTACAGGGCATTTTACTACCAAATTTGGTGCTTCCAGCTATTCTAGTGTTCTTTTAACTATAAAAATGTGTTTTCTGGAGGCGGTGGGTGTGGCATCCAAAAGTCTAAGATCCAACTTCTGCATAATGTTGCAAGACACCCTCCTACCAAATTTGGTGCGTTTATCTCTTTTCGTTATTGAATTATTTGCAAAAAATCAAAAAACCAATTTATCGATTTGTGGAGGCGGTGGGCGTGGCACATCAAGTTTTAAATAAACTCGATCTGCGTATTCAATACACGCACACTCCCACCAAGTCTGGTGTCTCTAGCTTTTTTAATAGCTAAGATCTGTGCGTTCATACAGACGGACGGACATGACCAAATCGCCTCGACTATTGATGCTGATCAAGAATATATATACTTTATATGGTCTGCCACGCCTCCTTCTGCCTGTTACATACATTTTCACAAAGTTAATACTACTGTGGGCAAAAAGTAAGGTGAATATTTTAAATATTCACCTTACTTTTTGCCCACAGTAGTATACCATTTTTTACCCATTTTCAATTGGTAATTGGTATAAAAATCAGCCCCTGCTCTGCTCACCTCAATGCTCTGCATTCTGGCCAAGTTGGTGTCATCGATGTGCAGCTCCTGCGTCTTGCCGCCCTGCGACGAGGCCTCGATCTCGACATTCAGCGATGAGACCTCACGCAGCCGCGAGCGCACCGTGTACTCCACCAGTGCGTGCAGTGCGGCACTAGTGTCCTGCGTGGACGCCCAACCGCCCTCATTCAGACGCTGTGCCGTCAGCCAACGAACGATGGGATCCACGAAGAACTCGCGTCGCGCCACATAAACCAAAAGCGCATACGCCGTCGTCTCAATGTTCAGCGAGTCATGGGCGTACGGCAGACGCGGCAGCGAGAACCACTTTTGATTCTCGAGCTTGCGCGGCGGCTGCGGCAATTCCTCGCTGCTCCAGTACATGAAATCGCCAATGGTGCGTGCATGCTTGCGCAGTATGGTGAAGACATGCTCGGCCGTCGGCGAATTGCAGAGCTGCAGCGCATATGCCGTAATGGCCACATCATACGGCTCCGGCGTGAGCTGCAGGAACTCCAAGTTGCGCTCAATGAACATGATGGCACGCTGCGTGGCCAGTGCGACGCGTGCGCTCAGTATGCCCGACAGATCCTTGACCGTGGCCAGTGTGATGAGCACGTGCGAGGTCAGGGTGACATTGCGATTCGTCTGCTTGGTGAAGCTGCCGAAATTCGTGCGATTCATCTTGCGATCCGGCAGCCAGGTGACCTCATAGAAGGATCCCTCTCGCGTCTGATGCTGCAGCAGCCAGCGTATGTTCTTCTCCATGATGGTCTTATCCACCCAGATGAAGTTCTCCCACTCGTAGAACGAGGCCTCCTGGAAGACGCGCAGACAGTAGCTGGTCAGCCACACCGACGACGCCGAGTTGTTCCAGTCGGAGCGGAACAGCGAGAAGCTGCCGTCGGCACGCATGAAGCTCAACTGGCGCTGATACGCGATGTTCATGTGGTAGAAGGCATCCTTCTCGAGCGTCTTATTGCGCTGATTGATCAGACGCATATACATGATGGTATAGAGATTGGCGGCAAAGCTGAAGGCATTCTGCTCGGCCGACTCCATGGGCAGGTACAGCAGCGACGTGGCATTGACGGGCATCGTGGGGAATATGGGACCAACAACATCACCCACCACCGAGATGCGTGCCCGGTTCGAGCCGTAGACAAAGTAACGATCCACCTGGTATGGTATCTCTGGCGTTTGTGTGATGTTCACGTGCATGTACTCCAGCACGTAGGCGCGATTCGAGAGATCCAGCAGCACGGACTGATGCCGGTACTGGGGCAGGCCGTCGGACTCGACGTGCAGCGTGCGCGTTATGGTGTCCGTACCCAGTAGCGTGGCCACATGCAGCGTGACATCCACATTGCCCAGTCGCTGCGGCACCACCGGCACATAGACCACCGTCGTGCTCTGCGCCTCCAAATAGATGAAGAACTGATGCTCACCGAAGCTGGTGCGTGGATTGTACGAGCGCACAATGCCATCCTCCTCGACGTGCACGAACTTGTAGTTGGGGCTGCCGTGCAGCACCACCGTCGCCTCAATGGGCGTGGTCATGTAGTTGAACACCGTGACACGTATGCCCACCTGTTCGCCCTGCCGGCACACCGTCGGCATTTCCACATTGATGAAGAAGGGCTGCACGCCCACATACTCAAGGGCCTTGTTCAACATGCCGAAACCCTTCGAGGGGCTGACACTGAAGGCACTAACCATCCAGTAGGCCGGACGATCCGGCACCTCCACATTGAAGATGTAACGCCCATGCGGTCCAATATTCACATCCTTCCACAGCCAGACGTTCTCGTAGTGCCGCAGCACGCGATTGAAGCGATACTTGCGATAGTTCAACAATTCCGTATCATTGTGCAGCTTGCAGCCGATCTCATCCGTGCCATCATCGCAGTCGTAGAGTCCATCGCAGCGCTTCTCCAGCCGATAGCAGCGTCCGCTCAGGCACTCGCCATACCCCAAGGTGCGATTGCAGTTCTCCTGGCGACGCGGCACATAGCCATCGGTGAAGACAATCAGGCCGCTGTACTCGAACGTGCGATTCGCATCGATGCCAAACGAGGAGGCCGGGAAGTAGACAAGCTCGTCGGGATTACCCTCGTGCGAGTACCAGATGTGCTTGTACGTGCCATTCGTCTGCTCATCGAAGTTCGACATCTTCGTGATGATCTTGGCGTAGGTCAACTCATTGCCCGCCTGCATCGTGTAGAATGCACTGTCGATGCCCGAGAGACCCACATAGGAGCCGGGCTCACCGAAGATCGCCACCTCGACCTTCTCGCCGGTGCGCGCCTTGCGATTATTGATGTACACGGTGAAGTTGTTGCGCGAGATGCCATTGACGGGGAACGTCAGGGAGTCGGCAACCACCTGACCCTGCTGATTGATCTTCCACACCACCATGGTGGCCATGGGTGCCATTTCGGCACTCAGCACCACCGCAATGGTGCGTATGCCCTCGGTGATGGTCTCGCGATCATTGATCAGTATGACGCCTTTCGACATGATCAAATAGTTGAACTCCTCCAGGTAGAAATTCGTGCGTATATGGAAGATGATGTAGTCCCCCACAATGGGTTGCTCCGTGCTGGTGGTGATCTTGATGTGTTGATTGCGCGGCGAGTAGTGCGAGACGAGCAGCAGCTCCGTCTGTATGCGTTCCCCCCGCGGATCCACAAAGACCGCCTGCAGGCGCATGTTCTGCACGCCGTTGAGGAAGTCCCGCGCCTGCGGACGCTCGTCCAGCTGCAGATCGTTGCGTATATCGATCTTGAGCTCCCACACACCGTCGCTCTGCTGCGACATGTGCAGCCGCTGCGTGGGCCAGTCACGTCGTCCACCGTTGCGACTCTCCACAAAACCGCTGACCTCCATCAGGCCCTGACGCAGCAGATTGGGATTGATGGGTGAGCCGTCGTGATACTCAACCACCAGGTACGTGGTGAAGGGCATGGCCGGCTTGAAGACCTGCGGCGATTCGCCGAGGAAGGCGACACGCAGACTCGAGTTGTAGACACGCGCCACAGAGTAACCACTGATCACTTCATCGTAGAACTTCTCGCCCACGGTGGCCGTGATCAGTATCTCCATGTTGGCCAGATTGGGTACGAGCACCTCGAGCTCACGCAGCGGCCACTTGAAGTCGAAGGTGCCGTTGAAGTAGCGCAGATAGGGCAATGTCTTGCGATAGCTGCTCGTCCACGAGTTGTCGTAGTTGTCCTGGAACTCCGGCTTGCGCACCCAGAAGGGCCACTCCTCCTCGAACTGATAGCTCCGCTCGACAATGTGACTGCTGCGATAGAGCACATCCTGCGAGAGATCGACGCCATCCTGTGGCAGCTGTGCGGGCACATTGTACGGCTGCTGTTGATTGCTGTTCAGATTGGGATTGTTGTAGCGCCAGCGATCGTTGTACAGATTCTGCTGCTCCAGCGGCGAGCGACCCAGTCGGAACTTCTCGTTGAGCACCTGATTGCTGAAGTAGCCAATGGGTCGAATGGAGGCCTTCAGCGTTAGGTTGCCGCGCACGGGCAGGCCGCTGGTAAAGTTCGCCATGATGCGACCATAGATAAAGGGATCCGTGGTAAAGAAGTAGGCCGGCATCGTCACATTGACCTCGAAGCGTGTCTGGTAGTATTCCTCCACGCTGAAGTGGCTCTCCTCCTGCTGGCCCTGCGCTATTACGCGGATCGTCCATTCGCCAAAGGTCGGCTGATCCGACAGCTTGTACTCCAGCGAAACGGAGCCCAGATTCGATTGACTATGGGGGAAAGGTAGTGAAGAGTTTAACTAATTGCTATAGAGTACTAGAGAGAAGCCGAAGCCTGCATACCCTTCATTAATTAGTGTTTTAACTGACAAACGGACAAGGTTACAACGGCGCTTCTGTCGATGCTCATAAATATATACTAGAGCTGGCAAAAAAATCGATGTTTGCCACTATCGATTGTTCGATTGTTTTACGGGATAACATCTATACTATCAAATTTTCATTCAAAAATCATATTTTATTGTTTTCTTTCATTATCCTAATATTTAATATTGTTTTGAATGTAGAAAATCGCATCTATTTGCATTAAGTTCGCACAATCGATAGTATCGATAGTGCACCGATGTTTGGCCAGCACTAACAAATACGCATTATAGGGTGGAAGATGTCTCAACTGGCCTTACTGGCTTAAATAGTTACAGCCTTTGCTAGCGTACAAAAAGATGAAAATAACAAAAATTGTCCGATAGCTTCTATGACAGCTATATGATAAATCGCTGCGATCAGGCTCGTTTCAGCTTACCGACAGCATGCCGACCAAAGACGCATACCCACCAAATTGCATCAAAATAGCTACAAAACTGAGCGACTTATGTGCATTTCAGCAGACTTAACGGACAAACGGACAAAAAAAAGTGCAAGTGCAAGCTTACCGTGAGAGCCAACGCTTTAGTATATGCCTATTGGGATCGAGCATGTAGACATCGATGGCATTGTCGAATCCTTTCAGTTCCGTGGTGATGGGTATCGTGCGGAACCTCACAGTTTCGCCCTGCATGTAGAGCGGCTTGTCCGTCTGCACAAAGATGGTCATGGAGCGTTGCGAGAAATCGAGACGCGTCTCATTCAGAAAGGCCAGACCACCGAAGACATCCTGATAGAAGCCCTCGACGCGCAGCCTGTAATCCCCGCCCACACTTGTGGGCGGTATGCGCATCAGCAGCGTCTCGGGTACACCCTCCTTGACGTCCTTGGAGTCGCCGCTGATCTGGACGCCGTTGCACGAGATACTCGCGTGCACTGTGATGGGATACTTGGCCTGCAGTATGGACACGGACACCTGATAGATCAGGCCCGGACGCACCATGCGCGAGGCCACAATGAAGTACGTGGGCTCGCGATTGTGCAGCGTCTCCAGGAAGAAGGACTTGGGATTGTACGGGCTCTTGCCACGCCCCAAGTGCGGCTCATCGTCATCGTAGGCGCTGGGACGCTTGTTGTAATCATCCTGTGTGCCGAGTTCGTTGTAACCGCCGCCGCCAAATGTTGTGGGATTGGGGTTGTTGTTGTAGTTGTTGTTGGGATTCGTATTAGGATCGAGATTTGCTCCGTACTGCTGCTGATTGATGTCGTACTGCGATGTGGGTTGTTGTTGCGGCAGCAGCGGTTGTTGCTGCTGCTGTTGTTGTTGTTGCTGCTGCTGCTGTTGTTGTACGTTGTAGTAGCTGCCTTCGTTCTGTGCCGCCACGTGGCACAGTGCGCCGAGTAGCAGCAACGCGTGCAGCATATGCCACAAGCGCTGCATCATCCCAGTTTGTGGCTGCTACGCTGCAATAAGTCAAACAATCAATCAATCAGCGCATGAAGTGAGTGCTAAATGGCTGTGAGTGTGCGTGTGTGTGTGTGTGTGTGAATGAAGTGCATCAATTAACAGGCGCAGTCTGCTTATCCTGCTTGTAGCTTATAAATAGTTGCTGACTGCTGCGTTATGTTGTTCTGCCCGTTGTTGTTGTTGCTGCTGTTGTTGTTATTATTTCTGCTGTTGCGGGAGCTCTCGTCTGTTGTGCATGCTTTTCTGCTCTGGTCTGCTCGAGTGGTTTCCGCGTGCTGTGAGGGCAGCCAAAACATGCAAGCAGTGTTGCCAAGTTTTGCCTTTTTAAGGCCAGAGCTAGCTTTTTTTGTTTTAGCAAAGTGAGATTGCGGAAAAAAAGTTATTCTATGTTTCATTTTAAGTTTGCAATTAAATTAAATAAAACAATTTTAATTGGCAAAATTAATTTAATTAATTTTATTGAATTGCAAATTGATTTAACCGATTTGCTGGTAGTAAGTTATTTTATTATTATTTATATATTTTTTTTTTATATAGATATATTTTCTTTTTTTATTTTATTATTTTTCTTTTTTTATTTCTTTATTTATTTTATTATTTTATTTTTTTATTTATTTTTATTTAGTTTATTTCATTTTATTTTTATTTATTTATTTTATTTTATTTGTTTTATTTTTATTATTTATTCTATTTTTGTTTCTTTTTTTGTTTTTTTTTTCTTTTTTACTTATTTTTTTATTTTATTTTTTATTGTGTTTTTTTTATTTTTTATTTTATTTTATTTTATCCTATTTATCTGTTAGTAAATAATGCTGTTTCACTGTCTTTACCCTAGTTTATCTAACATCACTACACTTTGTTTTGCCCATCAGTATAGGCGATAACAAAATTAAAATAATCTGCTTAGTTATGCGATTTGTGAACCCAGAATGCATAGAGGATCAGTGATCGGTGATCAGGTTTAACATGATATACAAATCTTAATTTTTACATTTTTCAATGAATTGAATTAATAAATTTAGTTATTTGTTTATTACAGGTTTAAGGCATATAATTACAGTTTTTATTGCTTCGCAATATTTCAGCATTGTTCTTTTTTATTTTTGGCCTTTTTCGAGCCATTTTTATAGCATCAAATTGTTGGCAGCTCTGCAAATGCAACACAACGCACTGCAAATGCTCTTAACAGCACTACGAACAGAGTTGCATGCCAACAACAATGCAGTGCAATGTTAAGCAGATGTTAACAGCGCTGTTAGCTAAGCGCATATGCGTTTAAATTATTGTTCAATAAAGTTAAGCTGTTTTTGTAAATATTATTCGATAGGCACCATGGAGAGTTTCATCGATTAGGAACGCCCTCGGGCAAGTGTATCAAATGAGGGCGTTGCACGCCTCTATTTATAGCAGCGCCACTACTGCTGGCAGGAGCGGATTTGGGCGGCCAACTACAAACGTACTAGCACACACACACACACACACACACACACAAGCACGCACGCACGCACTCACACACCAACATACACTCACTTCTCTTGCAAAAATACCACAAAACACACACTTGCTGTGTTTTTAAACTGTGTCAAATTTTAAGTTAAATGTCATTCAAGTGGGAGCGCAATTAGTCTTTGATATGGGATATGTGCCAAAGCGATTTAAGGCGACGCCTAAAAAAAGCCTCTCTAATTTACGACATAATCTTAGGCTGGCCCATTTACGCCGTGTGTGCCATATACTTTTTGGCAGCGAAAGGAATTTGTTGAAAATGTAATGTGAGAACAGGAAGCAATCTCGCAATAACCAGCTTCGATAACATATATCGATAACTTTAGTTTAAATTTATTGTATGTCCACTATAAACATAATCGCAGCCAATTTATATATGTATGTGTGTGTGTGCCTTCTTCAGAGAGGAAACACAAACGTTATGATTATCAATAATAATCTTCTCAATCGTATTTAGACCATTAAAATAGCAAAAACTAGCTTTGATAATATGTATCGATAACTGTATTTTAAATGTCTCGTTTGCCTACTATAAAATGGCGAGACAATCGCAGCCAATTTATATATGTGTGTGTGTGCTGCTATGATTCTTCACAAGCAAGTGTTATATATGTGTGTGTGTGTGCTGCTGTACATCTTTTCAAACAAGTGTTAGTGTTATTAAAAATCCATCTGTTTATCGATAACAAACTGTTTAATCGTATTTAGTATATCAAAATGGCCGCCAGAAAGCTGCAATTTTCTCCACTGACTCCGAATTTTCGAAATGACGAATTGGACAAGTGAAAAATGAAAATCAGCTTATCATGATCACACAGTCAAGAAGCAGGGATAAAGGACAATGCCAGGCAACCATAGAAAAACGCCCGTGAAAAGGTGAGAGACCGAGCGGCAAGGACAATTAGGTAGCAGCAGCAGCAGACTACGTCGCACTTGACCCTCAGGGCTAAAAGAGAGAGAGGGAGAGAGAGAGAGGAGCAGGGAGGGAGGCAGAGCATTTGAAAGAGCGTTGCCGGTAATGCACAGGGCTAGCGCAGCATAACACGCAACAACGATGTTAGTGTCTGTTACCTGCGCGCGTGTATACATATGTGTGTGTGTGTTTGTGTGCTGGCTATGCGCACTGAAGCAGCAGAAGTCGCTGGCCGAAGTGAAAACAAATACAAAACTAAACGAGAAACCCAAACTCGCGCTCACAGCAGCAGCTCAGCGGACAGTGTAATCCACCCTTTTGCTCTAACGCACACATACACAGACAGCCATAGCCACAGCCACTGACACACAAGTGCAGCCATTCACACATGTAACTGCCTGTGTTTGTGTGTGTGTGTAAGTGGCATTAATTAACGCAAGAAACATACTCAAAGGGGAGAGGGCAAAAGTGCAATTTAAATACCAGCAGGACACTTCAGGCACACACCAAATTGCCAAAAGGGCAACTGGCTATGAAACCCGAGTGCAGCCAATTTCCAATTGGGCAGCAGGTGGCAGCAGGCCACAACTGAAGCGCGTCTTTTTTTTCGCAGGAAGCGCAGCCTGTGCGTATTTTTTTTCTCGCAAAATGCATGGCAAGCTAATTCGATAGAGATTACGCCTTTCGGGGGGCGCTTGAGTTTTCTCAATTTTCGGTCAACGCCCATGCGAAGGCAGCAACAACAGCAGCAGCAGCAACGGCAACAACAACAACGTCGCAGCATAATAACAACGCAGCAGTAAGCGCAGGTATTTGAGCAAACAAATTTTGGGCGGGTCGCCGTCGGGGAATTGGTTGAAAAAGCACATGTGCACTCACCTTTTCAATTAGAATATTGTGCTCACGCTGATTGGCAGTGCGGGCGCATTATTTGTAACAACAAAAGTAACACAAAGATAACTTTTAACTTAAATTTTAAATAAATGAAACACAAAACCTGCAAGCAGCACGCACACACAAACCCGCAACGCGATGACTTATGCTAGTGACGGGCAATTAAAAACTGACTTAAGTTATCGCACCACACCCCTTCACATCGCAAGCCGTTGCGAAATATCGATACTTATGCGAGTAACGATGATTTCACAATAAGCCGATTGAATACTGATCAGTAAATTTTTCACAATAAGAGTTGATGTATCAATTAATGTAAATTTATTACAAAGAAAACATATACTATATCCGAAACATAACACTAAATTTACAACTCACAAGTATTCGTAACTACATGCAATACGATAGCTAGCGCTGGTTTCGGGCAACCTGGTGCGCAACAGTGTTGTACAACGATAGCTTGCAGGGCTGGCTGGGATTTTGGTATTTTTTGTGTGTGACCAAGCTGCACGCGACAGTAAATGCCCACTATTTCAGGCATGTGCATGTGTGTTTGTGTGTGTATTGTATGCGTGTGATGTAAGGTCATTCGCGTGAAAATATCAGCGAGGAAAAAATCGAATTTTTGTGTTTTGTGTGCTAGGTAAATTCCGAAAGAGTGCAAAAGAATGTAACTAAAACCAGTGCGAATGCGATATTAATCAAGTTATGCACAATAATGCTCGGTGAAGACGTGTAAAGTTCGACATAAATGTCTTAACGCAAAAAATTATGACAAAAAGCAGCAGCAGAACACTCATACACATGCAAACGCAAGCACGCACACAGGCACACGTATATACTTGCAAGCAGAGGAGCTTGAGCTAGAACCTAGAGTTGTCAACGCTGTCCGAGGAATTTCGTCATTGAGTGTGTCGCGTATTTTCGTGGCTCTATGTGCTTGTGTGCATGACACTGTGTGTGCGTGCGTGTGTATGTGTATTTTATGCGTGCCTCGTTTGCATATATGTGTGTGTGTGTGAGTGTGAGTGTGTTGGTAGAGTTCTTATAGTAAAACAAGAAAAGCCAAGAAAGAATTAAACGAAAAAGTGTAAAAATCTACACAATTTGTGCAAATTTATTGGCCAGGTGCGATACAGTGGGCCGCGTCTAGCTAGATCAAGCTCGCCAGCGTTTGAAAAACTATTACATAAATAGTACAAAGTGTAAATGTAAATGTTATTGAAAAGCGCAAGGCGAAGGCGCCGCCGCTGCTGCTGCTGCTGTCGCGCACGCTGTCGTCATCGCGGCAAAAAAAAAAAAGAAAAAAAAAAACGTCGAATGAAAGAAAGGAGGAAAAGAGGGAGCAGCTAGCGAAAATCCCGTTACTATATTTGCACTCAATACGAGTACTCATTGTTTGCCATTATGCCTGGCACACAGACATAAATACATACATACACACATACTGACAAATTAAGTTATGTATGTGTTGGTGCTTCGTTTCCATCTCGTGACTTGGAATTGTTGAGTTCGAGTATATTGACTCCTGGTCACACAAATTAATTTTAGTCCCTGCTGTCGCAGTCGCCGTCGCCGTCGACGCCGCTGTGAAAATCAACTAATAATTGCTATTGCTATAGAGTGATGACAACGAGGGCCGCGCGGGTGGCCTCTGTCTCTCTGTGTGTGCGTGTGCGTGTGTGTGAGTGACCTCGTGTCTGTGTGTCGCGTGCTTTTGCTTGTATGTGTGCGTGTGCGGCAGCGGCAAGGAGTGTCATGCGTATTTTGCTGCTGCTGCTTCTTACCCACGCACACACACTGCCATTTATATAAATATATATATATAAACACACATACATACACCCCAACATGAGCGCTTCCTGCGCCTCTCGCATCATCAACAACAAGAAGAATACGCTGCTCCTTTGCTCCAACGAGTTTTATCTTGTTTTCCGTTTTAATCATATGCGGGCGCAGAGACACAATCACGTCATCCAGCCTGACACACGCGCACACACACACACATACTCGCGCACACTATAAAGTCATTCGTATTTGTGTGAAGTTTTGAGCTGAGAGCAAAGCCGCCGCTGCTGTTGTGTGTGTGGGCGGTGCGTAAATTCTAACGCTGTTGAAAGGTTTTTATTTCAAGCTTCATTAATTAAATTTAATTCGTTGAAATTATTATTGTCGCCTATTAATAATTGCCAAGTCAATTTGAAAGCTGTGTCAACGGCAGCAGCAGCAGCAGCATCGCATCATCAACGACTACGTCAATATTGTTGTTGTTCTCCTTTTCGCAAGTCTCTTTGCTTGTGTGTGTGTGTGTGTGTGCGAGCGAGAGTACAGTAAATAAACGATGACCGCGACACTGAGTCATGACTACCCGATGACGTTATGCTGCGCTAAAAGGCAATTTGTCTCGAAAGTGGTCCGAACTTTGCCAATAAAACGCACAACTTTATCAAAATGTTATATCCCACACACACACAAACACACACATTGGAGCAAACAGAAAATCGATATCGAGTTCGCCGCACACAATCGATAACATGTGGCAGCCCCCCATCACTATGGCTCAGCTGATATTCGCTCTCTCTTGCTCTCTCGCTGCAGTTGCAAATTTGCCAGCAATTAGAAAATAAATAAAAATCAAAGTGTAAGCAGCAAATTATAAATTATATTACATGACGCGCTGTGCGCGCCTTTTGTTTCGACAACGCAACGAAATTAGCTTAGCAGCTCAGCCAGCAGCCCAGCTAAAAATCATGTGAGAACCGCTGCCAACCGCTTTCGGGCAGCTCATCAGTCTCGTTCCTGGTGCCTACCTCTCTTCCTCTCTCTCTCTCTCTCTCTCTCTCTGGCCATTGCCCGGCGATACACGTTCTGCTACTTGTCTCTTGTATTTGCATAAAATACTGCAATGAGCGCTTTATCTTAATGCGATATACTTATAACGGTGTGTGTGTGTGCATTTACACACACACACATGCATGCGCGTATACTTATATGCTGTGTACATATGGAGGAGGATATGGTGGAATGCCGCCGCATACACGTCGCGGCGGGGTAAACAAACTCCCGCTGCTGTCGCTGCTGTTGCTGTTGCTGCTCTGCAGCTGTGCCGCTGATAACGCTGCTGCTGCTGCCGTCGTTGCTGTCATTCGCTGCCGTTCAAAACGAATTTCAATCTCAAAGCAACAGCAAAAACAATGAGCTAATAACAAATCCGCACGACTTTTATCAGTCAGCCGTGACGCCGCTGTCGCTGTCGCTGCCGCTGCCGACGTCGTCCGAGCGCGCGAACGAGCGACCGATGGCCGAGCGAGCGTCTCTGCTGCTCTGCCGTGCTCTGCTCTGCTCTGCTCTTTGCCTACTCGCTCGCTTGCTGCACAGCGGCAAGTTCAGTCTGCTCGCTGAATTCGTTGCGTTACGTTTACGTTTACGTTGCCGCTGCCTTCCGTTCTCTGTTGTTGTTGTGTTCCGTGTCCGTTTGCCGTTTCGCCGTCTCAGTTGGTGTGTAGTCTAGTGTAGTGCCAGTGCCAGTGCCAGTTATTTTGGCCAACAGTGCGTATGGGCAATTTTTGATTAACTTAAACGACAAATTGTTGCGTTCTCGTGTTCGTTTGGCTAGTTGTCTGTGTGTGTGTGTGAATATAATAGAAATATTAATACTAAAAAAATACACTCAACTGCTGGCATTATATAGTATTATACTATACGAGTTTCAGCTTGAGTTTTGAGTGCGTTTTCGCCTCGGCAACGTCAATGTGCCATATTTCTTTTTCGGTTTGCGAGCCAAAAATTCCTCGACCCCCAGTCTCGTTTGTGTGTGTGTGTGTGTGAGAGAGAGAGAGAGTGAGAGCTTTTGACTACGCATGCAAATGAATAACGTCAAAAGTTTCGTTTAGCGCGACAAACATATGAGAAATTAGCCAAAGGTGCAGGCACAACGTTAAAACTGCTGCTGCTGCTCCCCCATAGCCTGCGGTACCCCGGCTGTCCCGCACCTCCTCGGCACGAGCACGTGTGCAGACGCCAGCGAGTGCGAATGAGTGCAAAATAAATTTTAAAAAATTATTTTATTTTGCCATTTTGCGTGCACATCCTTGAGCTACGCCGCCCCCCCTCCACCTTCTCTCTCACTCTTTTTCTCTTCCGCCTGCTCCTCCTTCTTTCTTACGCGCTGTTGACGCCGACGACGACGACGCACTTGAAGTGAGGACGCCGCCGCCGCCGCCGCGGGCTTTTCTTATTCTTCTTGCGTTCTTCTTCTACTTTCTTTATTTTGCACAAAATTTATGTATTTTTAAATTTGCTGTGCAAAAGCGCATAAAACTCAAAACGAACGAGCGGCAAAGCATAAAAGACAAATTTCCACAAAGAAAGACATCAACAAAAAAGCATACGAAAATAAAGCAATAATTTAAAATTGAAATTTAAATATATAAAAGTTTAAAGTTGCAAGTAAAAATGAAAATTGTTTGTTAAAATAATTTTTCTCCACTTTTCTTCTTCAATTGCGAAAAAATAGCGACAAGAGAAATAAGAACAAAAGCTGGAGCTGGTTAAAGAAAAAAAGATAGAAGGAGAAGAATCGTTATAACAAAACACAAATACAACCAATACAACCAACCAAACAACCGACAACAACAACAACATCAACTAATATCAAATTAATGTTAAGAATAATTAATTAACGAGCAAATCGTATAAAATCTATACATAAATTAATCTTAATAATGATATACATAGTAAGTTAAGGATAAAGTACAAAACAAAAAAAATAATACAAATAAAGGGAAAAACGGAATAGAGAAGAGAAACAACCATAACCAACAAGCAACCAACCAACAAACCGAAAACCAACAAACCAACAACAACAACAACCAACCAAATATAATTAATCAATCAAGAAAATAGTTAATGCAAATCTAATATGTGCATGCAAGCAATTTGAAACGACGACAACCACAGCAAAATAATACAACAATACTAACTACAACACAAACAACAGCAACAACAACAACAACAACACGGATCAATACCAAAGATGGAGGCAAAATTCTTGGCTAGCGCTCTTTCATTCCTCTCGATATTTTTAGCGGTTTATGCTCAATCATTTGGTGAGTAAACAACAAGCAGCACTACGAAACCCTTATTAAACTTATGACACCCAAAATAATAATAAATAATTATGATAATAAAGCAGAGAACATTTACCAACCAACCCAATTACCCCCATATAATTAAGCTCTCCCTTAAATCTATATATGATCTATATCTATATCTTTATGTATGTATTATATGTACTCGTACACGTACTATGTGTGTGTGCAGCAGAAATTGCAAACAATAACAAAGAGCTGAAAAAAAAAAAAAAAAAAATGAAAAGAAAATCATAAGAAATGATAGTATGTGGCTTACAATATCCCACCAGCCGTCGACCGACCGCGCCCTACCAGCGCCAAAACGCCCTAATTGCCCGGTGCAGAGCCCAACACTGTTGCCTTAGCCCATTTCAAATCTATTTTCTCGTACTCCCAGCAGAACTTTCGCGCCTGTCAAGTGTGCAGAAATCCACCTGCTTTTCGCAGCACTTTAGGCATATAGATGTCTAAGAGTCAGCAGTATAAACACCCTAATTATATATCTATAATAAAGTTAAACCGAAATTATACAAAACAAGACTGAGTAAATTTAGAGAATTATTAATTGCACCGATTAATTATAATAGTTTTGGTTAATGTAATTGAAAACTTTTAGAAGTAAATACCACTGTAAGCTGTAATATATGTACAGGTAATGTTTGCGAAAATTTAGAAAACTTGGATGTATTTTGAAATGCCTTCTACTCTTTTTTTTTCTCTTCGAGCGTTGTAATAATACTGCATTTTGTTAGAAATATTTTTCTATAAAATGCAGGACATTCTTTTGGTTCTACGTAGATGCCCCAAAGTTCTGCTGGGCATCGACACACACACACAATTATATATAATATAGCATAACATAACATACACACACTCACACACACACTCACACACACACTCAGACATTGAGCGAACACTTTCCTTTCGCTTGGTTTTTGTTTTCTCTTTTACAATGTAAAAGCGCCCCTCCTCCTCCTCCGCCCCAGAGGCCAGGTTCGTCTTGCTCTCTCTCTTTCCCACTGCGAATCTTTCTCTATCCCGCTCATTCTCTCTCTGTCGCTCTGTCTATCGTTTTGGCCTTTAGTTAAGTGTACTTGTGCTTCGATATTTTTGTGTTGCTTTTTATAGTTTATATTGTTGGTTGGGTTTGCCTCGTACTCTGGGACAGAGACTGGTCGACATTGTATGCTGCTCTTCTTCTCTGTCTTCTTCGCCATATTCCCTCGTTCCCCACTCTCTCTGTCTCTCTCTCTCTCTCTCTACACACAACACTCAATATATGTACGATATATATATATATATATATATATAGATAAGTTTTCTTCTACTATGCGCTCATTTGATTTTCAATTTTCCACACAATTGCAAAAAGCAAAGGAAAAGCAACAGCAACAGCAACAATTTATTAAGTTCATTTTAGTATTTCAGTTCAGTTCAAATCTTATGAGTTTTTCTCTAGTTTCTCCTTATTTTCAGTCTTTTTTTTTTTGTTGCCCCTTTTTGTTTAACTTTAGCTATTTACACGGTCCCCAGGTATACCTAGTCTCAGCCGGTCCGTGAGGCCGTCCGCTTGTCCGTTTGTCCGCTCGCTGGCTTGTTTATATTAACTCATCGACCCGGTACTCGGTATTCGGTATTTGGTACTCGGTACTCTGTACCGGCAGCAGCTGCATTGTTTACATTGCGCATGTAGAAAACTGTTTGGCCGTCAAAATGTTCTCGGTTCGGTTGGATTCTCTGCTCTGCTGCTGTTCTCTATATTATGGCATAGCCTTTGCCTTTGCCTTGCTTTAATCTATCTATTTATTATTCTAAGCATACTATCCATTTACCATTTAGCCAGGCCATCTATCTATGCGTTCGTCGTCCCCCCATGCGGTGATTTTCACATTCAAGGTGTATAATCAATTTTTTTTTTTTTTTTTTTTTTCATTTTATTTTTTCTTTAAATATATTCTTCATTTCATGCCACGTTCAGTATTACTTAAAATGCGACCTCTCAACGTGAGCCGCATAAGAAGTAATCCCCATATAATGCAAAATCCATAATGTATGTGTATAGTGATCCTCGATAGTTAAGTTAATAAATAGCCTATTAGAATATTTATTTAAGTATCCAATTATGTATCTCTTGATTCGCAATGGTTCAAAAAGCAAACGGAATTGCTTTCAATATCTGCAGTAGGATTTAAAAGTATGATAATACTTAAAATATACAAATACACAAAGAAAATACCTAAAGAAAATATAAATATATATATACATAGCATTATTAATTTGGCCCGATCTGTAAGAACCTCATTAGTATTTTCTTTTATTACTGTACACAACATTCTATCGATGTGGATATAACGATTTTCTTCGAAAATTTCGATCTCTGTTTATATAAGATTCTCAATTGGAGTATTGTTTATAGCATAATATATCGGACGAGTACTCATGAATGGATAACACATTGCCCCCATTTTCTAGGGTATTTCGGTTTCGTAGCGTTGCTTTCAGGTGTATTTAATCTTTATGATTATCAATTTTTATTCTGCACATGTTTCTGTTTTCATCCCGCCGCTCCCTCTAGTCTCTGTTTTTTTTTTTTTTTTCTTCTCGCGTTTTGTGTTCAATGTACAATATTTTCAATGCTTTTCTGAATTGTTTACGTAAATAGACGAATCATACGTAAAAATAATAGAAACTGGGGAAACTTTTGATATTTGAACGGTGAATTTTGTACGCTTTGAGCAGCTCCTGCACAGTTATAGATATGTATGTATCTATACAATATAGAACTGTACATAGTGCTCTGCTATATATAATATATAAATACTTGGACTATATATGTATGAATCAGAGACGTCGAGTCTTTGGCTATAAAAAGTAGTATCCACATTCTTATTGTAGTTGCGGTTTCTGTTATTGTTCCGTTACTTCAAAGCGAATTGCGTAGGCAAGCCAAAACCACGTGTTGTCCAGGTGTTAATGTTGGCTTTCCGTTAAGGTATTCCATTCTATTCTATTCTATGCCATTCCATTATTTTGCCTGCAACTGTTTTCCACAGTTCCACAGCTTTTTTGCGCTCGCATTTCCCGAGGTCTTTTCCGATCTGCGCAGGTTTTCTGAACTCCGCAATTGTTCAAATAAAATAACGAGAAAAACAACAGAGAGAACGAAGCAAGCGTCAGGTGAAATGTCCTGTGCGGTGTGAGTGTATGCGTGTATGTGTGTGTTTTTGGGGAGGAGAGTGTGCGTGTGTTTACATTGGGGCTTACCAGTTTTGTTTTCGCCATGTTTATTTAACGGCATTTTCATTACATTAATAAATGTCAAATATTTAAATTTCGGCTCGCCCTGCGAAAATTGAAGAAAGCCTCGCACAGTGGAACAACAATATACATAAACGCATTTAATAATTCATAATGTTTGATTCATTCGCGTTTAATTAATGACATCTTCTAATTGGCAAATTTAGCGCTGAGTGCGTCTCCGAGAATTACTTGTTATAGCTGAACTCTGGAGCTGTTGTTTTCTACTCGCATTACATGATTTGGCGAAATGAGCATTTTTGTGATTCATCAGAATGAATTTACACTTTCTTATCGGGTTTGCGAGTTATTAGTAGCACAATTTTATAGAAAACGCTGGAAAATACAGAGAATTACGGCAAAGTACAGAAAGATCTCTGAGAGTTTTAAAATATTTAAAGCTACGGTAGATTTAATTTGCTTTTAGAATCTCGGAATCTTTTTGTGTCTTGCATAGTTTTTATTATTTTTTTCAAAGACAATAAACATGAAATGTAATTTCCCTTTCAATGTCGTTGTCTCGCAGCGCGCGTCACAGTGAAAGAAAGCAGCCGCCCCCGCTGTGGGGCGTGGTCATATTGTTCTGCATGCAGTTGCAGTGAGTGCTTGCAACTCGAATGGTGGCACATTTTGCTATAGAGGTTGCCGCTGTGCTTCCGCTTGTGCCAGATAATGACTGCTTAAACAGAGCAATGCACAAAGCTATACACGACGCACATACAGTCGTACATAGTGTATATAATATATAGTATATAGCGTTGTATATGTGTGCATATAGCTGCTGGCTGCTGTGCTGCGCATTGGTTTATCAGCGAACTGCACCTTTCGCATTGCTCTGCTGCGTTCCATGCTAATTTACTACACAAATTGTGCGAGCTGAGGAGGAGCTGAACGGGGGAAACAAGTTTTGTATTTTCACTCTTATCTATTGCGTGATGGTGTTGCTGCTGCTGCTGCTGTTGTCCCTGGCCCCTGTTGTGCCTTGTTCTTTGCCCTGACAGCCAGCCCTCCCCCATTCCCCAGTATTTGACTCTCTAAGCACACGCTTTCATTAGCAGGCACCTGACAAAAGCTAAAAGTTCACACATCGTCTATTTAGAGGCAGACGGGCACTTATACGAGATAAATTTGTACACTCGCGCACATACGTAAACACATGCAGACTTGCATATACATACGCGCATATGTGTGTGCTTTTGTTAAACTTATTTTATATCTATACATTTCACATATTTAAAAATAAATATAAATAAATTTTTGCGTGAGAACAATAAATGTATATGCATACAACAAGTGAGTAAGTGTGTGTGTGAGTGAATGTGTGAATGTGTAAATGTGAGTGTCAACAAAGCGAGCTGAAAACATTTGCGCATGAATATTTTTTGAAATGTCAAGTTTCTTCTTTGCACTTGAAGACAATTGCGTGCGGCCCACTGTGCAGGCAGGCAGACAGGCTCTGGCTACACCCACACGCGCATACTTGTGTGTCTGCCTGCTGAATATATGACTGTATGTTTATGTGTGTGTGTGTATGTAAATATGTGAAATGTTCGTCTGACTGTCTGCCAGCGCATTGTGCTGCTGCCTCTGTTCCTTTTTGTTGTTGCTCTTCTTATTGCCGACGCTGTTGTTGTTGTTGTTGTTGTTGCTGTTACTGTATGTTTAGCTTTTCATCAACGCCGCCGCCGCCAAGTACGAAAAATAAAAACAAAGCGCTGCCAAACTAAAAGTCGTCACCAACGTCACTAGCTGCCAGTGTTACCCCCCAGCGCGCTGCCTGCCCCTATTGTTGAATCAATCAGCCGTAGTGAATGGTGGCAAGAGCAGGGAGCGAGGTGTGTGTGTGTTGAGGTGAGGTGAGTTGTCGGGTTGACGGCCAGCGCCTGTCGCACAATTTGGTCTTTTGCCCGCTTTGACAGAATCCGATTTTGCTCAAATATTTTCACTTTGACTGCTGCTCCTTGTGGCCGCTTCACATTGTTCTGCTGCTGCCCCCCCTTCCCCCTCCCCCCTGTTGTTTTTATTGTTGTTGGCTCAAAAAGCAAAGTGAAAATTTTTCCATTGTGACGTTGCGAAGCGACGCAGAGACAAAGAGAGAGAGAGAGAGCGAGAAAGAGAGAGAGAGAGAGTCATGAGCATGTATGATCAACATTAGAATAGTTTTTGCTCGTGCTTTGTTGCGGCTCCCCTGCACCGCACTTCGCCCTCCACTTCTACTGCCTGTTGGTAAGAGCGCACCAGGGGCGAGCAGCTATGGCGCTCCAAAGCCTTATCGCTTCAATAACTTTGACAATTTGAAATTGCTCGGCTTCAAAGTTCAAAAGCTGCTGCAAAGGTATGTGTGCATGTGCAAGTGTGTGTGTGGTGTTTTTTTTTTTTTTTTTTCTAAGTTTTTACAAGTTGCTCAATAAATACATAAAATGGCGCACACTGCCAAAGCGTGTGTAATAAATTTGTATGTGCACACACACACAAAGCAATATGTGTTTGTGTATGTGTGTGCGTCCATTTAGTTTTCTTCGAATCAATTTGCGTTGGTTTCAATTGTACCGAGCCAATAATAATTGACATAAATGTCTGGCACGAGCGAGAAGGCCGAATGAAATATTCAAAACTGTCTGACATGTTTTCTCTGCATTATTTATTGGATCAGAAATGTCTATGCATGTGCATGTGATATGTTTGTGTATGACGTTGGCAGCAGACGCCGCCTTAAACTGTGCAACTGTTCGACTGATCAACGCCGCTAGCCTCTGACCAGTGGCTGTCAAACTGTTGCCGGATTCCATTGGGCAAGTCGAGCGCTTGAGAGCTGGAAATTAAATTTAGCTAATGTTTATTTCGTTTAATTAGACAACTGCAAGGCAAATAAAATATTTATGTACACACACACAGAAAAAAAAAAAAAACAACAGACACACTACCCCAGAGAATTCTGCGCTGCTTTCAACATACTTGAAAACGTTAAAACAAGTGTTTTGTTAATGTTTGTTTGCTTAAATCTTTAATGTGCACTGCCAGCGAAACCCAAAAAGCCAAATTAAATACAATTTTTCAAGTTCTCCTCGCACTAATACGCTTACACATTTTTTTTTTTTTTTTTTTTTGCTGTTGCCTTGCCGTAAGGTTAAAACTGCAAAAACTTTTATACACACGCACACACACACGGACAGACACTGCCAAGGCGAGCTGGCAGAGGGCGGGCGAGAGCGAGCGAGCATCCCGCTGCTGCAGAGAGTGAGGAACATGGACGCTCAGACGCCTAGTCATTTTCATTTTGGTTGCTCTTGCTAATTTTAAAATAGACAAACACAATTTTTTATTTCAATTTACAGCAGCAGCAGCGGCAGCAAGGCGCACACACAAATGTTCTAAAACACAAGCACACATACAGACACACACACACACACATGCACATATGAAGCTACTGCTCTCACTGCCCAGACACATGACTCGACGCCGCTGTCGCAGTCGCAGTCGCAGTCGACGTAGCTGCCGCCTCTGTTGATGCCCGCAGTTCACCTCAATCTCCCCACACCCTGCGCCTTGGCACTTTGTTTGCTTTAGCGAGTAACGCGGTTGCGTATTTAAATATTTATGTATGTGTACGTATTTATAAATCTCAGTCTGATTATGATAAGCCTGATAATGATAATGGTTAGTTGGCACCTTTTTGTCGCAGCAGCGGCCCAAGTGCATAATGCACTGCAGTTCATGTGTCTCTCTCCCTCTCTCCATTGCGCCAGTGCCTCTCGTTGCCCTCTGCGTTTGCATTTGCACTTTATTTGTATTTGCTTTGCAATTGCTGTTGTTGTTGATTTTCTTTTTGCTTTATTTATTGCAATTGCTTTGTTTTGCACGCTGTTTGTCAATTGTTGCGAGTTTTCGCATTTAATTGGCGTGTTGCGTGCCAAGTACTTAATGAATTTCACGTTGTGCGTTCACTGACCGATCAATCGATACCCCGATCAATCGATAGGCGTCCGCACCAATTATCTGTTTCTGCTCTGTGTGTGTGTGTCCCCGTGACTGCACTGTGGGAAATTTGACCACTTTTTCTGGCCAAAACCTATTTTCTAAAAGTCAGAATATTCAAAAAATATTTTAGTACAAAGTTTTCACAAAAGATCAATCTGCAATATCTTAAAAAATTAGATTTTGTTATTTTTTTTTTCTAATATCATTAAGTGGGCCTTGCACGATGCTGTAATGAATGAAATTTGTTTTTATCTATAAACATGTTTTAATATTTGCGTTTTAGATAGCGCCATTTCATATTTATAAAGGTCTGAATAAAACAAGACTTTGAATAGCAAAACAAAGCGAGTCCAGCAGAGTCCACTAACGAAATGATTAATAAATGTTGAGTTGTCGGTTTTTAATGAAATGTATATAAACAAAAAGCACACTTTTTGCGATTTATCGTGAAATTCAATCTTAAAGGACATAACCTAACACTTCAAAAAATGATGTTTTTACTTATTGAAAACATTAACAAGAAAAATATGCTGAAAACATTCTGATTCAAATTGATTGAGTTTAATAAACTAAAAACAGAATTTTCAAAAAATATTTTCCGGGAAATTTAATGGAATTGAGGATATTTCTGAAGTTAGGACTTGACTTAGAGCTGTTATTAACTAAATGCTGAAAATTCATAGAAAGACTTAATTAACAGGGTCGCAAACGGTCGTTTACTTAAATTTATATTTCTGGTCATGAAAATAAATTAATAAATATTATTTTTACGTAAAATTGAATTAAAAAAAATATTTTAGTATTATTCGCTAAAACTTCTTCCATTTACTTGTAAAAACAAAAGCCAAAAAAATCAAATCAAAATATCTTGCCCCGTTCTTGAGTTATTAATTTCGTCCAGAAAAAGTGGACAAATTTCCCATAGTGGACTGTTTGTGGACTTTTATGCATGTGTTTGTAGTTGTAGTTGAAGCTCAATTGGTTTAGTTGTGTCAATCGGCAGCTTCTCGTTACATTCAGATCCACTTGAGCGGCCAAAGTTGAGTTTGCTTTTAGTTGTCTTCCTTTTATGTTTATTTTCGTTTGCTCAGCAGTGGCTTTCAAAGTGTGCACACACACACATAACATATTTACAACGTGACTCTTCAACTGTGTGCTTTCACGTGCACAACGCCTGCTAAAAATAACGGCACCCAGCGCACACACACACATGCGCACACTGACAGACTGGCACATAGACAATCACATAATATGGGCGCAATCAATTTTGTTTCGTGTTAATTAATTTTGCAATGTATTTTGTTTTTTTTTTTCTAATTGCTTGTGTTCGTTTTTGCGGCTTTTTGCAAATTCTCTGTGTAAATATTTTAATTGCCTTTGGCTACAACATTTTCAACTGCAACAACGAGAGCAGCAGCAACAGCAACAAAAACAACAACAACGAGCACATAAACACAATAACAAGGGGGGACTATTTCTTGTTGGCGTTGCCATGCCCCACAGCTCAATACGTTCATTAAAAAATAATAAAACCAAAACGAAAAATTAAAATGTAATGAGCGTTAACACACACACACACGCACACACCAATACAGTGTGGTCACACTGGCAAATGCCAATAACAATATGTCACGAGTGCCGTTTGTCGCCTGTGCGCAGACTGGCAAGGGAGGTGAGTGTGTGTGGGGAAGGGGGGCATGGTGAGTTTTCTTCTGCTGGCAGCCATAAATTTGATTAAATAAAGTTTTAGTTGGCTTTTGCTGCTCTTGTGCGCGCTCTCTGCCTCCCCTCGCTCTCTCACTCTCTTTATGCGCTTAGCTCATATTGCTGCTATTTGGCACAAGGAATGCGACAAAAACTATGCTAGATGAACAAGCAATAAACCATAAATTTCTTGTCACCGCCAACAACAGCAACAACAACCTGAACAGCTGTAGCGGTTAAACGGTTAGGGCGCTAGCAAGTGTATAACGAGCCATAACGAGTGCGAGTGAGAGCGCCGGCGACGAGTGTGGTGGGTGGTGAGAGAGAGGTGAGGTGAGGTGAGCTGCTGCGCTGGTAAGGTGTGTTACGCGCACGTGTCTCTATGTGTACGTATGTATGTATGTGTGTCAGTGTTGAATAAATTTATAATACTTTTCAGCTGCGTTCGCTTGTGTCTGTCTGCCTGTGGTTGTTGTTGTTCTTGTTGTTTTCTCGTTGGCTGCAATATGCTCTATGTTTGTAAATATATATGAGCGTATTTTTCGGCTAGGCAGTTAGTATGGGGCAGGGGGGAGGGGGAGGCTTCCTTCTATATGCAAATGAAATTGCTGTCTGCAATCTTTTTACGCTTAATTTTAAGCCGTAAAAAATGTCGCTAATGTTACGTACGTGTGTGCCTGTGTGTGTGTGCCTCTCTGTCTCTTTGTAAAGCCTAATCAACGAGTGTGTTGACATACAGCGATAAAGACAATGTCCGTCGGCGTTGGCACGTTAAATCAGTTGATAAGATTTCCGCTTTATCTGCGTACTGCGACTGGGTACACTACACACTACATATACTGATTGTAGTTGTATAGGAGTTGAGAAATTTATTGCCATATTAGCCTTTGCTTATTTGCTCCTATCACAATGGTACTTGTTGCCGCGTGTGATAAGCCATTCAGCTGATAAGACGAGTATTTCGTTCGCTATCAAACAAAAATAACGGCACATGGCCATTGGACACAAGTATTTACATCTACGTAAATATGCCCATACGTATGCATATGCATATGTATATAAGTCTATCAGTGTATCAGTGTTGTCAAGCCAGCTTTTTTCACGTCAAATGACGAAAAGCATGGAAAAAACGGACAGCGGGAATTCCGATTTTTTTTTAGTTTGCGATAAAAAGCAATTTTTTTTGTATTTTTTTATCTTTATTCTATTTCATTTTTTTTTTTTCTTAAAAGCGATAAATGGCTAAAAATTAACAATTAATAAAATGAAAACACATAATTTAAAATTTACTGTGAATAAAACCTATGAAAATTAACTCTCTTTTTTTTATTACTATATTATATTATATTATATATTAATAATATTAATTAATGTAATAAATATATGTGATAAATATGAAATATTATAGCATCATATTGTTGGCAACACTGTTTTGTATCTGTGTGTAGAGTGCTTTGTCTAAAGTTGTGTGCATACAGCTCTACAGATAAAGCCAAGGCTCCAGATTATGCAGTTGAAAGTGGACAGCGTTGACGTCATTGATTGTTCTGTGCTGCTTGCCCAATGCCATCTATAGCTACCAAGATATATGCGAATGCCCGTATGTGTGTGTGTGTGTGTGTGTGCGAGTGTCTGGGCTTATATATCATGTGAATGGATGGTACAGTTGATGGTAATCAATTTGATTGTGAAAACGAATCGAGTTGCGTCAGAGGAGGGAGCATATGACGAATGATTCGCAGGGGCGCAGATTCGTTAATTGACGGCGTTCAGAGTATTGTGTAATATCACAATATCAGGCAAAAATCACGTGTGAGCCGTGTGGTGAAATGCACTCTAAGCTAACTTGTAATTTACTCTGAATAATGCACAAAGAGAATTATGTGTTTGCTGGAAATAAATGTCGACTTATTGTTATATTTTCTCAAGTATTTGTCGTGTGTTTAATTGAGTGCATTGAGAATGCATGTGAACTATCGATAACTCTGGATTGACTGGGTGTACTGAGCGAGCTTAAACTAAATCATTTTTAGGAGTTGCAGCTGTACTTACCCTCAACTTATCGATAATTCCTGTTTTCTCAAGTATTTCTCGCGTGATTAATTGAGTGTACTAAGAATGCATGTGAACTATCGATAACTGTGGATTGACTGGGTGAGAGAGCTTAAACTTAATCATTTTTAGTACTTGCCTTCAACTTATCGATAACTCCTATTTTCTCAAGTATTTCTCGCGTAATTAATTGAGTGCACTAAGAATGCATGTGAACTATCGATAACTCTGGATTGGCTGAGTGTACTGAGCGAGCTTAAACTAAATCATTTTTTAGGAGTTGCAGCTGTACTTGCCCTCAACTTTTCGATAACTTTTTAGAGCTGCAGCTGTACACGAAATCAATGAGAAAACACATGTTCGATTCATTCATTAATCGATTACTTATTAGTTCAATTTAGCTCAATTTCTATTGGTTTATTCATTTATTATTTGAAACTGGTTTCTCCTCTTTTGGTGTGTGTATATGTAAGCAAGATTTATGACACATTAAGAACTAATATATATCAATGTATAAACACATATATATGTTTTGCAACTTGGCGCTGAAATCAAATAATACAGAACTGGAATCACATAACAGAACGAAAGATAGCAAACAAAAGCTAAACGATAAAAACAAAAATTAGAACACAAAAAACAAACACAAACACACACACACACTCACAGTCGATCGGAGCTGATCGGATCGTATTGTGGCACACATGCTATAGTAACCATATTTTATAGAGTGTAAAAGACCAATTAAAAAGCCACAAAGCCATTTTTGTTGTTAATTGTTGATGTGTTTTTCTTGATTTCGATGATTATGGTTTTCAATTGCGCCTAGCCCCGCCCTGCTCAGTTTTTGGCATTCCTGAAGCCCCCAACCGATAACGATAACTCTCTCACCACTCTCTGTGTGTGTATGTCTCTCTCTCTCTCTTTCGTTTGCTCTGACTGTGTCTCTCGCTACGAATTTGTTGTAACCTCCTTGCTGTGTGTGCTTTTAAAAACATATATATATATCTATCAAATATATATATTTATGTATATGTACTATATGTAATTGTGATCTGCTGCCGCTTTCCATTTCAATTTGGGGAAAAAACTGCACGAACAGCCAGTGGCATCGAGAACAACGACAGTGAGGAGTCGTCGTCGTCGTCGGAATTCGCCGACGCTGCAGATCCCGTGATCTACTACGGTGATTCGAACGTGAATATCGGCCATCCGTTCGAAATAAGTTGCATCGTTGCGATAACAGAGAAGATACACTGGACGAAGAACGGCGAGTCGATAACACGGCACAATTTGCGCCACGGACGCGACGATCACTCGTACATGTTATCGGAGTTGCCCATCGAGGGTAAGTATCTCAGCCACGACAGTGCGACAGTGCAAGCGAAGCAAGCGAAAACTCACCACTCACCACACTCCCTACTCCAAAAAAAAAAAAAAAAAAAAAAAAAATCCATACCACACGCATCACAGGCGAGAAGCACAAGATCGAGGCGCAGCTGAAGGTGCGCCACGCCCTCAAGGTGCACGAGGGCGACTATCAGTGCACCAACAACAACAAGCATCGCCGAGACAGGGGCAAGCATCCGCTGTACGTGCACGGCGGCGCCGGCAAAGAGCAGAGCTCGACGGAGAGCGGCAACTATCAGACTATTGACGAGATGACGCCCAGTTCGGCCAATGAGATCTTTACGGGCACGTGGAAGGAGCAGAAGCACAAGCAACAACAGTCGGCACAACATTATCCCCCCGCAACGGGTGGCAACGCCACGTCGGACTTTGGCCTTGGCTTTGCCTACGAGCAGACGCCAGCGCGACCCACCAGCAGATACAGCAATAACAACAACAATAACAACAACAACGATCTGACCACATCGTGGCACACGCTGTCGTCGGGCCGTCGTATTTACTCGGCGACACCGCCAGATTTTCCACCACCGCGCTTCAGCTTTATGGAGCACACTGTGGCGCCACCGGAGCCGCCCACCATTGAGTTGTACAATCAGACGCTGCCACATCATCGCCAGCAGCCGCATCAGCAGCATCAGCTGGAGGAAATTGCCACTGCCACAGCGACCGATGCTTCGGCAAGCGCCACAACGCTGCAGAGCTCGACGCATCATCATGCGCATCACCAGCAGCAGCAGCTGCAGCAGCAGGCGCAGCACACACTAAACACTTATCAACTGCCGCTGCCACCGCATCCGGCGTCGCCCCCTCACCATCACAATGAAAAGTATCAGACGAATGCGCCGCAGTTTATAGCGCCGGCGTTAGGTGGGGCTGCTGCCAGTGGTGGCTTTGCTGTCACGCAAGCGCCCACATATTTCACCACGGGCTACAACAACAACAACAACAACTACGGGCCTAAGCAGCAGCTGCCCAAGACGTTCTTGCCTATTAAAAAGGGTGAGCCACATAACACGCATTCACACAATGAACACAGTCACGCGCCCACATACAAACACGACTCACACACACAAACACGCATTTTAGTCCTGTTGTTGTTTGTTTTTGTCACAGCAGCAGCAGCAGCAATAACAACAACAACTCACACATTACGCTCTCGCTCTCTCATCACTTTGTGCCAGTCTCGCTCTTTCGCTCGTACTCGCTCTCTCTCGCCACTCTCCAATTTCGCTCTCTCCCCACTCTATTGCGCTAGCATCAAAAAAAAAACATATCGATATCAGCGCGCACGACTTCATCGCCCCATCCAAACATCGATATGTCTATTTTGGTGTTGTTGTTGGCTTATTAAACACGTTAATCGTTCGCTCGATAGTTAGTTAGCTCGCTGACTGTGTCAATTGCTGTTCGCCCACACACACACACACACAAACTCACACAAGGTAACTCACGCTCACAGCTGCGCTGACAACTTTAAGTTAAGCTTTTTTTTAAGTGGTTGCTTGATAATTTGTATTCCATTTATTTCTTTGCCTTTGTCAATGTTTGTCTGTATGTGTGCGTGTGTGTGCATTTATGTGTAAGTATGTGTACTTTTGCTTTTTGTTTTCTTGGTTGCCCTAGGCTCTTGTTGTTGTTGTTGCTGTTGTAAGTGATTATTATTATGATGTGCTTTGATTCGCTCTTTTGTTTCTTGCTTCTCCCCGTGTATGTTTTTGTTGTTTAACTTAGTTTTTTGTTTTTTGACAACACACACACTGCCGGCAGGTGCACAGCGCTCTTCAATTTGATTGATTGGCCGCCATTTTGGTGACGCATATTCGACTGCGTCTGTTTGAAAAGCCCTGTTGTTTTGCCCCCAATGCCTATCGGACATACATGCATATGTATACAAATGGGTGTATGTGTATGTGTGTGTGTGTGTCATTGTCATATGCATTGCATTTTTTTTTTGTTTCTTTGTGGCCGCCAATCGACTAAATGGCAATTATGTGATAGTAGTTGTGTAACATCATGATTATCGGTTTTCGGTTATCGTTATCGCTGTCGTTGTGCTTGAACTCGGCTTTAGCTGTTGCTTTTGCTTTGCATCAAATAATATCGATAACAATTACATTTAGCAGAATATATTTGCTCCATTTTAATTGCAGCTATATTTAAATAAATAATTAATAGTTGACTATTGTAATTATTGAGAAACCAATTACAAATACATATTACGACATATAAACGTAAAAATTATTAAATGACAATTTATTTGATTTCAGTCCAAGTTAAACAAAAATCAATATATATATATAAAAAATATCAACATATATGTATAGGAGAAATAAAAATTCCAAATTCACCAATGAAATTATCGTATGCTGTTTTCATTTACTTTAGTTGTTAGTTATAGTTTTAGTTCTGGGTTCTGATCGACGGAAATAAATACCAAATTAAATACACAATAATTACATGCATACACGAATATACTTTGCGTCATTTATTTGGTTATTTTTAGTGCTACTCTTACTAGAATTTGCGTGCGTGTGTGTGTGTGTGCAACACTTTTACCCTCTTGAGTTGCAATTACTTATACTTTAATTACGTTTTATTTTACTCCATAAGTAGAGTTCAAAGTGCAATTAACCTTATGTCTATGAAACGAAAAAAAAAACAAAAAAAAAAAAATAAAATATAAAAACAACATTTCAGCTCAGCTCATTTCTCGCTCTCGTACTCTCTCTCTCTCTCTCTTGCTCAGAGCCTTAGACCCAGCAGAACCTGCGATAACTGCCCTCCCCCCAGTCCGTAATTTCCCCACCACTCATTTAATAAGCGCTCGCCTCTCAAATTTATCTACAATTATCGCGTATACTACTTAAACCATACTGTATCTACTCGTATTTTTTTTTTTTTTTTTTGTTAGACATAAATTTATTTAAGCATTTATTTATGTAAACGTTGTTTCCTCTGCCGCCCCCCTTTATTATGACTTATATATGTACGTATTGATAATGTATTCTCATAAATAAAATTTTTATAGATATATCAATATTTGGCTAAATCTAATTAATTCTTGTTGTCTTCTCTCTTTCTGCCGACGCGCTGCATCTACTCCCAGGCCCAGAATTATTGCAGCCAAAGTATAGCAATGTGGAACAGCAAATGGTATTTTACGATATTCGCACTCCGCTTATACTCAGCTGCAATACGATAAACAATACGGACGCCAATGAAATACTCACATGGTAAGTCGGGCTAGCTCAGTCCCCCCACTATATTCATACACGTCGGGTAGTATAGGCGGACGACCGCTTCCCGCTCCCCCCTCTCTGCTCAGCATACTAGTTGGCAGTTATAAGAGCAATCATTTTAATACGGCACAGCTAAGCACTTTTGCTTAATTATGTTGCCTACGCTCTCTCTGCTCTCCTCTCCTGCTCTTCACTTGACTGACGTAACCTGAAGAGCAGCATAGCGAGCGTGTGGGGGAGTGCTAAAAAGTGCCTCAGTCGCAGGAATGAGGCCTTTCCTCTCTCTACATGTATATGTATTGTATGTAAATATTGCTGTGTTAGTGTGCGCCTGGTAATGGTAATGACACTTTGTGTTGGTCGCCAGGGCCCGGGTCGGTGCCGGGGCCGGGGCCGGGGCCGATGCTTTGCGTGCCTCACGTTGAATTAGTTCTGAATAATTGGCACCAAAGTTCCCCCAAGAAGGGCCCGCAATTTGGCTAACAAGTCAAAAGTAGTGGCAGAAGTGTCCCTCAAGTATTCGGTAAAGAGTTGGCCTTACGAAACTTTTCTATTGTCTTGCCAGAACTTGTGCACGCTGCATAGTTAATGCACCGTAATTTCCCATACGATTAGCATCCAAAAATGTATGCTATATACGTGTTTAGTAGTGCTTGTGAAAAATTTATCGATAGTTTCGTTCGTGCACTAGCAATTTTATGGTAGTTAGAGATGTCACTTTTTACATAACGTATGAGACATCGAAACTAGGTGGCAGCATCAAATTATGCGGCGGCAGGACGATCAATAAGCGGTAATTGATCGTTAGTTGTAGTCGAGTTGTCAGCGCGGCGCGAGTTTTAAAAGCAAAGTTAAATCAAGTTTATCGATACTTTCGTACGTGCAATAGCAATTTTATGGTAGTTAGAGATGCAGCTTCCTGCTATACACATGAAACATCGTAACTAGGTGGCAACATCAAACTATGCGGCGGCAGGACAATTAATAATCATTAAGCGGTAATCGATCATTAGTTGCAGTCGAGTTGTCAGCTTGGCGCGAGTTTTAAAAGCAAAATTGCATTAATTTTAATTGTGGGAAACTTCTACGCTTGGTTAAGTCAAGCTTATCGATAGTCTCGTACTTGAAATAGCAATTTTATGGTAGTTAGAGATGTAACTTTCTATCGATCATTAGTTGTAGTCGAGTTGTCAGCTTGGCGCTAGTTTTAAAAGCCAAATTGCAATTAATAAAAAACCTTTACAATCACAACACACTTTCTATCGCAGGAAAAAGGACGGCGTCAACGTGACGGAAGTGGAAAAGCTGAAAGGTCGCTACAAGCTGATCAACGCCGAGAGGAAGTTGATAATTGACAAGTCCATTGCCGAAGACGTTGGCAACTACACTTGTGAATTCAAGGGCGTGAGCAAACCAATTCAAGTGATTTGTAAGTTCACCTAGAATGATGTTTCATTTGCGATACATATATATAATTTGTTCTATTACGTAAATTTCAGCTCGCGTGGTCGTACGAGTGCCTTCAAATACTGCTGTTGTAGAGGGTGAGAAAATGGTGATCACCTGCTCAGTGCTCGGTTATAAACCTCAATTGTCATGGAGTTTTGGTGAGTATCGAATTCATATATAGTATATGTGCATAAAATCATTTTCAGCCCCGAAAATAGTTCATTGTTCTGCAATTATAGATTAAATATAAATATATTAAATTAAATAATATATTTAATTTGAACTGCATCTTAAAAAAAAATAAATTAAATATAAATATATAAAAAATATAAATCCAAAAGTTGACTGCTTAAATGTACAATTTTTAAATATTTAAGTTTTTGTAAACTTTTATTTAAAAATGATTATTTAAGCAATAACAATATCATTTTTCAAATTTGTAACTAAAAATTAAGCAAACAATGGCTCAAATTCATGTTCGAGAGAGTATTATACGAATTAGAGTCAATTTATGCGTGTCCGTCTGTCCGTTTAATTGTGTAAACACGCAGAACTCAACTATACTAAAAGCTAGACATACTAAATTTGGCATGCAGATTACTGTATGGCATACGCAGCTCAAGTTAGCTTTAAACTTTTGGTGCCACACCCACAGCGCCAGTAAAAATTAAATAAATTTAATATGCCTTTTCTTACTTGAGTAATAAATGTTTTTCTTGTTTTTTTTTAGTTTTAGTTAGTAATAAATGTAGTAAATACTTTTTATGCTATATATTATATTATTATATATTATTTTATATATTATGCTGTATAGAATATTGAATATGTAATTATTTAATTGTCGCTTTCGCTACTGCAGGCAACTACACGAACGTCTCAAACAGCACAGGACGTTATCTACTGAAGGCCGATGAGAACAAAATCGAGAATGCCATACTGATGATCGACAACGTCACCCTGGACGACAGAGGCGAGTACAAGTGCTACGGCAGCAACGAGGCCACCACGTACGGCAATGGCACCACTCCGGTCAGCGATGCTACGACCGTGCGTGTGAAGGGTAAGTGCATGAGCAACAGATGAATTAAATATAAATCTATTAATATATTATCTACTCGTATGCAGGCAAATTCGCCGCCTTGTGGCCTTTCCTGGGCATCTGTGCTGAGGTGCTCATCCTGTGCGTCATCATTCTCATCTATGAGAAGCGACGCAACAAGAGCGAACTGGAGGAGAGTGATACTGATCCCCAAGAACAGTAAGTTGCCAAGCCAACCACCACCACCACCACCCACAACAACAACAACAACAACAGCAAACCAACAACAGCCAGAACACAAGAAATCATCATCAACAACAACAACAAGCAGTCCACAACAACAACAACAACAAGAACAACACCAAAAATGTTACAAAAACGCAGCAGAAAATTTACAAATTTAGTTTAAATCAACTGCAAATTAAAGACGTTTGAAGCTGCATTCGCAATGCGCAACAGACAAACACACACACACCAACACACACACACACAGACATATGCGACGTACTTACACTCACACACATACACGCACACCCGCACACACACAGCAGCAAACAACTTTAGCAAAATTTTTCTAGTTAACAATTTACGACACACAAAACGAGAGCAGCGCGAAAAGTTAACGAATTTTGCAAGATTTTGTCTAGATTTCTGTAATATATTTCAAACGTGATTTTTTTTAGTGTTTTGTGTGCCGTTAAAAACAAAAAAAAAAACCAAAACAAAACAAAATAATAATAATAATAAATAAGTGAATTTATGACTTTTGTGCTGCCTAGAAAAACAGTTTAATTTGTAACTTTGATTTCGATGTGTGCTAAAACAAAAAACAAAAACAAAAAACTACACAAATTTTGCTTTAATATTGACAAGCACACACAAAGTACACACACCCACAAACACACACACACACACACACGCACACACAGCACACTGAGCGTAGTTTTATAGCCATATAAATACTATATAATTATACTCGTATACATAGAGATACATGTGTGTGTATATAACTATATATATATGTAGCTATGCCTTATGATTTCATGTCGAGAAGTTTACAAATTTGTTTGCTGCGCTTGTTTTCTGTTGCAAAACTTTTACACACACACACACACACACAACCCACAACTACACCTAATAAATTTCCTTTATGGCTTATATCGAGTGCATTATTAAGATTGAGAAACAAAAAAAAATTGAGTAATATGGAAAAGAGAAATGAGAAATGTTATGAACTTTGTTTTAAGTACTTATTGTTTAATTCTAATTTAAATTAAAATTTAAATTAGCGTCGAGTGCAACATCGCAGACACAAAGTTTATCAATCTACACACACACTATCGTTACTTATGTATATTATTATGACTATCTAAGCTTAAAAGTTGCCAATAAATTTGTTTAATACGAAATATATACCACACAATATACAACGACAAAACTCTCCCCCCCAAAAAAATACCTATTCTATTTTTCAAATTTCAATACGCGCCTGCTAGAGCTTATCGAATGAGCTACATATATGTATCTATATGTTTTCGATGCGTAATGCCGTCTCTCCCTATATCTAATTAGTTCGTACACACACACACACACACAGACAGACAGACACACACACAGACATACACACAGAAAAGTATTTGTTTTCTTTGCGCACTTTTCTTTCTCCGTTGCAGTTGCAGTTTTTCTTTCTTTCTTTGTTTTTCCTTATGAACACACACACACACACACACAACACTATGTTTCAAACTGTATGCTACATTAAATATTACGATTATGTTTATGATTATGATTTTGCGTCTACTTTAATTATTATTCTTAATTACGAACTGTATGGAAAATGTTTTGTGCTATTTTTCGATTATGATTTTGTGCGTTTTGAGATTGATTTCTAAACAATAGAAAAAAAACAATAAAAAAAAAAAACAAAAAACCATAAAAACAACAACAACAAATGTAAATTGAAACACATGCATTTTTAATGTCTCCGTGTAGCTCTCAGTATCTGTGTGCGTATCTATGTATGTATTTCTGTAGCTGTATTGATTTTGATTTGCCAATGTTGTGTAGCTAAACCCCCTATAGAGATCGTTCGCCCTGCTAGATACCCTCTCACACACACACACAGACTCACACGCACATACATCTACCCGAACTATCGAACTATCGACTGATATTTGTGCAGCTGCCAAGCATATAAATATATATGGAGGCTGAGGGGATCGGAACCATCTCTATGTGTGTGTGTGTACATGTGCTAAGCGTGCTTCATCATTTTTCAGTTGCTTTTCATGTTGAAACGTAAGCGTTTGTCGTTATCGTTATCGTTATGGTTATCGTAATCGTCGTCGAACTCGTAGTGCCAAGAAAATGCGTAGCCAATACTCATGAGAAGCTAATCAAATTGTATTTCATTCTTTTCTTGTTTTCCTTCCATAAACCAAAATCGAAAAAAAAACTAAAAATAAAAAACCTAAAAACCGTAAAAAACCCCGAAAACTAACAAATTGTATGCCGTAGTTGATAAAATTCGCAATAAGTAAACAATTAACGCATAAGTAAATAGGTAAATGCAACAGCCTGCAGCTTGATTGATTGATTGATTGATTGACACATTGGTTTGAATCGATTGTTGTCGCTATCGCTCGTACCGCTATCGTTGCCCCACTCCGACTCCGACTTATCGCAAAGCAACAGCAAAAAATTAAAAAAAAAAAAAAAAACAAAACCAACAACAACAACTACAACAACATCATCATCAACTTTAACAACAATAACAATAACTAACTGCAAATCCAAAACTAAATATAAGCAACAACCAAAAATCCAAAGTAAAAATTTAGAATTTTCCTGCGTTTTTTTTTTTTTTTTTTATTGCTGTCCGTACGATTTTCCTGTATGTACTTCCCCGTATTTTAACGAAATTGAAAGCAACCGTTTGAAAACCCATGTACTTCCCCCGCCCAACACCGCCGCAACAAAATGCATTTAGTTCTGTCTCTCAATGTTTTGTTTGTTTTTTTTTTTCTCTTTCTGTCTCGAAACTCGCATAAGTTTTGTAGTGCCACTTGAAACGATCTCTTGACTCATGACATGATTTCGCAATTTGTTTCTATTGCAGGAAAAAGAAAAGGAGAAATTATGATTAAAATTCCTAAAGACACACAGCCTAAAAGCGAGCATATAATATAAACATTGAGCATATATAAATAAATGAAAATGAAGAAGCATTATATTATATACATAATATATATACATACAGTACATGCAACTAGCAAGAAAAAAGAGTGTTGTCACAAAAAAAACAAAAAACAAAAAGAAACATACAGACCGAACCCGCTGAAGCCACGCCCCCCCGTCTCAACCACACGCCCCTGCCCCCCTGACCCTACTCCACTTCCACTTCTAACACAAGCCCGAGCTCTCGATACGCCCCCAAGAAATGCAGTTATGGTATGCAGCGTGCTCTGTTTAGTATTTTATAAAAGAACGAGAAGAAAATTAAATTAAATTAAATTAAATGAATTAAACGCAAGTGATAGCAGTTAAAACGATCGCCAAGCTGAGCCAACACCGAATGCGCAGTACTGCAGCAACAACAACAACAACAACTACTACTACTACAACAGAGGTCTCTTGAGCCACAGCCACTTACCTCTTCCCGACACACACACGCGTACACATACTTAGCAATACACACATACATACGTAGAATTCTTCGCCATCTTGCAAAATGAAAGTCGCAGAAATGTTGTACATAACCTACAAAAGTTTATTGTTTACATCTAGAGGAAGTGAAGAAAGCAAGCTAAAAAGATAACGACGAGTGTTCCGTCTTCTATCTCGCGTATTTATTTACTATATATACATACATATATATAGGTATACAGACATACATCTATGGGATTTTAATTTGTAGCTAGTTTTTTTTCGGGGTGTTTTTTAGTTCGAGTTCTAGGGTGTGCGATCAGTAAGGACAGGAGAGAAGAGTAAACAGCAAACCAAAACCGAATCTTCAAATCTTGAAGAAACTGTGCGCAGAGATGAAAAAAACCAAACAAACTAAAAACAAAAATGAAAAATACCAAAAAAACTGTTGAATGAGAAATGTTAAAATTTGTTTATTAATATTAGTTAATAAAATAAAGAACTTTTTAAACAATTAAGTAGCGCGTTATGAGTATATTTTAATAACAAGAAAAAAAAAGAATTAAGAAAGGAAATGGAAAATGAAAGTCAAATAAATGCTGTACGATTTATGAAATGATGAAGATGAACAAAAAACAAAAAAAAAAACAACAACATCAAAATGTTAAAGCAGACGAAGAACAGACACAGCAAAAACAACAACAACAACAACAAGAAGAATTAAGAACAACAACTACATTGTATATTTGCATAATTTTTAAACTATTACAACAAATGAAAATTTGCGTACTGCCAAAACTTGTAAAGTTCAGTACTATTTGCTTATACTACTATGTATTGTATGAAATATGATTATACCTATGTATGTATGTACGATTATGATTATGATTACGATTATGGATATATGTATGATTATGACGACTTGCCTCATTTTCGGTGAACAAAGCAAAAGCGAAACAAAACAAAACAAATCAAAACAAAAAGAAATAACCAACCTAACCTACAACTAGGCAAAAACGTTGCCTTCGGCGTACCGAAGTTTGTATACCCTTGCAGATACTGTTTCTTTGGCGACAATATCTATATAAACCTGTCCACCAATGTGTAAAAATTTGCAGGTAAATATTCAGTGTAATATTGCAAAAAAATCTTCAATTTCTTCCGATCGCTCTATTAGAGCTTACCAGAGCTTATAAACCGATTAAATGGAACTGGAAGTATGCTATAGAAAACGTTGGTTGCCATATCTTAGGCTTATATGAAAAATATGAAAACTCGCATTTCGACCGATTGTTCCTATGACAGCTATATGTTATAGTGAACAGATTTTGCTGAAGTTTGGCAACACTGTTAGGAGCATTATTAAGATAAGCTGTGGCCAGTTTGGTTACAATATATTGAAAAATAACAAAAATCGGCCGATAGTTTATATGGCAGCTAGACGATATATACTTCCAAACTGGCTCGTTCCAGCTTATTTAAAGCATGCAGCAGCAAGAAGTATGCGTACCAAGTTTCATCCAGAAAGCTTTAAAACTAAGAATATATTTCGCATTACAACTGACTTAACGGACAAACGGACAAGCCTAGATTGACTCTCTGCAAGGGTACAAAAAGAAAAAACCACTGTTAATTACATTATACTATGATTATTATTTTTCTGATTCGGATTCGGTTACTGTTAGTTGTTAGTCTTTTGGTTGTATTTGTATGTATGTGTATAGAGAAAACCAAGTTAAAACTAAAACTAAAGCGGTCTTCAATTTTCTAACTCGTAACTAATCGAAGCTCTTTGTTTATCGAATCAACATGGTTATATACATATGATTTTTGTTCTGGTTTCCTTTCCGTTGATATCGTTTCCAGTGTTGTGTATTTTTTCCTCACTCTTTTGCCGCCACCAAAGCTTTAAATACTTATATATAAATATTTATATATATATATATAAAGTAAACTGTGTTCTCAGTAAATGAAGAAAAATTTAAAGTATATAAATCAATAATAATGACGATAAAGACAGAAGACATTTGTATAGTAAACTAACAATTAACAACTAATAAACCATAATAATAATAATAATAATACTAATAAAAATTAAACGAAAAAGCATAACCGTTCTTGTTATATACGAAAATTGAATCATCGTGTGCGTGTATTAGGTTCGATCGATATCGATATCGCATATATATATATATATATATATATATATATATATATATAATGAGAGAGAGAAACAATTGAACAATTAAAAAATAGCCTAGCAAAAGATACTTTGAAACCGTCGTAATCGTAAAACACTCTCGATTGATCGAATCGATTATCGAAATCGAATTGAGCAAATTTAGGGTTTTGTGTATAAGTTTTTTATTGTACAAGTACAGTGTGTTGTACAGTTTGTGGCTTATTTGTGTATAACGACTATTTGTGACTATATAGATATTGTATAGATCGACATGATTATGTGTATTGTGTATACAAACTCATGCGGCCGTTAATTAACGATTATGCTTTCGTTTTCCAACACTGACACACGCCTCTCTCCCAACCACACACAGACACTCTACTCACTCTCTCGCTCCTTTTCACGCTATCAATTCAGCTTCCTTTAACTCACACACACAAACATACACACAGAGACACAAACTACACATGTGTATAAGACACATAACCTCTTGAACTGACAAAGTGAACCCACGTTGCTTTTACACACCAACAACAACAACAACAAGAACGAGATGTACGATTGAACGAGAACAGCTACGATAACTATTTACTGCTATTATGTATGACGTAACAACAACAACAACGTCACCAGCAGCAGCTGCAGAACGACAACAACAACAGCAAGAACTTTGCAACACTCGTCAACTATTGCTATTATACTACAACTATACATAATATATACACTTATACTTATATACAACCAGTACATACGCAGTATTGTATGTTTTTTTTGTACAGAACAAAAACGAAAAACAACAACAACAACAACAAGAACAAAGCCTGACAAAACGAATCGTGTATCCTATAACTCCTCAGTATATATGTATTTGAAACCGATTGATTTATGCCTTCTTTTCGATGATTTACATTCTGATATGTATCGATAACCAACCAAAAAATACCTAAATACCAAAAGCTGGCACACAATTTTACTCTCCCGCGCGTCAAGCGCTGCATACGAAAAGCGAAAGAAAGCAAAATGAAAAAAACAAAAAAAAAATAAAACCACAACAAGAACAACAACTAAGAAGGTAAATGAAAACCAAAATTAGGCTAAGCAACAAAATATATATACACTTATATATGTATAATATTATATTATACATAAATAACATTAATGATAGCAGGTAATTTTAATTAGCCCTAAGCCACGTTACAACCATTTGGAACAACAACAACAACAACTACATATATTTCTCTATGTAGTTGCATGCGCCTAAACCAAAATCAACAACAACAACAACAACGTTTCACCAACGTTCATTTCAGTTTCAACACTCACACTTAAATTAGTTACAACAATTGTAGACACAATAATAACGAATGATCGAGGTACGATCGAAAATCGTATATAGCTGGCAAGTCACACGTTGCGTGCAGCAACTCCCCCCTCCCTCCTCCCCACACTCTCTCACACCAACAAGACATAGCCCTGTGCCAAGCAAACGTCAAAGCTCAGGCTCAGGCTCAGGCCAGAGTTGCCCTGCCCCTACCCAAGCGCCAGTACTAAAGCTGGCAAAAAATCGATGTTTGCCACTATCGATTGTTCGATGTTTTAACAGAAAACATCGATACTAGCTATTTTTCACTCAAAAATCATATTTTATTGTTTTGTTTCATTTATTTCAATATTGATTATTATTTGAAATGTAGAAAATTGTTTTTAATTGTATTGGTTTTAATAACACTGAAATAATCGATAGTGGCAAACATCGATGTTCTGCCAGCTCTAGCCAGTACCTACTGAGTCTGATTTGCAACGGCTTGGTCGACTTCCAGCTCTCCTACGTAGCATAGCGTTAGCATAGAGAAGAGAAACAACACATGCCTTAGGGTTTCAGTAGAAATACGAGAACAACAACAACAACATATTGCCTAAACTCTTCAGCAAACTCTTAACTACACACACAGACACCTACATACACACACACACATGTGTAGCTGTGTGTGTGCGCGAACGTGTGACTTGCTCTAGCGCGACATAGGCGTATAATCAATTTGTATGAAAATACTCTATAATCCAGTTATAACTACGGGTAAATCATTTATAAAGCAGCAGCTCTAGTATATACATGCATATATATATATACATATATATGTACTATGCGCAGATATATATAGATATGTGAATCAAATGAAAGCTAAATGAAATCCCGACGGCCAGCCAAAAATAGAAAAAATCTTTTGTTAATAATTTTTACCAAGCAAAACAACAAGAAAACTGCCTGCAGTTTGCGTGAGCGAGACAGCGAGAGCGTACAGAGTGCGTGAGCGAGTGAGAAGAAGAAGATGAAGATGAAGAAGAAGAATCAATCAAGTGCCCACATATTAAAATAATGAAAAAAATTAAATTAAATTTAAATTAAATTACACAAACTCACAAACACACACACACACAGACACATACACACGGAGAAAAGTTTTATTTATTTTTGGCTGTACGAAATCTCTGGCAGAATGAAATCCAGGCGTCTTCAACTAGGCAAATACTATATTTAATTGCTAATCACACGAACTAAACTAACTATGATTTTTAGCAATTTACCTAGCAACTAGTACTACTATACGGCAACTACATATACTATAATTAAATATATACATATATATATAGGTATATATATGTATATCTGATATATATGCCTATATATGGTAGATATATGAGAACGGAAACCAAATCACAAGTCAACAGGGCACAGCGCTTCTTAACTATATATTCATTTCGATGAGCAACTTTTTTAAAGGCCACGCTAAACTTAAACTACAACTAAAACGTACATTAAAACGAGCAACTTAACAACTAACCTAGAACTCTAACTATAACTATGACTAACTAAATAACTAAACAAAAAAAAAAACAAAAAACAGTATGGAGAATGCAACTTTTTAACTAATATTGAATTGAACCCAACAAAGTGTTCATTAAACTAAAGGATACAACAACAACAAGAACAACAACAGCAACAACAATGATTACACACATACATAGTGCGTTGTATGTGTATGTGTCTTGTATGGCTATGGCGTACCAAGGGACAACCAAAGGGGAAACCAAGCAACAACAACAACAACAACAACAACAATTTAGCTATGTAATTTAATGTAAAGAGTTTAATAAATTGAACACAAAACTAGACAACAACAAAAAAAATAAAAATAAATTTAAACAATTACAAAATTACATATTACATACATACAAACATACATACATGCATACATGCATGCAATGAAAATTCAACAAAAACTTCTAGCGAAACTTGACGATTTTACGTATTTCTACTAAGCCTAAACTACCGACTTCTCTCGCAATATACCGACATAATACACACACACACACTCACACACATACATACATGTGTCTATATGGCTCATATGCGCAACACTTAGACACAAACAAAAACTGTTTTACTTGATTTGTGCAAAACACACACACACAGATACAGATACACACACACACAGATACAGTTACACACACAGATACACATACATACATACATATGTGAACAGTTACGTTAGCAGTACTAACTAAATTGTTGCGAAACTAACACAGATACACACACACACACACATACATACATACATACACACTCACACACACTCTATCCAAAATTTAACGGAATCAAATCGCAATCTACACAAGCGTTAGTGCAGTAATAAAAACAATTGTATTATATCTAAGACCCTCCCCCCAAAAAAAAACCCCCTCGGCCCCATACTCCACACAACCGCAGAACGAAAGCAAACCGAAAGTCTAACATAATAAGAACACAAGGTTAATTAACGCTAAATATATATACATATATATAGAAATATATATACATTATATATATATATGAGTGCGGCTACTTATTAAGGTGATTGCGACTTTCAGCTAAAACTAAATTAGTAATTGTAACATTAACAAAATGATGAAAAACAAAAAACAAAAAAAAACCAAAAATATTTTAAAAGCAAGCGCTTGAATTGTACATTTTTACAAGGCAACTGTACATTTAGCGCCCACGGCATAAAAACTAAAAACTAAAAAACCGAAAACCAACAAAAAAAATAAAAAAAAAAAAAATGAGTTGAAAGGCACAGCAAAATATATATATATATAAAGAAAGAAAACTTAATTAAAAAAAAAAACAAAAAGCAACATGTGGATCGCTAGAGAGTCCCAGATGTTGCTTAGCCAGAACGGAAATGAGTTTATTAAATATACATTTAAAAATTCATAAATATAAAAACAAAAAAAAAAACAAAATAAAACCCAATTCGTTGCATAATATTTAAAACGAAGGTAGTATTAACTCGATTGCCTAATTCTAATATTAAAAATGGAAAAACAAAACCAAAAACTATATAAAACCAAAAACAAAAACAAACAAAAAAAACATTAAAATTAACAGGTAAAATAATAATGAAAAATGGAAAAACAACAAGAACAACAAAAAATGTTATTATACTTATTATACCGATTAAAATGAAAACAAAACAAATTAAAATAAAAATTTTATTTAGATTACAATTTTCGGCGCACGCTCAAAACTCTGAAACACTTTAAACAGCGCTGCGGTAAGTCCTACACACATACTACTGTGGGCAAAAAGTAAGGTGAATATTTTTGTATATCGTATATAAAACCGACCATATAAATTCCGGCAGCTTATGCAAGTTCAGAGGTATTATTCACACTTCGTGGCAGTAGTTTATCAGGATTTATTTGCTCTGTCAGCTCTGCGGTTGCGCCAATTGACGTCATGGACGGCAGAGGTTCGCTTCGAGCCTTATCAATCTGAAATGCGATTACCCAAATTGTAATAATAATTTTGCTTTATTTAAAAACGTCACTACAAAGTTGTTGCATCATGGTTAAGGTTAGTTGATTCAGATAACACGCAAGTCTATTTAGTTTCTAGGTAGGTTCTTTAAAATGCGCTACACGCATAGCTCTTGTTTAGTTATTCGTATCATATCATATCATATCATACCATATTATATCATATCAGTAAACAGCGTCTCACAAAGGTACTAAAGAAATATTTGTTGTAGTTGTCAGATAAAGCTGCTGCATAGTGGGCTAACAGTTTGCCCGGTATCTTATCTTATCGAGCGGCTAAGCACTTGACAGCTTTCACTGTGATTGGTTGTAGTAGCCCAAGCAAAAGGGGCACAAATATTATAGTAGTAGTAGTAGTACATGGATAGATAATATTCATACTATGCTAGAAGAATACTTTTACAAATTTATATATATATATATATGGGGATTACCGGAAGGGCAGCAAAGTAAGGGAGTAAGCATATATATCATATATAACATCTGCGTTTAAATATGCACAAAAAATAAATATGTATGATTATATAAATATATATGTCTATATATATATATATATATAATATTCAAAAGGACATTCGCTTAACAATTAAAAAAACGATTCGCATTCGAAACTCTTGCCAGGCCTGGGCTATGCTCTGCTTCACTGCTGTCCATTCGATTGGATTGCTCCAGCGCTGTCGCTGTGCGGCGCCTGCAGCAGATCCGTGTACTGCAGCAGCGCCTCGCGCAGCGAACGAGATACTTCCGGCGATGTGGTTGTGGTGCAGTCCACCAAATAGGGATACAGTCCGATCAGCAGATCCCAAGCGGGCTTATTGACTATGGGGGGAGAGAGAGAAGGCGAGTGATTCACTGGTTAAAGCCAACTTGAGCGCATGGCAGACTCACCTTTGGAGGCGGGCGCCTTCTTCATGGACACCACAAGCGTTGCAATCGCTTTGAGCACAAACGAAATTTCAGAGAGGCGAAATCTGTAATGTCGTATAGTTAGCAAATGTATGGGGTATATCATCTATTCCCCCTCTCTCCGGCTCACCTGGGCAAGGGGCACTTGCCGCTCTGACGCTCGTCGTCATTGAAACGCTTGAGCACCTCCTGAAAGCGATGCAGCAGCGCCGTGACCGCCAGTCGGCCGGCAAAGTCCTTGTTGACCGTGCCGCTGGCTCCGGCGGGCAGCAGATTGGCATTGAGGCGATTGTTATTGTTGCAGGCCTGATCCTCCAGCAGCGAGAACTGCAGCAGCGTTTCGAAGCAAGTTTTGGCAAAGATTTCGCGCAGCTTCCAGTCGGACTCGTAGCAGATGTTGCTGTCCGATGCGGAGTGTATGGAGCCCTTGTTCAGCAGCACCACAATCTGCATGATGAACTGATGCGGCATTTCGTGCGCGTGTGGCAGCACCTCGTCACGCAGCAGCTCGATGACCTGGCAATCGATCGTCTCGTCCAGCACAATCTCCTCCAGTCCGCGATCCTCGATGGTGCACACGCTGATGGGGAACAGAAACTTGTCCAGCGTATCGGCCAAATCATCCCAAAGGCTGCCGAAATGCTGGGGCTTGGCGCGCGCCACCTTCAGCCCAGTGTGCAGCACACTGATCAGACTGGAGATGGCCAGCTTCCAGGTGCTCGAGGACAGACACTTGTACTTCATGGCCAAGGGTGTGCGCAGCGCCTTGACAATGTCGTGCAGTATCTGCTCCTGCACCACGGACTCCTCCGTGGCCGTACTTTGGTATAGCTTAACGCAAATGCTAATGGATTTCTCGCCGAATGGAATGTAGTTCATGCTGACCACCTCAATGGACGCATTGTTGCCATAATGCGCTGCCGCCTTGCCGTACTTATTGTGCTCCACACTCTGCTGGAATGTCGGCGGTGCACAGGCGAATTTGCTGAATATCAGCAGCTGCCGGAAAATGGCGGGTATCAGTTGCCGCAGGCTCGAGTCCGAGTCCGGCTTGATGGCCTCCTTCTGTATTAGCTCCATGCACTCCAAGATGCCGTCGTGCAGCGGCGTCAGCAATGTGTCCGACACCGTGGACATAATGTAAGGAACTGCATCCGTCTGCACGGGTATGCAGACGGCATTGGTCAACACCGTGCAGAACTTGTCAAAGTCCGCTGCACTGAATCTGCAAGCAGAGAGTGTAGAGATTAGCTGCAGCCGGGAATAAGTCGAGCTGCGCTATACCTGACTTGTGTGTGCTGAAAGATGGCCGGAAAGATTTGAATCAGTGCCGTGAGAAAGGCCTGACTGGGAATGTAGAAATCGTCCTGGCTGTCGCCGCCGCTGCCAGCGCCAGAAAGTTGTCTTGAAGTCGCCGACATCTTGGTGCTCTCCATGCCAATGCTCAGCCAAATGTTCCAGGCAATCTGAGAAGAGTAAAGCTGTGCTGATAATACCGATATACGATTCTAAATCCATGCCAACTTACAGTCCAGATTTCGCCATCCTGTGCATCCTTCTGCGTGCGCTCCGCGCTGTTGTGGTACAAGATCTCCTGCAGCGACTTGAGCGCCGCCAGCGACACCTCGCCGTTCTTGCTGAGCGCAGCGTTCTGTATGAACTCGAGTATCAGCGACCAGGCACGCTCGAAGTCCCCGAGCATTTGGAGGAGCTCACGCTTCGTGTTGAACACGCGACAGACGCCGGACAGTGTCAGCACCTGCGTCTCGGCCCATTGCTTCTGGGCAGTGTTGCGCGAATGATGGATAAGTATATTGCCGCTGGCGTCCACCTTCTCATTGCTGGCCGAGCTGCTGAGAGCGCGCACGTTATCCAGCAGCGGGAAGAGCACTTGCCACACCAGCGCCTGCCAGGTGGGCGGATTCAGCAGGCTGCCGTGTGCAGTAATTGTGGAGAAGAGCGTCTGTCCGGCGGATTTACGCACTGCCGGACGTAGATCGACGCACAGCTCGCCCAGCTTGGCATACAGGCACATCCAGAGCTTGTCGAATTGCGGCATCTTAACGGTGCCCGGAAAGTCCGGCAAAATGGCCACATCCTCGAGCTGCGTCGACATCAGTTTATCCTGATTCTGATTGAAGAAATCCGAAATGTTCCACTGCAAAAGAGAATGAGTTACAAGTGGTTCAGTGGTTCAGCTGCAGCTGCTGCTCACCATCAGGCCAATGGCTGTCAGCGATATATTCAGCTCCTGCGTCTGTGAGCCAAACTTGGCCGCTGTGCTGATGCACAAAGGCAAACAGCGCCACGGCATGACCGTTAGAAAGTCCGTGATGACCAGCTGCAGGCACTGGAATGCAGTGCGTATCAGTGGCTCGCCATGATGATCATTCACAGCGCCAATGATTTCGATAATGGCAGGCCAGCCAAAGGAGAGAATTTCCCCCGCCGTATTAAGTATCTGCAGCACGCAGTCCAATTGCCGCTGACGCACATCCGCATGCAGCACCGTGGACAGCTCCGAGAGTGGACTCAGCAGCATGGTCTGCAGTTCCTGCGTAGAATTGCTTAAATTATTAATCACTCAAAGCTGCATGCGCTGCTCTTACCAGATTCTCTTTGAGCGGCTGCTTGTGCCTGAACTGCAGCGCCGACTTGACCAGATACGTAATGGCCTCAACGCCCCACTCGCGCATGCGTATGTGCCGATGCTGGCACACCTCCAGCAGATGATTGGTCAGCGGCCGCCAGAGCACTTCGATGCGTGGCATATTGACCAGGCCGGTTTCCATTAGCTTGGCCACCGCGAACAGCGAGGGCTCCCGATTGGCATAGGCCAGCTCCATGGCCTCGTGCGAGAGCTTGCACAGCGCATCGATGAGATGATGTAATGCCACATCATCCAAATACTGACTGGATTCGAAGAGCTGCCCGATCATTTGTGAGAGCACCGGCAGGTCGGCCATCACCGCTGTCTGTATGCCCACATTTGCCTCCACCGCCGGCTTGGGCATTGCCTGTAGACTGCCGCCCGTCGAGGGCTTCAGGCCGAGTATCCAGACCAAATGCTGCAGCGTCTGCAGCACAATGTGCCACGAGGTGCCCAATATGCTGCCGTTGTTGTGCGCCAACAGCAGAATGGCGCGCATGCACTGCAGATTCTTGTTGGTCAGCATGACGGGTGCCTGCATCACACTGTGCGGCAGCGAGGCACTCGGCAGTGGTGTGCCCACTGCCACAATCTGTGGCCGAAAGTCACCGCCTTCGGCGTTGCAGCTGTTGATGAACTGACTGCTCAGATCCTGGCTGCCGCTGCGGGTGTGGCCTGCAAGCAGCAAAAATATTAATTATTTATTTAATTTTTTAAGCACGTTGAAATGCTTTACATCTGAGATCGCCGTCCGGCTGCAGGCTGTTGGCAAATATGGACATGGCATAGTGTGGCGGAAAGGAGGCACGACACATGGCCATAATGAAGGCATCACGCGGCTGCAACTGATCCAGCATGCCGCACAGTGCCGCATAGTTCTGCATTGCCTTCAGTATGTTCTCTGTGGTGCCCTCGTCTATGGATGTCTCCACCAGCGGAATGAATGCGCTGAGCAGGCCAGACCAGCTGGAGTTGATCAGCTGCAGGCACAGCGGCCTGTGCTCCTCCTCGCTGATGACGGCCGTATTGTGTGTGGGATGTGGCTCTGGCGTGCGCTGCACCACGCCGCCAATCGAACGCGTCATGTCCAACAGTATGGCATAAGCCAGCGAAATGCCATAGCTATCGGGTATATTAGGCGCATCCAACTTGTCCAGCATTTCCAAGCTACAAATAAAAAATATATATATTTAAATTGTACATTTAATTGTTATCTTATCTGAGTACTTACTACACGGCCTTGGACACGCCTGGCGCAAAGCTGGCCACCAGCGGCAGGTAGGCACCGCGGAACATAAAACCACACTGATTGCTACCGCCGCTCGCCAGCGCTGCCAACGTGCTGGGCTGCTGCCCGGCGGCGCCGGGTACCTGCTGCCCGCCGCCATTGCTCAGCACAGCCGAAGCATTTATCAGTGAGTAGCGCACGTAGCTGCCCATGGCGGCGATCATGTCGTGTACAATGTGCGTGGCATGATTCTTCAGGTCGTACGATTTGCAGAAGAAGGCAATCAGCGTGGAGCGTGTCACCAGCTTGTGTATGACCTCCAGGGCCAGTGCGCGCTGCCAGTGCGGCTTGTCGGGATCGAGAAACTTGATGATCAGCGACAAGAAGATCTCGCATTCGGTGACCAGTATGGTGTGGTACTTCTGTATCAGTATGGCCACCAGGCGCAACAGACGCATACTTATGGGAAAGTATGGCTTGTCCACGGGCACAGCTGCGGTGCCATTGCTCGGAGCCGGCAGCTGGCGGTGCTTCACATTGGGCGAGAACAGTTTGATGACCAAAGCGCAGACGCGCTCCTTCAGCAGCAGACGGAACTCCTGGTTCTGTAAAGCCAAGCAGAATGTATATTAATGGGAAATCAATGGAATTAATTAATAAGTTAACTTACCTCGTGGAACACTGCGCTGAAGTTGCTCAACACCGCCTCGAGCAGCTCCAGGCCGAAGGTGCGCGTCATTTCGGTCATGCCCACCAGCCAGTAGGGCTGCTCGGCATTGACCAGCTGCACCAGATCCTGGAACAGATGGAAGGCGTCCAGTGCAAAAGTCTGGCCATCCTGCGAGCTGCTGGCATCGCCGTCAGGTGTGCTGGCACCGGACTGTTGCTGTTGTTGTTGCTGCTGCTGCTGCAAACTGGGCACGGAGTCTTTTTCCAAGTAAACCCGCTCGAATACGAGCGACACCAGCTGTCGAATGGTGGCGCCAGCTGTGTTTACAATGGTCGGATTCTTGGTATAGTGCAGGCGAAAGCAGAGCACCAACGCCTTGGCCAGCGTGTCGCCATGCACCACGAGATTTGTGGTTAGCAGCAACGTCACCGTCTGCAGCACCTTGACCTCCTCAATGTTGTGCTCCATGAGTGTCCACAGTGCATTCGTTATGTACAGTGCACCCTTCTGGTCGACCACCTGCTGTGTGATGAGGCGTTGCATCATGCCCAGGCAGAACTATAATACAAATAAAAGGCATTAGCAGATATGAGAGCTGATATGAGGCGAATGACTCACCTTGATGATTTTCAAGTCTTTGGTCTCGCAGCCCTGCACCAGCGGATAGAGTATCTGGTTGACGGTGTAGTACACGGAATTCTGCTGGCTGCTGCCAGCGGTGCAGAGCTTCGATATGGCCTCCTCGCATGCCTGCATGCAAAAGGAATTCTCATCATTTTTCTTCCATGCTCAATTCAATTAACGTAATTGTCATAAAAAAAATCAATTTTATTTCTTCGCCACTGACCGAGCCGGGCCGAGGCCCGCTTCTGATATCAATTTCATAATTGCGTCGTGCACACACACACACAGGTGTAAAGCAAGCCGCGGCACAGAGCTGGTGTCACCCTCGCCACCCCCCGCTCCACCCACGCCATGACAAATTGCCACAGTGATGCATACGTCAGCGGCAGCAACATGACCCTGGCTTAAGTACGTACCTCTTTTATTTGCGGATACTTCTTCTTGGTCTCAAGCGAGAGCGTCTTGAAGTCTGCCTGCAGCGCCTCCACGAATTTGTGCACGTCGGTGCCGCCACCAACCCCTCCGCCCACGAATGACATAGTTATGCGTTTTTTCGGCTATTTCAGCTGCTCGCTGTCTGTGTGTGTGTGTGTGTGCTCTCCGGTGTCTCCTTGTTGAACGAACGACACTTAGTGCATTACATGCATGCAACATTTAAGTACGGCAATTTGGCTTAAACATATGTGTTTGTGTGTGTGTTAGCGTGTTTTAATCCCACTTTACACTTATGAAGACCAACAAACAACTTTCCACAATCGGCCACAATAACAATTCTTGGTTGTTGAAAATCTTCTGTGAGTCGCATTTGACAGCTGCAGCTGACGTACACAATTTATCGATATGCGCACTGGCGCTCGCGTTCATGCAAGCCAACGGCTGCGCAACGGCTCCATGCTGTTAGTGCACATTATTCAAAAAGCTGTTAAAAAAAAAAACAAAAAAAAAAAACAATTTAAATAAAAATAAAAATGAATAGGCAAAATTAAAGAAACATAAGTTAAACATACAATAAATTACCATAAATAAACTTAACATACATATTTTAATACAGATTTTATGCATTAAATTATTACTTAGTAATAATATGTCAAGCTAAATTGGAATTTATTGTGCTTGTTATTTACAAGTTATTTTAATTTTTAATTGGACTTCATTGTGCTTGTTGTTTAAAAATTATTTTAATTTTTAATTTAATTAATTAAATTTGAAAGCTATTAATTGATTTTATAAATAAATAAATAAATTGAACATTTATATTTTCATAGAGCTTTTATTCATTCAATTATTACTTATTACTGTCAACTTAAATTGGAATATTTTGTGCTTGTTATTTACAAGTTGTTTTAATATTTAATTGAATTACTTTAATTTAATAGATTTTGAATATTCATAAGCTTAAATTTAATTTAGCGCACAGACAGCTCAATATATTTTCATATAAAAGATTCACGCGAAACCTGCCTAACAGCGTGCTATCGATAACAGTTCGATAAATGTGCCATAACATGAAACTGTTACAAAACCACAGGGTGTTTCAGCAGCTAAGAAAAGCAGGAAGAAGCAGAAGAGCCAAACGAGCAGCGAACGAAGACGGCCGACTCGCACCCGTTGACGCGACTCGCGGAGTAAACAAAAAACTGTATTCGAGATTTAATTTAATGAGATTAAAACCCCAAAAAAAATACTAAATGCAAATTGCAATTGCCTACGTGCGCTCGCCAACAAAGTGCATAAATCGCGAACGCAGGTGTCAGCAGCTGAGCGAGACTGCGAACCAAGGCAGCAGTAAATAAAATGCGCTGAAAAGAAAGAAGAGAGGAACGAAAAAAAAAACGCTGCGAAACCTTTGTATATGGCCAGAAATAAACGCATAGCCTGTTTTCATACCTGGCCTGCATGACTAATGAATTGGCTAATGACGTTACAGCCGCGAACAAACAAGGCTAATAGAATACTCAAACTCGAAGTCGCACTCGCACTCGCACTTGGCCTGGCGTAGGCTCCCCAAAGGCAGCACACACACAAACACACACACAGACAGCAACCCCCCACCCCAGCACAACTTATGGCCGTTGTCAACAAACGTAAATTAATTACGAACAAACACTAAAAATAACTAATAAGACGACAGAAGGCAGGCAGATCGAGCAGGCAGCGCCATCAAGTAATTATGCTTGACCCTGGTCCAACAATAGACGCAGCCAACGCCATAGCCAGAGCCGCTCCAACGCCGTCTTCAGGCTGAACCCGACGTCGACGTCGCTGCCGACGTCGCTGCTTCAATTAACAAATTTACTCGACGAGGCTGCGACTAAGCTGCAGGTAAGTTGCCCAAAGCGAGAGATCGCCATGACGAAAGCGACAGTGACAATGCACAGCGCTGACTGCGTTGATTTTTGGTCAGTTGTTGTAATTTTTTGTTGTTGTTGTTGTTGTTAAATTTATTAACACAACGCTGCGCTGCTGCTTTGTTTATTGCTCAAGGCTTGAGCAATATGTGCGCTCGCGCTATTGCCAAATTCCACATGCGTGTGTCTACGAGGGTTGTTCAATAAGTCTTTAGACAAAATAAATAATAATAATAAATATAAAAACACTGTATTTTGCAGACATTTTTTTTTTTATTTTTCAACATAGTCCCCTTTTTCCAACATTTTTATGCCGTCCAAAAAATAGGATTTTGGATTTCTTCACTCGGATTTTCTAAGGACCTATTGAACGACCCTCGTATTACGCTGAAGGTTATCATTAGTTGGCGGAAATAGCCATAGCCAGAGCCAGAGCCAAAAACTGCTGCTGCTGCTATCATCCACAGCATCTTTGTGTGGTCAACGCCCTCTTTTTTGGTGCTCGCTTGATGCGACTTTGATTGATAGCAACGTGTAGCGCTCATAGATTTTTCGTACGAAAAAAACCCGTTTTTAAATCCAAAGCTGCCGCCGTTAACCCCGCACAATTATACGCGGTTCATTGTACCGCTCAGAGTTCACATATTTTCCTACAGCAGCAGCAGCAGCTTATATAATCGCAGCAGCTAGTACTTCCCTATCCAGCTAATTCCCAGCTGCGATTTGCAGCAGGTACTACTAGTACTACTACTACTGGTACTGGCACTACAACTACTCCGCAATATGCTAGTATAATGCGCTTATCAGCGCTTGGGCGCCAGAACAGACGACGCGCAGTCGTCAGATCTGTGCGCGACGGGCACAGCAGCTGATAAGGCACACTTTCGCTTTTTTCGGGACAAGCCCATGCGTCACGCTGCGGAGAATCCAATAGGCGGATTATTAGTTTATTTTCTCCTTTGACATTGTGTACATTGGCAATTACGTCTGCAGATCACTTGCGGTAGCGCCTGTGACGCACTCCTTGGTTAAGTCAACTAAGTAGACTGGCTAAGAAAATGTTAGCTTTGCTCTAACGACGCTCAAATACCCTTGCAAATATTTGCATATTATTTATGCGATTATTCTTGGCGCTATATATATATATATATATATATATATATATATATATATTCAGCCCAGCTAATGTGTAGGAGACTTTAATTATTATTTTTCTGATTTAAATTCTTTTAAAAATTTCAATTTAGTACCTTGAAAACTATATTAAAATTCCTTAAAAAATCTGAACTTTCACCGATTAGTCCTAAGAATTATATAGAATATAGTAGTGTGATGTTGTGGCATTTTCCTATGAAAACTATATTAAAATTCTTTTAAAAATCTGAACTTTCTTCGATTAGTCCTAAGAATTATATAGAATTATAGAATATGTTAGTGTGATGTTTTGGCATTTTGAATTATGCTATAAAGTACTTTAATGAATAAGCAATTATTTGTATTTTCATACAGAAACTACTACGCGAACCGATTGTTCCTATGAACACTATATGTTATAGTGGATCGATTTTAATTAAATTTTAAGAGAACCTTAGGAAAATAGTTAGAATTAAATGTGCGAAGTTTGGTTACAATATTTTAAAAAATAACAAAAAAATGCCACAATACCTGATTATAAATCCTGTTACCATATACCAAAATTTGTGAAATTTTAAGACTAACGCTGGCACCGAGAAAAAATTGCAGGTCGGATACTTTTCGGACAGATAAAATTTTCCAAACTGTAGATTTTGGTATACCAAGATTTAAAATCATTACGGATACTTTTCGAACAGACCTTGTATATCTGGCATATAGGTGATACCTGGCAGGGAACTACTGCAGTAAAAAAATATGTATGTGTACCCAGTTTATAGCTTCAAAACTAAGAGACTAGTTTGCGTTGCTATAGACTTACGCACCTACTGATATGTCTGATCAAATATCTAAATACTTTTTAGGGTTGCAGATGATTCCTTCTAGGCATTATAAAAATCTGGTCAAAAATATAATTATTAAAATCCCAAGTAGGGTAGTAATTCGGTAGTCAAACACTGGGATTGTTATACGTTCCACATCCTGCAATTGAGACATATCCGATTGAAATCTTATCTTAAAACTTTTTTTTCCCCGAAAAAAGTGCTTCTTAATCTTGTTGCCAGCTATCAGTTTGATTGCCCTAAAGATTTGCTATAATTTTTATGACACGCTATGGTACGATAAGATAACCTACAACATGTTGTCAAAGCAACTCTACTTCTACTGCGTGTTTCTCGAAATTAAATTATACCAATGATAGGTTTCTGAGAATTCAGAAAAAATTAATTTATTTAAATTTATCAACAAAAATAGTTAACACGATTTTCAATTAGAGTTTTTTGTAATTAGCAATGATTAGATAAAGACATGCGACATACTTGGCTGATATGAAGATACATATGTATGACGACCACGCTGATAACATTAACCTGAAAGACTCCCTGACGTCTTTATAGCGTGCTAGGAATTTCTCCGGAACAGTTAAAATACGTTATCATGTTTTGTGTCTATTTCGGGCTTTTACATTTGCATAGCGGCGTCTGAGCCACAACCGATTCCGGTTCTAATCTTCCAGCCATTTCAGAAAAGTCAACGAAAAGTGACTGTGAAATTCAAGTTGTCATTTAATCGGCCATAATGTCAGACAGCGAGTGAAATCTACTTGAGTGATAAACGCGTCAGACTGGAGTATCACAAGCCGAAAACAATCGAGTGATAAGAGCTAAATACGTAGTACCATATGATGTACACTACACTCTCATTGTGGTAATAAAATTTGCTTTTTGATTACAAGGCGCTTGGAGGAGCCACTTCTATCGGCCATCTCCGCTGAGTATGTGGGTCAGGGCAAGTCAAGTGGGTTACAATAGCAGTGCTTGGAGCTGGCGAAGGCGGTTTCTTCAAGTTATCGGCGAATCGGGTCAAGAATGTGAGAACGCTATGCCATCTATGGTACAACCATACTGCATACAAAGCAGCAACAGTCCAAACTGGATGCTGGAGCTGAAGCTCGAAGCTGAAGCTGTAGCTCGAAGCTGGAAGCTGGATGTGCTGTCTAATGTATTCTCACTCTTGATGTTTGTCCAGTTCATTAGCATGGCCAGAACCTCGACAAACTTCAACTCCAACTGTGCGTGTGTGGAGCTCTTATGTCCAAATTATTTGCTCTCCATGCCATAGACGCTCAGACGTGTCTTGTATTTTTAAACGCAATTTCAATCGTTGTTTTGCCTTCACTTCATATTTGTTATGTGCTAACGTGTGTACATATATATATATATTTTTTTTTTTTCTGAGAGGGCAAACATTTGAATAGCTCGCTCCACATTTTGTTGTCTTTTTCCATACACCCTGCCATTACGGGTTCAATGGCTTGTGTAATACATTGCATTTACCATTTCTTTGAGGTACTTTCAAATACGATCGATAGCAATATTTGAGTATTTTGGCATACAGTTTTAATTGCCAATTTTTTGCAGTATATTTTAAAGCATATACCATTTTTTAATATGCTCTAAAAATATGCTTTAAAAACTTCAAGCCTGCTGAGTTTTGTCGTGCACAAAATTGAGTATATTTGCTTAGCCTAAACTAAATAATATTCGCTATTACTTGTGAGTAACTAGAAAAAAATTAGAAACAAAAATTTGATTTTTAAAAAACATGTTTTTCTACTTTAAGCTGTTTTATAAAATATGATTTCGATTATTGCTTGCTCATTTTCAGTCTAAGTCATATAGAAAACTGTTTTCTTATAGACAAATTTTAAATAAGGTGAAACTGTTCAGTAGCTCAAGCGCTATGCTTGAAAAACACGTTTTCCATTCACCGAGAAAAGCGCGTCTAAAGGTCTCAGAACGTTGCTCAGTTTGAGACGCTCGAACTTGGCTTATATACTGTGTATTGAAAAACATTCACCTTACTTTTTGCCCACAGTTGTATGCAGCTTTTCTGAAAAAAAAAAATAATTTTTTATTTTCAAAAAATATTTTTCAAGCTTAGCTTTTATCTGAAATATATGCGAGCAGCTTACAGCTAAGCCCATACACACAACCCAAAAAAGCGCGAGTAGAACCCACTAAAAGCTTAGTTTACTAGCCTTGGCTGAAAGTAGAGCTGTCAAATGGTTACAAAAATTCCTCGAGCTGGCCATAAATCAGTGCGACTTTCCATTGAGCCTAACTTGACATTTACGAGCACAGCGCACAGAGTTCTGGCTAAGAGCCGCCAGCCAAGTGTTAGCCAAACAACAGTGTCATGTATAGGGAAATGAAATATGTTAGTGTGCTCTGATAACTAACGCTGCTTAAGTAATAACTCCGCCATTCATATGTAAAGTATTCTCTCTTATCTTTCGTTGCAGTCGGCAAGCGCGAGTGCAGCACGCCGGACACAACAAGTGCGGTCTCTGTGTGTGTAAAAACAGTAACAGAAAGACGCAAATAATAACTAGAGATCATATTTACCTGGCGCAGCATCGCAGGCAGCGAAAATGGTGGCAGTTGGCAATTTGCACAACACGCGCATGCTGCGATTTCTGCTCGTGCTGATCGTCGTAATACTCACCATATTCATCTATGCGTCATACTCGACGACGACGACGCTGACGCCCACGCACATACACACACAGGTGTTGCTGCCCACACCGCAGTCCATGACTGGCGGCGCCGCCAGTCGCCAGTCCGAGCAACTGCCGCCCGTCAACAGCAGCAGCAGCAGCAGTAGCAGCAGCAGCAGCAGCAACACCGCTGAGTTGAGTTTGCCCACGGGCGAGGAGTCCGCCGCCGGCAATGGCAGGCCGCGGCAGCTGGAGCTGCACAGGAAGGCACAGTCGCAGCCGCATCGCTTGCCCACCATCGATGAGGATGCACTGCTGGATGGCGGCGCTGCCGGCGCCAGTCCCATGGCCGGCAGCGAGCAGGCGCCCAATGTTGCTGACGAGCTGCTCGAGGAGCAGCAGTACGTGCAAAATATTGATGCTATCACAGGTGAGCATTGTACTACTGTGGGCAAAAAGTAAGGTGAATATTTAAAATATTTAAAATATTTAATATTTGAATATTTAAAATATTCACCTTACTTTTTGCTCACAGTAGCATTGTATGGCTAATTGTGCACGCGTGCTAAACACATTTTCCTTGCAGGCAACATCAACAACAATAACAACAACAACAACAACAATGGCAACAACAGCGAGTCGCTGACGGGCAAGCAATCAGCTGCAGTTGCGTCTTCAGCGGGCGCTGCTGCAGCTCCTCCGCCGGATGCAGAGATTCTAATGATACCAACTTCCAATTTACAAAAGTTTATCGAGAACGCCGATAAGATACTCAAGAACATGACAGCGAACAGCAGCAGCAGCAGCAGTGGCAGCAGCGGCAACACGCCGGCGGTTGCAGTCGGTGGGTACTGCTCCAGCCTGTGGGAGTGGCATGTGGCACACACACACAGTAGATAACTTGAGCGCAAAATGTCTCATTGTTTGTTTACTAATTGCCAGCCAGTCGAAGGTGTCGTCTTACCTAACGGTACGGCGTCTGTGCATGTTTGCTCTACGCTTGGCGCTCGCGATTCTGTTACACGCATTACGCAACGACAGACGACAGACGGCACATGCCCTTCCCATAGTTACGGAGATATCGAATTTCCTGGCCAGTGTGCTGAATAAATTTATACATTTATTTCTCACTCTTTTTTTTTTTTTGTTTGCAGATAAGACCAATCAGCCCGGTTTGATTGAGGACTTGCAAATTAATTTGCTGGATAGCAATAATGTCGTATCGTCTGCCGTGATGCAAGTGAAAACGGAGCCCGCCGTCGCCGTCGAGCCCAAGGAGGAGAAGCCAGCGCCACCGGCAGCGCCAGCAAAGCCGCCAGCGCCGGTGGTGCGTGTGACCAAGTCGAAGAGCATGAGCGTCAGCAAGGTCGTGGGCAAGCCGGTGGATCCATCCAAGGGTATTAAGACGGAGCAGATCTACGAGAGTGGACATCTGAACAACGAGATCGATGTGGAGCGTATTTGTCCGAGCAATGGCAGCGCCACCAGAATGCTCATACTGATCACCTCGGCACAGACGCACGCCGAGGCGCGCATGTCCATACGCCAGACGTGGGGGCACTATGGCACGCGGCGTGACATTGGCATGGCCTTCGTGCTGGGCCGCGGCACCAACGAGACGGTGAACAAGGCGCTTAGCGAGGAGAACTTCATGTACGGCGATCTGATACGCGGCAACTTCATCGATTCGTACAACAATCTGACGCTGAAGACGATCTCGTCGCTCGAGTGGGTCGACCAGCATTGCAGTCGGGCCAAGTACGTGCTGAAGACGGACGACGACATGTTCATCAATGTGCCCAAGCTGTTGAATTTCGTGCGGCAGCTGGAGAAGCACAAGGACAAGCGTCTGATCTTCGGCAGGCTGGCCAAGAAATGGAAGCCGATACGCAATAAGAAATCCAAGTACTACGTATCCACGGATCAGTTCCCGGCCGCAGTGTTCCCCTCGTTTACGACGGGCCCGGCGTACGTCATGACCGGCAGCATTGTGCATGATCTGTACGTGCGTTCGCTGAAGACGGTGTATCTGAAGCTCGAGGATGTCTTCACCACGGGCATTGTGGCCCAGAGTCTGGGCATTGAGCGGCTGCATGTCAACGAGTTCGTCAACCGGCGCATCTCCTTCAATCCGTGCAACATACGCAACGCGATCAGTGTGCACATGATCAAGTCCAACGAGCAGTTCGATCTGTGGAAGAAGCTGCTGGATCAGACCACCAAGTGTAAATAGTATTTTAGGTTTAAGCTGTGAGAATTTCGACTATGTTGATTTTTGTTTTTTGGGTAGAGCAATGGAATTAGCAAAAGGCAGGCGCAGCTACACTGGCAGCCCTTAGAAGTAGCTTAGTTCTTAAGTACTAGTATTTTGTGTATCTACTCTCAAGCTAAATACTACACATATACAATACACACATATATATATATATATATACAAAATACTATATACTATATGCCCTACTTTAGCGTGCGCGCATACTTTCAATTATGTTCGGTAGTCTAATTTTAGCATTATAAATGCCATTATTTAACTGATAATTAGCTATAACTGTGGTTACAACTATGTTAACAGAACGAACACACACACACACACACACACACACACACACACACACACACATCGTTAGGCGCATATTGCAAGGTGGAATTAGTATCAATATTTTACCGAAACAGTCTCAAAGAAATAAAAACAAAAAAAAAAAAAACACAAGAAAACTATCGACTATAATAATCTGTGTTTTCCACTCCGGGGAACGCGTTTCGAGTTGATTGAAGAGATAAAAGAAAAATCGACGAGCGCCCGCTCATGGCTATACCGGAAAGGCCTGTTTCGAGGATTTAAAAAAAACGTTGGCATACGTGTATTTTACCGGGAGGGGATTACTTTGAAGGGGGTGAAATTAATTTTCGAGAATAAATAAAGAATTTTGACTTTACAAAAATATTCACCTTACTTTTTGCCCACAGTAGTATATAAAGGCAGCTCTCATCAGCACTCGAATTGTGTTTCTCTTTGGAAAATATGTAGTTCAGTGCTGTAAACAAAATTTAATTGTACTCTGGCACAGCAGGCGTGTCACATCATTAGTAAAATAAAAAAAAAAAGGAAACAAAAATCTCGTGGAACATAACTGATTGCGTGTAATTGGGAACTTTATGGAGGCCTTCAAGATGACAATTTTGAGCAATTTGAATATTACGCGCATGCTGCGCTTTCTGCTCGCCTCGATCATTGTCATAAGCATTGTCTTCATCTACTCGTCGTATCCCCTGAGTATGAGCCTTATGCCGCAGCTACAGGCGATACGTAGAGCAGCGAAGCCCGTGCTACGCAATGGCAGCGAACTCGCTGTGGCACCCATGCCTCGCATGATAAAGCTGAACAATACGGGGGAGTTCCGTTTGGGCGTCTGGAGCGACGACGCCGCCGCACACAGAGTTCCCAGGCAACATGTGGGCGGATTTCCACAGGAGCAGCTGGAGCCGGAGCATGATAACGTTACAGGTGCATAGCATAAAAGTAGTTAAAATATATTTTTTTATTTTTATTAGCATACTTATAAAAGTAATTAAAATATTATTATTATTATTATTATTGTTATTATTATTATTATTATTATTATTATTATTATTATTATTATTTTTATTGTTATTATTATTATTATTATTATTATTATTATTATTATTATTATTATTATTATTATTATTATTATTATTATTATTATTATTTTAATTTTTATTATTATTATTATTATTATTATTATTATTATTATTATTATTATTATTATTATTATTATTATTTTTATTTTCTTTTTATTTTTATTTTATTTTATTTTTTTTTTTGGTAATTTACAATCTTTCTGTCTGATAATAAGTAAATTTTATAGTAGTTAAAATATGCATAAAATTATGTCTATTATTTTTTTTAGATATAAATTTTACCCAGCACTCAGTGGAAAATTTATTGGACGGCAATCAGACGCTCGGAGCAAAAGTGGAGAAGCCTACGCCGGAGAAAGTCAAATTTATCAGTTTCCGTTGCGAGGAGAAATACGAGCGTGGACATCTGAACGAAGAGATCGATATGGAGCGCATTTGTCCGCTCAGGGGAGAGAAGATACAGCTGCTCATACTGATCGCCTCGAAGCGCACGCATGCGGACGAGCGTCTGGCCATACGCCAGACCTGGGGACACTTTGGCACGCGGCGCGACATTGCCATGGCCTTTGTGCTGGGCCGCGGGCACAACGAGAGCGTCGATCAGGCGCTCACGCAGGAGAATAGCATGTATGGCGATTTGATACGAGGGAGCTTCATCGACTCGTACTACAATCTGACGCTGAAGACCATATCAATGCTGGAGTGGACGGACAGGCATTGCGATCGCGCCAAGTACATATTGAAGACGGACGACGACATGTTCATCAATGTGCCCAGGCTGATGAAGTTTCTGGGGGATCGCGATAAGAAGCGCACCATATATGGCCGCCTGGCCAAGCGCTGGACGGCTGTGCGCAACGTGAAGTCCAAGTACTACGTGTCGCACGAGGAGTACCCGAAGACCTTCTATCCGCCGTTTACCACGGGGCCCGCCTACATCCTCACCGGGGATGTTGTGCACGAGCTGTATGAGCGGGCACTGAGCATGAGCTATCTGAAGCTGGAGGATGTCTTCATCACTGGCCTAGTGGCCATCAAGCTGGGCATTGAGCGTGTCCATGTCAATGACTTCCTCAACAGGCGCGTCAAGTTCGGCTCCTGCATCATTCGCAAGGCCATCAGCGTGCACATGATCAACACCAAGGAGCAGTTCGATTTGTGGAGAATGCTGCAGGGCCAAACCCGTTGCACCTACGTTTAAATGTGGAATATTTTTGTTAGTGTCTTCTGAGCTGAGATTTCAAATATTTTTGCTTTTAAACGGTACTTTATTATATTCTGCATTGGGTTTAATTTAGCAGCATTCCTTAAATTAAGCAGCTAATAGCAAAATTGTATTATTAAATTATATTGTTAAAGCAATAATAATAATAATAACATTTGCACAAACAACTGCCATCAACACAATTCTGCGCTTTTAAACTTAACGGAAACAGAACCAGGGCTACACAGCTATCGATAACAGTATTTTGATGAAACTGTGTTGGCTAACTATAAAAAATATGCTTTTAATGTTTTAATCAAAAAAGGCAATTATCTAACCAAACCAATTATCTAACTAAATATAATGCAAATTTATAAGCTATTTAATTTTAACTTACATAATTAACAGACGCTGCCTACAATTTAAAATCAACAATACCTATCGAAGTTTGAAATTTGTTTGAAGTTATTTTAATAACAATTATTCGCTGTTGCTGCTGCTAATTGCGTGTTATGTAATTATTTTTAATTAATAATATATTTTTTTTATAAGACGCATTGCCATTTCATGCCAGCAACTTTTCCGCAAGCGCGCAAAATTGGCGGTTGCATCGATAACGCACAAAGCCTAGCGATAGTGCCACTTTGAGTAACATACTCGATACAGCGCTGGCCCCCACATCGATAGTTCTGCCTAACGTCTAATCGCTGAACGCTCTGCGCAACGCTTGCATTTATTATTTTTTGTATTTGTGCCAAACGGCAAAGTTAAGCACAACAACTACGTGTTAAGTTGCGAGCGAAGTGTTTTGATAAGCGAACGACGTGCGTAGACGAGCCTTCAAACTGCTGCGTTACATGTGTCATTTAATTCGCCAACAGCAACAAGTGGTGTCACCACAAACAACCGCAATATCAGCAGCAGCAGCAGCCAGCAAGAAATCTACGTAAAAAAAAGTAATGCAAAATTAAAGCGACATTTTGTGTGCTTGTGTTTCGTCTTGTTCATAATTTTGCGTAGTTAATTTAAAAATTCGACAAGTAATTACCACGCAGTGTCAATTTTGTGCGTGAGTGTGTGTGTGTGTCAGCTTGTCTCACTGTGCCTGTGTATAAGTGCGCTGCGCAGCGTCGCGGCATACGAGTAAAACAAACAAAAAATCCTACAACAACAACTTAACATAGCAGCAACAGCAGCAATAACAGAATGTTGTAGACTTTGACAACGGCACGGGGGGTGTTTGACTGCTCTTTCTTATTGTGTGCGTGCATGCGTGTGTGTGTGTGTGTGTGTGCGCGCCTTTGCCAAGCAAGCCATTATTTTTGTGTCTATGACGTAAACCCAACGAAAATCAAAAGTGAGCACAGCGACACACACACACACACGCATGCAGTGACACAGACACGTACACGTACACGTACACATACATGCCGCAGCGAAGGTGAGCGCATTTATGAATTCGACTTCGAATTCTTATTCGTGTTTTGAGTCTTGTTTGTTGTTGTTCTTAATCGCCGCTTCTCGGAATTTCAGCAGCAGCAGCAGACGCAGACCACGTTTCTGCCATTGGGGGCCATGCGTCCGTTATAGTTTTCAAAAATAACAACAACAACAGCAGCAGCAGTTTGATTGTTTACAATTGCTGTTGTTGTTGTTGCTTCATTAAATGTTCACACGATTGCGAGGCGGCTGCAAAGTGCATTTGCCTGCGTGTAAACAAAAAGCTGGAACGCACAGCGTGCTGTTGTTGTTGTTGTTGTTATTGCTGCAGCGGTAAATTCTCGAGCTAGTTGAAAGCCCAAGCATAAAAAGAAATTGTTGCCCTTTGCTGGCGATTTTGCAATCAAGGCATTTGCCTTGGATCATTCGCAGTTGCCGCTGCGCCCGATGACAACATCGCAGCAGAAAACCTGTCTGCCAAGTGAATCATTAGCCGCACGATTCTAAGCAGCATCCCCCAAGCCTAGCGCGCGCGCGCTTGTTCGAATTCGAAAATAACCGAAAACACTGCATTTGAATGCCGTTAAATGATTCACGCGCACACAGACACGTAATCAATCACACACACTCACAGACTACCGCGTTTGACCCCGCGCAATTTTTTATTGTTTGCTTGTTTTCCCGCTCACTCACGCTAGCTGTAGCTGACGCTCTCGCTCGCACACTCTCTCGCTCTCTCTGTGCCAACAGTTATTTCCTATTTTGGTAATTATCGCGTCATTTTTTGTGTGTTCACTACATTTTAATACACGCAATTATTTGCGTGCTTATCTCTTTAGTTAAAGTATTTATTTTAATGTTTGTATTTGCGGTTTTAATTAACCGTTTTCACGCACCACGTGCCCGCCTCCAGCACCTTCGCAACTTCCCCCGCATTATTATTTACATGTTAATTGGCAGCTAGAGAAGGTACGTGCGACGATAGTTTGTGCTAATGAAAGCAGTTGCTAAATATTTGAATACTGGCTTGAGGTTGCTATGGTTGCAGTATTGTTATATTTATATAATAACATTTTAAGACTATACATATTTATATAAGCATATATTTTAGTGCGAACTTGTCATTTTGGAGTCCGATCCCTTCAGTTAATAAGTACATATTTGTATCGATTTGTGTTTCTATCGATGGTCTAATTGGAATTCGTCGTACTCAATCCTTTGAGTGAGTAAGCGCATATATCGATTCCCCTGCCTCCACATTTGATTGCAGCTTGTCTCTGTGCGTACTCGATCCTTTGAGTAAATAAGCGCATATGCTTATCGACTTGTGCTACCATCGATGCCCCCATCTCTAATGGAAGCTCTCTAATGGTCTAATTGGAGTTCGTCGTACTCAATCCGTTGAGTGAGTAAGCGCATATATCGATTCCCTTGCCTCCACATTTGACTGCAGCTTGTCTTTGACTTTCACTGAATAAGCACATATTTTTATCGACCTGTGCTGCCATCGATGCCCCCATCTCTAATAACAACTCTAATGGTCTAATTGGAGTTCGTCGTACTCACTCCGTTGAGTGAGTAGAAGCATATATCGATTCCCCTGCCTCCACATTTGATTACAGCTTTTCTCTATCCGTACTCGATCCTTTGAGTAAATATTTATTATTTTTATCGACTTGTGCTGCCATCGACTTGTGCTCCCATCTCTAATGGCAGCTTGTGTCTGCCCGCGCCCGATCCTTTGTTAGAGTAAATAAGTAAATAAACGAGAGCAGCAGCAGCCGCAGCGGTAGCCGGGGCACTGATAATGAGCCAGTTCATTTGGGGGATGCGAGGCAGACGCTCGTTAGTGCCTCGTTGCAGTTGAAGACGTGCAGTTGCAAGCGATTGCATTGCTCCGCAGCTTGTAAACAATGAACAGCTGTGAAATCGTCGAACAGAAAAGCTGCGCATGTCCCAACTGAGACACACACACACACACACATACTGTGGGCTTGCACACACCTCGAATTAAGTTGCTGAAGAAAATGCGCCTCAAAAAGTTTGGGTTCGAGAAACATTTCTAATTGCCGTGTACGCTTGATAACGCAAATTAACACTAATTTCTTGCCAAAAATTCATTTGCACAGAATGTCGCGGCACGAGAAGTCGAAGTCGGTGGGCGGCGGCATACTGGAAAGCTGGTTCGGCCGTCCATCCAAATCGAAGGGCAGCGGCAATTACAACAGCAACAGCCTGCCCCATGGTGCCGGGGGGCGAGTCGCTGCCGCGGACAACGAGGGCGGCTTCGGCATGGACGATCTGGAGCGACAAATTCAGGAGCTCAGCGAGCCGCAGGTGAATGCCAAATTCCTGGAAATACTCGAGGACATGAACATACCCAAGGACAAGCGCGAGCCGCTGCTCAGCAAGACCGTCGAGGAGCGACAGCAGATGATATTCATGCACATGAAGAAAGGTGAGTGTGTTGCACAGTGCTGCAAGCAAAAATGGCTAGATTTGGGAGTGAAAAAAAAATGGCTAAAATTGCTGAACATTTTTGTGCAAATTCTGAAAAAATGCCTTGAATGGATATGCATGTTTTCTATTCGAATAGTTTAAAATTTTTGCTTTCAATTTGCTAAAATACTGCAACGTATTTTTTTGTATTATAAAAAAATAATTTTTAAATATTTTTGATGCAAGTTGGTATAAGAAATTATAATTTTTTGTGTAGAATATTGTATATATTTGTATAGAAATCATTATTGAAAGCAATCATAGCTAAATTTAAAAATAATTACTGATTTGTTAATGATTTAACAAATTTTAAATTACTTTATTAATAGCTAATAGTATTTTTAAACATTTTCTAATTGCCTTGATCTAGCAATTAATTAATTAATTAATTAGCTGCTGGAAAATGCTTGACAGAATCGTGTATACATTTTCTAAATAGATTTAAGAAGTAAAATATAAGTTGGCTACAAAAATACCCTATAAAGGATAAATCGAGCAGCTAAATTGCTATATTTAAACTGAGAAAAATAAAAGTCTACAATATTTTATACTAAATAATACTCTACAGTATTTTATACCAAAAAGTTGCTAAAAATAGCCAAATTTATATATAACATTCATCTACATATTTAGCAATTAAACTGCTAGATAAGAATAGACCGACCTTGAAATTGCTCAGTTTATAGCTATAAGCATTGCCACTTGGCTAGATTCACTAGCTAGCCAAGCTGGCAGCTCTGCTGTTGCAATTGCACGATAAGATTAAACTAGACTAGACAAATAGCAAATACCATGCCATATTCTTCTACTCTATGCCATTGTGTGCGCTCTTTGTTGCCATTTTTATATGCATTACAATTCCCGATTTGTTCGCTTTTTCCATCAATTATCAACTTTTGTTACTTGGTGCGTATTTCGAGCGATGCGTCATGCACGTTATCTCTAGCTTGTTTATAGGATATTTGTTCGCCTTATCTAGAATGTGTGACGAGAGCGCGCGCGTTGCAACAAGTTTCGCAGTTGGTCATGGCCAAAATATGTCCTGTGATAGAACCGAGTTGGCAGCACATGCAATTGGCAGTGCGAGCGGCGCGTTACACATTTCAATTAACTGGCCAAAAGTAAATGCAGATTGCTAAATTCGCAAGCGTAACGGAAAACCGCTGCTCGCCCACCTGCCGTCAGCCGCGACAGGTAGGCCCCAAGCGGCGTCACCAAAGTGCGGGGTAGCCACAGCACAAAAGCAGTTTTTATTAATTAACTCAAGCGGCGCACGTTCGCTCGTTTCAAGTATTTTAATGAGTTTCATTGTTGTTGTTTTTGGCTTTGGGTGAAAATTGATAGATTGCATGGCACTTAAATACCCTCGATTAAGCATCGTATTAAAAGTGTTACATAAAATTAACACATTGCTTATCGTGTTAAAATAATGTTTAAAATAGCTCAGTAGCTCACGCCAAAGCAGCAGCTGTTTTAAGTATTTTAGTAGTATTTTATTATTTTTTTTTTTGTAGTATTTTTAATTAGCTTGTATTTTTGCATTTTAAAATTAATACAATTTTTATCGTATTAAAATAATGCTTAAAGCAACGCAGTATCTCTTAGTTTTAGCAGCAGTTGTATAGTATTTAAGAGTTCTAAGTGCTACATAAAATTAACACAGCAATTGTATTAGGTATTTTAGTATACTTTAATTTTTTTTTGGAAGTATTTTTATTTAGAATGTATTTTTTGCATTTTAAAATTAAGACAATTTTTATCGTATTAAAATAATGCTTAAAGCAACGCAGCAGTTGCTTAGTATTTAAGTGTTTTAAGTGTTATATAAAATTAACACAATGCTTATCGCATTTTAATAATAATACGCAGCACATCGCTTAGTGTTTTAAGTGCTTCATAAAATTAATACAATGCTTATCGCATTAAAAATAACGCACAGACTATCCTAGTATCTCTCAAACAGTTAGTTAAATATTATTTAATAGTCGCATATCTCAAGTGCTGCGTGCTCAAGTACAGTTCGTGTTTGAATGGAACTATATAGTATATATAGTCTTGTAGACTGAGGCATGAAGTCATTGTGCAATTCGAATTCACACTTTGAAAACGCCAAAACAAAACCAGGAAAAATAATTACATAATGTTTTTTTAAAAAAAGCTGAATGGGAAGCATAAGTGGCCGCTTAAGCGTAATTATAATTAGATAAGCGAAGTTAGCACGTCGAGCTGATAAGCATAATATGTTTATAATGCGTACAGATAAAGCAAAGGCTAATGCGTGTGATGCCTTGAGAGCTGAGACAAGCCCATAAATAAATACGTTCGAGAGTATTATAAGAACGTAGCGTAAATAAACCATCTGGAACGTTCCCGTTGCGACTCATTTGCACACGATATTGATATTTATTATTATATACAGTGATTGCAGATTTTTTTTGCAACCTGTAGATGCAGCACTCTCTCTCTCCTACACACTCTCAATGTTTATTGCCATCTTATGGATTTATCAACGCCTACGTGTATTGCTCAGTTGGCACAAAAATGTATTTAAAGCTGATTTTCTCATTTTTCATACCATATATATATATATATATTCGCTGTGTATGCGAATTACGTGTGCGAAAAATCACACGATCAGACGATGATCTCGCATCGATGATCTATGAAGTTGTCTCTATATATGAGGCCTGCATTCGAGTGCTCTCTCTCTATCTATATCTCTCTGTCTTTTTAAGCAGCTGAGAGTGTTGACAGCTAGATGTTGTATGGTATATGCACTCGACGAACATTGTACAGTATTATATAGACTTTCGCCACGAGCGTCAAGGCGTCTGCATTGAAATCACTTGACGTAATTTTAATACTTGTTCATGCTTTTTATACTAAATGAAATACTTGAACATGTTCATTGTGCCTGTAAATGCGCATTCCGCTGATGTTTTCTGATAAATGTCAAGGTTATACTCCAGAAGCGACCACTGAGCATGGTTTCCTCTCGCTGATAAAAGCACGCAGCTGTAGATGATAATGGACCCTCGACGGGGCAGAGCGTGCGTTAACTGGAGCGAAACACTCGCAGTGCTACGAGACCATGGAGTGTTGGCTTTACAGTTAAAACATCGCAAGTACAGTGAAGCGTGACTAAGACTTGCAACTTCAACTGGAAAGAAAAAACGCATACTTCAACAGTTTGTGCTCATGGCATTAAATATAAAGATATAAAAGAAAATATAAAGACAACCACAAAAATATAATGTGGCCAGTTTGGTTACGATATCTTGAAAAACAACTAAAATCAGCCGATAGTTTCTATGACAGCTATGCGATATTTTGCTAAAATCTGTTTAGTTTCGAGTTATTTACAGCATAAGAAGTATGTGTGCAAAGTTTCATTAAAATAGCTTAAAAACTAAGAGACTAGCTTGCATTGCAAAAGAACTAACGGACAAACGGACAAGGTTGTACTACTGTGGGCAAAAAGTAAGGTGAATTTTCAATTTAAAATTCGCGGGCTTAAGATGGCGAACTAGTTCTTTTCTTCTTGAGTTGGCAAGACTGTTGATAACATTTGGTGGGAATTTCATGTCAATGTCTGTATTAGTACTATATTTACGCTTTTGTTACCAAACAATCAAGAGTGCATTTGGCGATTTTAACAATGTCTGATTTAATTGAGCAGAGAAGTGCCATCATATTTTGTTTGTGGAATGAAATTTCGGCTGCGGGGATTACTTTGAAGGGGATGACATTGATTAAGGAGAATAAATAAATATTTTTGACTTTACAAAAATATTCACCTTACTTTTTGCCCACAGTGGTGTATACAAATTTAACTTCTAAGAGTTGTAAACGATACGCTATAGAAGAATCTATAGACATTTTTTTATCTGTGGAACTTAAACAAGCTAAGCTCGTACTACTTATCTCTTTACATAAAACTAAACACGTTTTCTCTCTCTCTTTCTCTCTCTCTCCCCCTCTTTGCACATCCGCTGCAGGCAAGAACTCGCTGGAGCGCAACTCAAATTCGCGTTTCGAGAAGCCCATCGACTACATTGAGTATCTGCAGAATGGGGAGCACAGCGAGCACAAGGTTTATCAGTGCGTGGAATCGTTGCGTGTGGCGCTCACCAGTAACACGATATCCTGGATCAAGGAGTTCGGTGTGGCTGGCATCGAGCAGATCGAGTCGCTGCTGACGCGTGCCAAAAAGGATCGCAGCTATGAGCGCATCGAGTTCGAGGCCATACGCTGCCTCAAGGCGATCATGAATAATACGTGGGGCCTGAACGTGGTGCTGACACCGGATCAGCATAGTGTGGTGCTGCTGCTGGCCCAATCGCTGGATCCACGCAAGCCGCAGACCATGTGCGAGGCCCTCAAGCTGTTGGCCTCCTTCTGCATTGTGTACGAGCGCAATGGCTACGAGAAGGTGCTGCGTGCGATCACCACAATTGCGGCGACATCGTACAAGGCGAGCGAACGCTTCAGGCCCATTGTGGACGCACTGTTCACGTCGGACAAGCACGATCCGAAGCGGGAGCTCGCCTGCCACAGCCTAATCTTCATCAATACGCTGACGAACACACAAACGGATCTGAACTTCCGCCTGCATCTGCGCTGTGAGATCATGCGCATGGGCCTGTACGAGCGCATGGACGAGTTCAAGGAGATCGTCAATGCGAGCAACAACGAGGCGCTGCAGGAGCACTTCAAGATCTTCCAGGAGATACGCGACGAGGACTTCGAGGAGTTCGTGCAGCGCTTCGACAATGTCACCTTCAACATGGACGACATACAGGACTGTTTCGATGTGCTGAAGAATCAGGTGACAGACACCAGCTCGGAGCCGTATTTCCTATCGATTCTACAGCATTTGCTGTACATACGCGACGACTTCTATTTCCGGCCCGCATACTATCAGCTGATCGAGGAGTGCATAGCGCAGATAGTCTTCCACAAGGGCTGCTGTGATCCGAACTTCGAGAATCGCAATTTCAATATCGACACCTCGCTGATGCTCGACGACATTGTGGAGAAGGCAAAGGCCAAAGAGTCGCAGCGCTCCGAGGAGTACGAGAAGAAGATCGAGGCGCTGGAGAGTGCCAAGCAAGAGGCCGAGGCCAAGGCGGCCCATCTCGAGGAGAAGGTGAAGCTAATGGAGGCCAGCGGTGTGGCAGCGCCATCCCCTAACAAATTGCCCAAAGTCAATATACCCATGCCGCCACCGCCGCCGGGTGCCGGCGGTGCTATGCCACCGCCACCGCCACCCATGCCCGGCATGGCTGGACCACGACCACCGCCACCGCCGCCTATGCCGGGCATGGCAGGAGGTCCACGACCACCACCACCGCCGCCGATGCCAGGCATGGGTGGTCCACCGCCACCACCAATGCCGGGCATGATACGACCTGGTGGTGGACCACCACCGCCACCCATGATGATGATGCCCATGGCACCGGTGCTGCCGCATGGCCTCAAGCCCAAGAAGAAATGGGATGCCAAGAATCCCATGAAGCGAGCCAACTGGAAGGCCATTGTGCCGGCCAAAATGTCGGAAAATGCGTTCTGGGTGAAGTGCCAGGAGGACAAGCTGGCGGACGATGAATTCCTGCAGGAGCTGGCCGTCAAGTTCTCCTCGAAGCCGGTGAAGAAGGAGCAGAAGGATGCGGTGGATAAGCCCACAACGCTGACCAAGAAGAACATCGATCTGCGCGTGCTGGACGGCAAATCGGCACAGAATCTATCGATTCTACTCGGCGGCTCGCTGAAGCATCTGTCCTATGAGCAAATCAAGATCTGCCTGCTGCGCTGTGATACCGCCATTCTATCGTCCAACATACTAACGAATCTTATACAATACTTGCCGCCGCCCGAGCAGCTCAAGCGGCTGCAGGAGTTCAAGGCGAAGGGTGAACCGCTGCCGCCCATCGAGCAGTTCGCAGCGACAATAGGTGAGAGTGCGGAGGCTGAGACTTCAGCGGGATCATATTACTAACTCTTTCTCTTGCAGGTGAAATCAAACGTCTGTCGCCGCGTCTGCATAATCTCAACTTTAAGCTGACATATGCGGACATGGTGCAGGATATCAAGCCGGACATTGTGGCGGGCACGGCCGCCTGCCAGGAGATACGCAACAGCAAGAAGTTCTCCAAGTTACTCGAGCTAATCCTGCTGATGGGCAACTACATGAATTCGGGCTCAAAGAACGAGGCTGCCTTCGGCTTCGAGATCTCCTACCTGACCAAGCTGACCAACACTAAGGATACGGATAACAAGCAGACGCTGCTGCACTACTTGGCCGATCTGGTGGAGAAGAAGTTCCCCGAGCTGAGCAACTTCTGCGATGATCTGTCGCACGTGGACAAGGCGTCGCGCGTCAACATGGATGCCATACAGAAGGCCATGCGGCAAATGAATGCAGCGGTCAAGAATCTGGAGACGGATCTGCAGAACAACAAGGTGCCGCAGTGCGACGACGACAAGTTCAGTGAGGTCATGGGCAAGTTCGCCGTCGACTGTCGCCAGCAGGTGGATGTGCTGGGTAAGCAGTGCCATGGGCAAGCTTCTAGCTAGCTAGACTAAGTATCCGTATTCCTTTATTTTCCAGGCAAGATGCAGGTGCAAATGGAGAAACTGTACAACGACTTGGGCGAGTACTTCGCCTTCGATCCCAGCAAGTACACCATGGAGGAGTTCTTTGCCGACATTAAGACCTTCAAGGATGCCTTCCAGGCGGCCTACAAGGAGAATGTGCGCGCCCGCGAGGAGCTGGAGAAGAAGCAACGCATGCAGGAGGCGCGTGAGCAGTCGCAGCGCGAGCAAATGGAGCGACAGCAGCGCAAGATGGCGGTGGTGGACATGGATGCGGCACAGGCACAGGAGGGCGTCATGGACAGTCTGCTGGAGGCGTTACAAACGGGCTCCGCCTTCGGTCAGCGCAATCGCCAGCCGCGCCGCCAGCGGCCCGCGGGCGCCGAGCGTCGTGCCCAATTGAGTCGCAGTCGATCGCGAACGCGGGTCAACAATGGGCAGCTAATGACGCGGGAGATGATACTAAACGAGTTGCTCAGCTCGGCGTAGGGACGCGCGCGAGAGGGAGAGCAATTGGCTCCTATGTACATATATAAATACATATATAATATATAGTAGTTCCCTAAGTGCTTAGACATAGCAATGGTATTGGCAGCCTTGTTCATATCATTATCGTCATCATCGTCGATGGGAGCTAACTGAAGCTATTGACTGTTCCGATCTATCCGCATGGACATTTCGATCCTATAGGCATAGTTATAGGCCGAGTGTGTGCACTTACCCCCCCACACGTATATTTTTGATACATTTTTAAAACTGCAATCGGTGCACTGAGAAAACATACAAATGAATATATACATACGATATATATATATATAAATATATATATTTGTACAAGCTATGAAATTTAGTCAAAATGCTTTTGTGCCGCTTTGCCTTTTGGCGCGTTTCGCTACCTTTTCGTCCTTGTTGCATGTGTTTGCACTTCGTTTTCGGAGCACCAAACGAACGATCGAGATCTTTATTGATAGAATTCCTGTGTAGTTAATTTGATTTTAAGTCGCATTTTAATTTTAACGTTTTTTTAACTTGTTTTCCTGCTGCTGCTATTAATAACAAATTGTTAATTTATCTATTTTTGGACACTGATGATCGTATGTATTTGAAATCGACAAACCATATATTATTTACTGTTTAGAATCTATACAAACTGAACGATTAAAACATATTTCGAAAATGAAAATTGGAATTTTGTTGACGTTATTAATGGGAAGAGTAAAGGCAGGGAGGAGTAGACTTTGCCTATTTATCTAGATACATTTAAAAAAAAACTGAGCGATTACTTAAGTGTTTTTATTTAGTTAATGAAAAGTTGATTGAAGTGAGGAATTTAATAATTTGTGAATTAAAATCTTTTAAAAAATTATAGATGGTATATTTTTGGTTTTTAGCATACAAATATTTTTTAATAATTGCTGGAATTATGCAGTTGTTGCTGGAAAGATTTTAGAAGATTCAATAATTTGCGGATTTATTTCTTAGTTTAGATACTTGTGGTTACTGCTCTATTTGAATTTAAATTACTATATGTTTTACCGTTCAGATAGATAAATACTTATAATTTTATAGTTTTACATATTTACTTTATTTATTTTCAATAATTTAGTTTCATTTAAACAAATTATAGATGGTATAATTTTGGTTTATAGTATCCAACAATTTTTTAATAATAGCTGGAATTATGCAGTTGTGGTTGGAAAGATTTAAGAAGATCTAAGAATTTGCGGATTTATTTCTTAGTTTAGATAACTTTAGATACTGTTCCTATTTGAATTTAAATTGGTATATGTTTACCGTTCAAAAACAATACCAACTAATAGATAAAATCTAATAAATTTATATTTTTAAAGATTTATTAAAATAAAATCAATTTATTGCTTAGAAGCTATACAGAACTAGCGATTATAGTAAATCCCATTTTCGAAATTATAACTATACTACTTAAATTGTTACGAAAATAAAAGAAAATAAAGATTTAAGGACTAGTGAATTTATTGATCTAATGTAGATCACTGTAGTACACTGTATTCAATATGATAGATAGACTATATATTATTTATAGAACGCTTCAAACGAATTTTCGCGAATTAAATTACGAGTTCTACGCTGTTTACGCTAAAAATTAGGTTTTATAGATTAGCGTCAGATTAAGATTTACTAACCAAGTTTCAGTATCATGTCAGGCAGAAGTACTTAATTAGATAATCAAAGCAAATAGGCGATAACTAGGCGATACGCTGCACGTAAGCAATATTTTTTTAACGAAGCTCCAACAGCTGATGATTCATTAGAAAGGCAGAGTTATGGATAATTTTCGAAATTCAAAAATACATTTTCGGGGCTTTTACAAGCGAAAATTTTAATTTGTTTTATGAACAAAGATATTTTATCATCGGCGGCGGCACCCATAAAGGTGTGTGTGTGCACAACACAAAGTGCACTTGCGCAGAGCTGACGGTGCCGACTGTTGCCGGGGTGCCGGGGTGCGGGGGGTTGCCGGAACGATCGGTCGATTGCTTGGAGTCATGGCTATAAAACTCTTCAACGTTAATTTAACCGACAAGCGACGCCGCACGACGACGACGAAATACTCGACAATCCAATCAAACTTGCGTCTGGTGAGGGCAAGATATAAAGCACGCACACGTGTGTGTGTGTGTGTGTGTGTGTGTGTACTACTATATGTATTTGGTCGGTGTCCATCCATATCATTGTGCTCTCTCGCCTGAGGCTGCTTTATGGCTTGTGCCTTGTGGCGCTTTGCTTTCTTTATGGATTTACGGATTTATTAGCATAATTGCATTTTAAAATTTTGAGTTTTTTATGCAGGTTGTTGTCGCCGTTAATTGCACGCTTATATTCTAATTTACGGGCTGACTGACTCACCCAATTTTCAAGGCATTAGAAGGGTCTCATTTTGATTGGCCCGACCATTTTAACGGGTTTTTGTTGCCAGCATCTTTTTTTTTTTTTGTTGTCCGTTTTGGTACAATATTTCTAGGCACGAGCACATTGCGCCTCTAATGACTTCCAGGTAAACATTATGCCCTATTACATGACTTGACCCAGGATCGAGTTTGTACCTAAGAAACCAAAAAAAAAAAAAAAAAATGGCCTACCCTTGCACATACCACGCGGCAAATTCCGCCGAACTGTTGACGCTTTGCGAAAAAAGAGGAATACCAAATGGTAAAATGGGCTGTGGCCGGCTAATTGTAGTGCCAACTTTATGACACCCGCCCTCTCTCGCTCGCACTTTTCTAGCCATGTTTGGTGTCCTTTCGACTGTCCTGCGACCCGCGATCCGCGATCGGCCGCTGCGTTCTAGGCCGCGTTCGCGCGATCATAAAACTTTTGTGCCGGCTTTCAATTGCTTTACAATGTTTTGTTTGGGCATTAAGGGGTTTTTTGTTTAGACAGCAGCCCGCTGGCGAACCAGTTCGCATAGCCAAGGGTCCTGAGCGTTAATAAGTGAAATTTAACTGCCGCTGGCTGCTGCGCGAGGCCAACGTCTGCACGGCCATTGCCATTGCCGTTGCCATTGCCGCTGCCAACTGACACGATGCGACGATTTTTCCTGGTTGTCTGTGTGAAATTTTCCATTGTGTCACCTGAATGCATTTCTAATTATTCGCGCTCACTGTGCAGCGGTGCAAGCGGCATGCTGTTTATAGCAGGGCGGTATGTTTGCGTATCTGAATAATCAATGAATGCGCTTTTTAGCTAATCCATGCAATTATTCCAGGAAAATGGGCTTTAACGGATTACTCAATCGGGCGCGTTTCCGTTACTTTTTGTGGCTTGTTGCTGTCTGTAAATAAATGTAAATAAATAGAAAAATATAGAGAAATGTATGAAAATATCTTTGAGCGTAGATAAATACTGGATAGATACTAGATACTGCCAAACTTATGTGCATACTATATAAATATAATCCATGTAATAATTCCAGCAAATATTGATTCTAAATAATTATTTTTTTCTGATACCTTTTGAGGCTTGTTTCAGTCTGAAAATCAGTGTGTTTAAAAAATTATTAATATGTATTGAAATAAAATAAAAAATAGATAAATATATACAATTTTTTTGTAATATATATAGAGACATTTGTGAAAAACTTAGCTGCAAAACTTATGCAGGTTTTAGGCAATAATTCCAGAAAAATCCACGGCTAACTCAAACGATCGCATATTTTGGACAGCAAATAAAAATATAATATATATATATATATAATTATTTAAAAATATAAACACTTAGATAAAAATTAATAAAATATATATATGTATATAAAAAGAAATATATATTTGCGCAAAAATGTCACCTGCCAAACTTATGTAGATATAATGCTGGACAATCCGCGGCTAACTCAATCGATCGCATATTCTGGACTGCAAATAAATATATATCATTATTTAGAATTATAAACACATATATAAAAATACATAATTTATATATAAGTATACAAAAAGAAATATATATTTGCAAAAGCAAAACTCCCCTGCCAAACTTATGTGGATATAATGTAGAAAAATCCACGACCTGCAAATAAATATATATAATTATATAAAAAAAATGAAGTTAGTTGGAAAGCCCTTGTAGAGGCCCTAAGCTCCCGAGAGGAGTAATAAGGAAAAATATAAAAAAAATAAACACATATATAAAATAAATAAAATATATATGGTATATTTGCTAGAAAACTATTTGCCATATTTTATACTATTTCGAGCCTTTTACAATATTTCTGGCAATATCGCATCGAGTGCAAACAATTGAAAATTATGTTCTATTTCCTACGCACTTTACGAGTGTATCCAAATTGCTCTTTGATTTATTGGCAATGCTGTGGGGTTCTGATAAGGTGTTATAACACTTATGATGTAATTAGCGTTGGGTTTCGCGTAAACCTTTCAAGCATGGCGTTGGGTAGGGGTGTGAGCCTATAAAACATATTAAAATCTGAACATTAAAACTGATTGATTGGGCGCTAGGAAAATGCCAAAGGCTCAATGAATGTGGCATGTACGTAGTATGCATGGCAGTTGGAGGAGCGCAATAAATGAAATCCGTAGTTATGGCATTACAAACATGATTTTATAGCCACTAATTGCATAATGCACACTCGCATGGAATTACTTAATTAGGGACAGCCAGCGGCAATAGTAGTTTATAGTACAAATCGAAGCGGTCGTAAAGGAAAAGGGGTCCGTCTAGCGCGATTGCAGTCGGCTCTAACGCCTACCAACTGCCAGCAGTTTGAGGCTCAAAGACAACCGCGGGGCGGAGCTACCTGCCGGCCAGCCATGACGACACGCGAGCGAGACAGAGCGAGAGCAAGCGAGCGAGAGAGAGAGAGAGAGGGAGTGCGAGAGCAGGCAACAAAACGTAAGCCATCTTGAAATTCAAACTCGCAACGGAAATGAGGGTTAATTCCCAGTCACCTATGGCTGCGCACGTGCGTGCGAGCAGGACAACTAGCTGCAGCAGCCGACGCAAGCGAAGATTGCGCTGCCGCAGCGCTCGATTCGCTTGTTCGTTTTTTTATCAGTGCGACGTTCGTTGCTTTCAGTACGTTTTCGACTGCGGTAAACGTCGCAACAAGCCAGACGCAACGGCAGTTGAAAAAAAAAAACAAAACAGCAAAAAAACACAGTTAAAAAAGCCGCGAGTGTATGTGATTTAAAATTGGATAAATTCGAAAAGCAAAACAAACAAAAGAAACAGTTTTGATTGTGCGATCGCTAAATAATCGATAACACGCAATTAAACGCAACTGCCATCAATAGCAGAACTCAAGTGAGCGAAGCGCGCACAAAGAGGATTGCGAAAAAAAGTCTGAAGGAAGCGCTTGCAAAATGTGCACGTAAAACGAAATACGAACAGTGAGCGAAAGACAAACAAAAACCAGAAAACCACAGAAAAAGTGAGAAAAACAATTGCAAGAGTTAATTGAGTTAATTGTGCGCCAATTGCAATCAGATTGCACGCCCTAACCTCACAAAGATCAAGATGGTCTCGCACTACTACAACTCGCTGCCGTACGCGCAGAAGCACAGTGCCGCCAATCTGGCGTACGCCTCGGCCGCTGCGGCCAGCCAGCCGTGGAACTGGACGCCCAACTATCACACGACACCGAATCATCAGTTTCTCGGGGATGTGGACTCCTCGCATGCCGCCCACCATGCCGCCGCCGCCCATCAGATGTACTACAGTCCGCATCACATGTTCCACTCGGCGGCCGCGGCGAGCGGCGATTGGCATTCGCCCGCCTCGAGTTCAGCGGCGGCTGCGGGCGATAATTTCGCCCAGAATGTTGTACCCACATCGGCGCATCAGTTGATGCACCAGCATCATGCACACATCAACAGCGGCCTGCCGAGCGGCGGCTCCAGCAGTTCAGCCAGCTCGGGTAGCAGTAGCTCGGCGCCGGTTATTGGACCCGCCGCGGCGGGACCGGGCAATACGCAGCTGAACGAGACGAACAGCAGCATTGGCGCCGATCAGATCCAGCAGCAGCAGCAGCAACAACAACAGCAGCAACACATTGCCGAGGGGCTGCCATCGCCGCCGATCACTGTTTCGGGCAGCGAGATCTCCAGTCCGGGTGCACCCACGTCCGCCTCGTCGCCGCATCAATTGACCCACCATCTGAGCGCAGCGGGCAGCGGCGGCAACAACAGCAGCAGCAACAACAACAACAGTCCATCGACACACAACAACAACAACAATTCGCTGACGGTCAACAACAACAACAACCATCGCACATCGCCGGCCAAGGCTCAGTATTACGATTGGATGAAGAAGCCCTCGTATCCAGCGCAACCGCAGCCGGGTAAGTCTCACTCAAACACACAACTACATACATTACGCTAGTATTGCTTAAGCTCAAAGCTCGCTCAACACTTGAGGGATCACTTTGTCTTTGAGTGAATTCACTCAAGTTTGGGTTTATCCGCGCGCACAACACAGTCGCTGCTTTGTCTGCAGCTTCACTCGTGCTGTTCGCGCTTCAGGAAATTCCAAAAAAATTAAAAAAAAAATCGGCCATAATTTTATTGCCTGCATTGAGCGCTCCAAGGGCCATTAGCTCATAAAAATCAAATGTTTGTCTTCATTTTACGGCCCTGAAGCTGCAGCTTGATTTATGCGCCAGGCTCAGACTCAGACTCAGACGCTAAGTTGTCGACTATGTTGACTAATTTTGGGTCGTAAATCAATTTTACTATAAAACGGGCTCGCTCGATCAATTCTACAGTTCTAATGAAATGCGCAAATAGTCTGAGTAGAGCAATTCCACTCTCACAGCAATTAGCGGCACGAGAAGTGTTTCCAATAGAGCGAATCCCCATCAATTGATTTACTCTTTGAGTCCCTTTCACAATGCATTTGCAGTGCAAACACTCAAACACACTCATTCACACTCAGTCTCCCGCTCTCTTGCGTGCATCTCGCCATGCAAATGTCAAAAGCTCAAGGCTCTTTGGTTCGGCCATCTTGGTGCTCGGCGCTCTTTGCAAAACTACTCACCTCACCTCACTCTCTGCATTAATATGCAGCGAGATGTTAATGTCAATGCACGCACACATGGGCAAACATGCGTAAATACTACTCGAAGTTGAATGTCGACAAGCAAATACACTCACACAACACACGTGCGCAGCGCAACCGCTCACAATTTATGACCCGAGCGTTTCAACTTGACGACGTCCGATATCGACGACGATATCCATTAAGCCCATAAAATCTGTTGGTATGCAATTAACGTTTATTGCCCCGCGGACGTCGTTGTTGATTTTAATCCTGCAGCGGGTCAAGACGACAAATTAAGATTATGCATTTTATTTATTATTCGTATAAATAATAAGAAAGCAACAATTTGACCGACTTGCGGTTTGGCGCCAAGTCGGCAAAATAGAGAGTACATAGCGTCGGTGTTGTTGATAATTTGTCGATTTCCTTTTTTTTTTTACTATTTTTTTTTTGTGGGCTCTGCGTGTACGTGTCAATAGAATCCACAACACACACACAAGCACACACATCTATTGGGTGTGGCAATAAAGTTCTTCAACAATTTGTTGTTGTTGTTTTAGGCTTTGTTGCTTGTACTTTTGTTTCAATGGCTGTGGCGGGTTTTCGCGATTAGATTAGCGGCAAGGCAAAACGGGGAGTGGGGCCACCAGTCGTGCGGGGGCGTGGCGAGGGGTCTGACAGATTGACAAACCGCCTGTCGAACGCGGGGTCTCAATGTTGCTCCAATAATTTTCTATATATTTTCCCATTTTTTTTTTTTTTTTTTTTTTTTTTTGGGTGATACGAGTATCGAAACGTGTGCGTTATCTTTAGCCCATGCCCTGGCTGTGGCTGATAACACAATGCCGCCCTGCGTATTGATTAAAACAATATAGCCAATAAACCAATAAAAATTAGTATTACTTCCAATAAAAACTAAATAGCGACATTTATGGCCAAATCTTTGCAATCATTATTAACGAAAAGCAAAAAAAAAAAAAACGACGGTATTATTCTATTCCGACGCGCTAGAATTTACATTGATAAGGCTTGGATCTCGCTTGGGCTAGAAACAGAAACAGAGAACAGGGCCAACAGAGCAGCAAACCAATTAAGTAGACAGTACCCTAGTATTCCTGCTCTATGCCTATGGGGGGATCGCCTGGGTTCAACATGTCTTTCTGTGTCGTCAGACGAGGGCATAAAACTTAATGCCACATGACACATTGAGATTTAATATGTCAATAGGCACAAAATTTATATACATACAGAGAGGGAGAGAGAGAGGTAGAGTATTATCTATCTATAGTGTTTGTAGCATAGATTTCTGTTGCCCCAATGTCTGGCCCCAAAAACAACTGCAAGCTGACAAAAAATTATGATACTTCACAAAAAGTACATAGATATATTTATGTAGCAGTGCTGTGCTGGCTATAGAGATAGCAAGATTGGAACTGAGAAAGATCGAAAGGAATAAACATATATAGAACAGTCTGCCGTTAAGTCAAGCTCTTTAGCTTTTTTCATAGTTATTTCTTTGGCCGATTCTAGCCTTTTTCAGAGCAGTTGACAACTCTGCGCCGCTTGTACCCCCATCGTCTATGTATGCCCCGTCGCGCGTTCTTGTTTGCTGCATGATAAGCCATTAAAAATGGCCACTAGCTGCTCGCTGCAGTCAGAGCTCCGTCTGCGTCGATGTCGATGTCGATCGTTATCAGCGCTATCAATATTTGGTTTTTGTGCGCCGTACCGTTTGTCCGTATGTCCGTGTGTCGTTGTGCCCATGCCGTCAGCCGTCGTCGTCGATAGGTGTCCGTCCCAGGGCATGTGTCAAAATGAAGTCCGCTGTTGATTAGCCCAGTTCATCATCTATCCGGGCATAGCGACATTGCGTCTGATTGACATGCCAGGATTAGCACAGTCTCTCACGCACACACACACACACACACACACACTCACGCTCTTCCCTACTCGCTCACTTTGGGGCCTGTGACACGACTCATTTGCTTTGGACTTAGTTGTACAAATAGAATGTGTGTACGAGTGTGTGTGTGTGTGTGCTCTGGTATTTATATTGGCATTGATATTGGTAATAACTGAAATTCGTTTTGCTGCTAAGTAGCTGGAAAGCCCTTCTCATATATACACATGTACAAGAGGTGCTATAAGGTGTTCGCTGTGAGCTCTTCCATGATATACGAGTGTGTTTGGTATACCATATATAAATGTGCGTATATCATTTCGTTTTATTTTTCGGGTTGTTCGGCAAGGCGCCGCGGATTTATTGGGTTTACCGAAATTAGCTGAGAAAAGAGCCAAGGCTTATGATAAATCAGAGACAATAATTTGAAATATCAAGGCATATATAAGATTGTATAGTTTGTGTAGGGATAAGGAGATCTTATTGAGTTATTGAACGGTTTAAAAAAAAAACCATAAATTGAGAATTGTATTTTCAATTTGATTTTAAAACATATATAAGTTAGTACAATTTGCTGAGGGATCACGAAACAGTATCTTAGAATAGTTATTGAAAGTTGTTTTTAAAATAGAATCGTGCGAAGGAAACGTGCTAATTGAGTTAATTTTGAATTAAGTATGAACATATACAATTTTAAGTGGAATAAAAAAATAATGGCTTGGCGTACTTATAGAAAATTTATTTAGAAGAGAAAAGTGCGTAGGAATCTTCAATATAAAATTGAAATAAAAAAATTAAAAATATCGCAAAATTTGAGTAGATATAGAAAATAATATCTTCGGAAAAAACGTAACTGAGAACTCGTTAAATCGATCTCAAAACTACACACTCAGCATGTATTGCACGTTCGAACTCTCCATCCAGCCAGACTAGCCAAATCTATGGCAATTATCAGGGGCTTTTCCCGGCATTGTTTATGCGTCTATCAGCTAATCGCATGGAAAACGCAAACGAAAACATTTCTAAAATTAAAATCGAAGCGAATGTGGCGTGCAGAATCATTTCCTTTAGCCAAAAGCCATAAAACAAAAAACCCGGTACTACTGGCCCGTTAGCAGAGGCCCCTTAAGACTTGCCAACGACACCGAAATCCGATTGTCAATCAAAATTGCTCATACGTCGCGTTGTACGGGCAAATATTTTGCGTGTAGCAGCGCGTATAAACAAAATATCAGCTTAATTCCACTGATTGACTGACTGATGGATGGATTGACTGACGGGCAGTCAGACGGACAGCTAGACTGACTGATGGGAACGGGAAACGTGTCAACGGCTTATTGTGGACACGTTTCTGATGAATTGTGCACGGGGGAAACATTTGCACTGTTTTGCCACTGTTCACTTGGCGCTCTTTTTATGGCCGAGATTTGCAGTCCAGCTGGGCCCCCGCGGTTTACTACCATATATTATAGTCGTATATAGGCGGGCGCAATGCCGTTAATCGCTTAACAATACAATAAAGTAGCAATAATTATAAAAAACTAAATTAAATGTTTTGTTTCAGTCGAAACAGCAAGAAATCGTATATTGCCATACACACTCGTTCGTATACAGGTTGTATGGCTGTACTTATATGCCCCTAATGAATATTGTATATGGTAGCAATATTCTGATTTTTATGCCACTTTAATTATGATGGTGATTATTAGCGCCGAGATTTGAGGCTTGTTTAATATGCCATTAAGAAGCGGGCCATACGCTTCCCGATTGCCATACCTAATAGAGGAGTCATCAGAGCCGTGCAAGTAGGGTAGGGCAGGGCATACCCCTTGCAGCTGCATCTCGCAATTGTTTGCACTGTGTGTTGGCCTCAAAGATTATTCAAATATTGTTGCACGTTGACCCGCAGCGTTTAACCTACTCAGATAAGAGCGAGAAGCCGCCGCGAGTAGGGAAATTTATAGTTCACACCGAGCCAAGAAATACACAAAGAAAGAAAGAAAGAGAGCGAAGAGAAGCGCGAAAATTTATTGCATTCTATTTTGTTTAATAACTTTATGAAGCGCAAATTATCAATAATGTGTTGGCCCGGCTTATTATACTTAGACCCAGCAGCAGGGTGTTGGGTAAATAAGTTTACGATCACTATGATCGATGGGTCAACAGGTACCTACCGCAGTCTGTCCGATAAGAATTACAAAGGGTTTCACAATCGACTTTTAATAAGTTATCGCCAGAGAGTTGGGAACTCGCAATGCTAGTGATCTTATGCCATACATAGAACTTTTTAGGGAAGTTTTTTCTGATAGAGAGAGTTGAGATAGAATTCGATTTGCTACTTGCCAATCTTAATCTTGGCTTTAAATTGATTTTTTAGTGGTAGAGAATTGGCAGATAATTTTGAAAGCTCATAATCCAAAATTGTATATGCTTTATAACTCGGATTTATTGATGATAAAATTACACAAATGTACTACAATCGAGTTTTAAGAAGTTCTTGCTAGATACTACTGTGGGCAAAAAGTAAGGTGAATATTTTTGTAAAGTCAAATTTTTTTATTCTCCGCGAATTTTAAATTGAAAATTCACCTTACTTTTTGCTCACAGTAGTATATTTTATTACTCTAACTTCTTTGGGAATTTTTATTGATAGAGGCTTGGAAGAGAACTCGATCCCTTATTTAAACTTTCTTATGAACTTTCTATCGATAGCGCGCTGCAGCCTACTATATTCTAAATTTATAACTCTTAACTACTTAACAAACCATCCGCAGAGCTGTGCAGCACACCCAATTTAGAGGACTTTACCGATATACTGGAAGCAGGTGGTACGATCCCAACTTATACACTATCCTTAGCATTTTCCAACTTTTTCTCAAGTTTTTTCTTTCGTTTTCTTTGTTCGCCTGCAGTTGTTGTTGTTGTTGTTGTTGCCTGTTGTGTTTCTTTTTCGGCTTGCATGTGCCGCTCATAAATAAGCTCCAGTCGTATATCGTATCGCAGCGTATATCGTATATATCCTATATATGATTGTAAATCTTTATTGCATGCCGTCAGCATTCGCATTCGAAATAATTAACGTAAATTTGAAAATAATTTTTGCCTGCCTCAGAATTTATGGCTTTAATGGCGACTGCGACTTGGACTCGGTATTAAAAAAAAAAAACAAAAAACACTCGCACGCTGCCACAGTCAAATTCTGTAGGACGGCCATTTTCTATGGCGCACCCGCTGCCCGCGTTTCCCCCTCTGCCCTGCGACGAGAACCGGTGCTTGCCAATGGCGTGCCAGCTCTGGCCATGGCCACAATTCACATCCTCTTCGGGCTTGCAACAAGCTCTCCCCTTGCGTGATGCCCCCATTTGGCTGGGGCACGTACGGACGTGCGGCATTTTCGTTTGTGCCAGTTGCACGCGATCTGATAATATTTTTTTCTTTGCCATCGCATTGGCATTTATAATGCTGCGTGTCAGGGCGCGGCATGGCTCCGCCAAGTGCAAGGAGGAAGTGTAGAGGGGCGTCCGGGGCGCGGAGGAGTGGTCCAACTGGCACGGCTGTCTGCTGCCTGGAGGCGTGTGTGTAGTGGTGGTTGTGGTTGCCTTTGCATATGCGTGGCACACACTCATAAAGCCTTCGCACGTCGCATGTTTCCACTTTGATGTACGCCATTTTGAATTTTACTCTCTCTCGCGTGAGTGTGTGCATGTGTGTGTGCGAGCGAAAGAGTTATTTATTGATGCCGCATAGCATTAGTGGAACTTTTATGGAAATTATACAGCTGATCTAATTTTCTGAAAGAGAGGAAACAGAATGAGAAGAGCTGCACTAAAGTTGAAACTAATTAGGCTTTAGCTTTGCCGTCGGCAAGTTGAGTTTGTCTATCAGAGCGCAAAAGCTTAGCCAGTAGAAATTTATAGAAATGTTTAGGCAAAGTAAATATCATATTTTTTACTTATATTCTAGAAATATTTATTATATATTTATTATATTTTGAATTTCAAATAGAAATATTCATTATATTTTGAATTTAAATTCTATAAATTTTTATTATATTTTGAGTTTTAACTCTAGAAATATTTATTTCAGAGATAGTCAATGACAAAGCATTATAAGCAGTGATACTTTATAGAAATATTTTGTCTAAATTAGATAATTTAACTCATTTCTTGAAATTAAATGCTTAAGTTATTTTTTAAGAGTTAGAAAAATTGTTGACTCTCCAATTACATTCGCTTTCCAGCGCAACCATTGTAAAAATCTCAAGCTATGCGACAACTAGCGACTGCCCTCTAGATAAACCCATATATCTTACCGTTCCACATTGATTTACACACGTTCAGAGAGAAAGGAACCGAATCAGAGGTGGTAAACAAAGCAGCATGCAAAAGGCCAAGCACAGCAGCTAGCAAAAACAAAAAAAAAAAAAAGGAGAAAGGAGAGAAGCAGGCAAAATAAAATAAACGTCAAATCGAATCAAATGATTTTATGATGTAATTTGAGCTAATATTTACGATATAACAGCATCTAAAACAGCAGCAAAATGCCAAATAAATGTTATTGTTATATTGTCGCTTGGGTGGTGAGTTGCCCAGTAGCTCTCGTTCTCATTGCTGCTGCTGTTGTTGTTGTGGTTGTTGTCTCTACTCTACACATTTATGATGCTGTCCCTCCCCCGACCACACTTGTGTTTGAGCAAAAATAAAAGCAAAAGCGCAAAAATTTCGCTCAACTTTAAGCAGAACAAATTGTTGAGTGTTGAAAAGTGAGAGAGAGAAAAGTCAAGTTGAGGCTGCCACTCAGTCCCAGGAGTGCCATAAACGAAATTGCTGCTGAGCGGAAGCAGCACGCGGGGGGAGGCAAGTGCCAAAGAGAGCGCAAAGAGGTTGGGAGAGCAACAGCAGTCAGAGAGTCTGTGAGCTTTAATTTCCGAATTTAAATAGAGTGTGAGCGAGAGAGAGAGAGAGAGCGAGTGGCAGCTAGAGTGAGAGCAGGATGTCCGCAGGTAACAAATGTCTCCCTGTAGACTTGCCGCTCTTGTGGTCTCTGCACTGCTTTATTTTGTCCTGCCGCAGATAAAGATGTGCAGGCGTTCGCTACGCTTCGCTCTGCAAGTGACAAATTAACGCACCATGCAGGGCAGGCCACATTAACACGCTGTCAGTGGGCAACCACCGAGTGTCAACCACAGTGTACAGTGGGCACGTAACTAACCGCAACTGCAACGGGTACGCTGAGGTCCTTATGCTGTGTGTGATACGCCCGCTGGGAACTGGGCACATAATTGCCGCAATCATGGGCCAAGTCCATGTCCGGTCTGCTTGAGGTTTTCCAACAGCTGTCCGCAATAGTGTAGAGCGTCTAGATATTTATGCATACTTGTAATTTATAGACCAAATTGTCTCGCGCGACAAGCGTTTATGGCTTAACTTCTGCTCCAGTTGTTGTGCGCAAGGAAAACAATCAATTTTATTATATGTATATATAGTATATGTTTATATATTACATAATCGCATGGGGCTATAAAATCTTAAAGCCCGGCAAGTATTGGCATTCGCTATTTACACGCCATTCCCTTTGTCGGCACACGGCCGAGAGATACGGATACAGATACTCAGATACTCATAAAGCATTCGATTGCTGTGCGCGTACCAATTGTGAATTATTACACTGAGATATATTATTGATAAGGTCAGGGGCAACAACAGGAGCAAGTACTACAGTATATGGTATATATGGTATATGGGTATATGGGTCCAAAGTCGTTTACTATAGCGTGCGAGGCATGAATGAAGTGCCGAGATTGTGCGCGCAATTGTGACTATATAATACTATATATAGTTATTTGCCGCCAACTGTAAATCAATTAGGCAGTCAAGGAACCTAGAAATATAATTATAGCATAACCCTATCAATATAGTAAAGCGCTCTGTATAGAGCTCTAGATTTTTCTCAGTGTTGTGTATCTCTGAATGAAAGTGCGATTATTATCCACACGTAGCCATGTATCGCATTCGATGTGCCACAAACAGCTATTAGAGCTTATCGTAGAAGCCTCTGCAAAGCCCTGTAACTCCAGAGAGAGAGAGAGAGATAGAGAGGAGGTTAGACTGCAACTCCCGACTTCGACTCGACGCAGAGTCTCTGGAGTTCTTGTTGCTGTTGATATAGACCTCAACCGGGATTAGGGAGTGCGTGCATTGGAACTATTTGAACTATGCCGCCGAATGCGTATGCCATTGATAGGGCCCAACTATCGTACGATATGTAATCCATCATTATGGTGCGATATACAAGCACTCGATCCATTTCGAATGCAGTTCGACTTTCAATTACAAATCATTGCCCACCCAAAGCTCGTGTATGAAACCCCTCCCAGCATATGCGAGTAGTATCTATATATATATATATTATTACCTTCACCCCTGCCGCTCCCGACGGCACCCACCAGCGCCCAGTGACAAAGCCATAAAAAAATGTCACACCTTTTTTCCACAAAAGCGACACGAGCACGAGCATTTTATTTAATTACGAATAAAATATATTTATACGCTTAAGACTGAATACTCGTACGCTTAGGTATATAGAAGAATAACAAGTTTATAAAAAAATATAAGCTTTTTTTTTAGAATTAAAAATTAAGCTCAAGTTACACAACATTTTTTTTTTTTTTTTGAGTGTGCCAAAATGACTTTAGATTTTCTCTGGGTATATAGTATATATTTTCGGGGTTTTCGACTATTTGACTTATGAATTGCGTATCTTATCGTATGCGAGAGCTAAGACTGAGTCTGTGGATGTGACTGTAGACTGTTGTCCGCTGTCCGTTGTCTGCTGTCCGTTGTCTGCTGTCTGTTTGCCTAGAACTCAGTTAGACAACTTTGCTTGGTCCACATTGGAGGAGGGAAAAAGTGTGCGTATTTATTTTGTGTGCAGATAATAAAACACTCAGTACTCGGGTTAGTAACTTTATAGTTTTATATATGGTATACACAATTTATTGGATTATGGTTATGGCCGTGAAGGTCAGATAGAACCTGGCACCAGTCCAACCAGCGCGAATGGGGCAACAACAAGAACAACAACAGTGTGTGTTGTTCCAGTTTTGGCCCGTACGGTCTCGGTTTCTCTGTGTTTACGCAGCGTGTTCAGGTGTGAGAAATTGGAACCGAAAGTGGCAACAGATAAAGCGCTGTGCAGAGATTAACAGAGGAAGAGCAAGCAGCGGCATGGAAAGGGGTAAGGGCAGCTAAGTGGCAATTAGCTGAAATCTGCAGAAAATTTAAATTAAAAAAAAAACAAAAAAATATTTTTTAATATTTTAAAATATATTTTATTATTTAGAGAAAATGCGTAAAATATTTTAGAAACAATTTATTAGTATTTTCTATGTGTTAGCACAGACATAAAAAAGTTTTCAAAAAAAAATACTTCACATTAGTAATTCAGTTCGAGCTGTATCTGCAGCTGTTAATCTCATTATTTCATAATAATACGTGCGATTGCGAAATAGATCAAGTTGCTAGGAATAGAAAATTCGTTGTTTTGCTCCGACTTCAATTTACACAAGGAAATCCAAGCTGAGTGCTATTTGTTGCCGTTTTTTTTTTTTTTAATGGCCACAAATATTTGTGCACTTCCTCAAATCCAACGCCAACGCCAAAGTCTGTCCAAATAGCGCGAGTTATCAGCGTTAGCATTAGTCGTATTATGGCTCCCACAACGCCCCATTATCCCATTATCAGCGTCGGTGTGAGCCAAGTACACGCGCAGGCCAAGAGTGACGAGTCGCCGGAGTCGGCAACTCTTTCCAAATCCCCCACTAAAATTGCAACAAGACTGAAAATTCGAGATTTACAGTTTGAAAATAAGAAGAAAACGCATGCTCTAATGTAGATTAAAAATCGTCTGTGGACTTAGATGGGCCATATGAATATGAGGCTTTAGCTTTTATGCCACGATTGCCACATTTGACTAAGCAAACACGCTATGATGACGACGACGACGACGACGACCAAGACCAAGACGATGGAAGACGTAGCGAATGCTATAAATTCACGTCTAAACAAAAGTGTAAAAAATAAATACGAGTGCGAGAGCGACAAGATAAGGCCAGAACGGGGAACAAAAAAAAAAAAAAACTGGGTTCCAATGGACTGGTGGGTTCGGTTTTAGGTCTGCAGACATCGCCCCTCCTGCGGCAACTTGATATACGAGCCAATTTCGGCTGCGAATCAATTGAAAAACTTTGATTCCATGGATTCTGATAATCGCAGCACTACTCTACTACTTCCCCTTGATATTTCCAACTCGGACACGACGCGACAGCACTCATATATCAACGTAGGTGTAGCGCATTCTTAGGGTCTTTAACACCTACACTTCTTGGGCTTGCGCTACGCTGGCCTGGCCTCTGGCTCGACTGCTTGAACTTATCATCTGTGAAAATATTTGTATGTTTGCGCCGTTGTTTGCTCGATTTTAATTGTGGTTTACAAAACGCGTACACGGAGTGCTACATAGAAAAAAGAATTAGAGCAAAATCCCAACCAAAAAGAATAGAACGAAACGAGAGAAGAAAAAAAAAAAAAAACGTTTTAAAAAAAATAAAAATAAAATGTTTGCATTACGTTTTCTTCTGATAGTCGTCGGGCAATCTTCCCGAGCGAGAGACCAGGCGAGTTTCTATGAAGTACAGAGTGTGTGTGTGTGTGTGTGTGTTTATCACGTAGTCCGACTGTGCCATGACATGATCCCGTGGCCTTTTTCGTGCCTGGAAAATGGTTTGTCATCTATTTGAATTTTGATTGACAAATTGCGCAGCGCCAGCGCCAGTGGCAGAGCCATTTGGCCAGGTCGCCGCTTGGTTGCGCCCCGTTCGGGCTGGGAAGTGTCTCTGGCGGCGCCCCCAATGTGGCTGCATTTTGATGTTTACCGCATCGCATGACAAGCTTCCCATCTCCCTCTCTGTTAGCGACACAACGTCGCACAATTTCCTCCTTCAGTTCTTCTTTTTTTTATGGCCTATCTTAATTCAAATATTGTCGGCTGTTCCGACGATGAGGATGACGATGATGGGCGCGCTCGAGTTGCGCTTGAGATGTTTGTCCAACTGACGCCAGTCACTCACTCACGCGCTGCCCGCTGATGTGACGACGAGGCCGACCCATTGGACTACCCGATTAAATGGGAATAATTAAATAATTTCAAAGGTTTCAGTTTCTAGTGGGAGTTTCTGTTGATGCCGCGACAGCAATAAGATATTTATAGAATTTAACTAATTTTGCTTTATATTACAATTATTTGTAAGTTTACTATTAGTAATTAGGGGGAGTTTTTTTTAGTCTTAGCTTAGCAATAAGGTATTTATAGACTAAACTAGATATTTTTTTTGACAACTTTAAAAGCTTTAGAATATTTTTCATATGAATCTCTAAAAATTTAAATTTAAATATTTCTTTATAGTTGAATAATTTAAAATACATACATTAAATTCTAGGGGAAGTTTCTGTTAGTTTCAGTTTAGGTAATTAATAATAATATTTTAATTAGTAATAATATTTATAGAACCAGTACTTTCTATAATTCAGCATGATAATATTGTAATAATAATATCTGAGAATTGCAACAGTTGAGAATTTCTGTTGGTTTAAGTTAAAGAATAAGATTTGCATAAAATTTTCCCAACTTTCTCAAAGTTTGAAAATGTTTTCAGTTTTCTTAAACAGTTTTTTTTTTTATTGAAAATAATAATATAAAAATTAAATATGTTTAGCAATTTTCTTTAAAATTCTTTTGAAATTCAGCATTATATTATGGGGATACCCTTGAAATTTTCTGCAATTTAGCTGAAGTTTGTATTAATAGTTTTTATTATATAAAAAAAATACTAGCTCAAGTTTCCTATTTTATTTTTAAGCATGTTTTTTGAAGTCTTAGTAAAAATTCTTACAATAATAATATTCAGAAATTCTTCAAATTATTTTGAAATATTATTAAAAATCTTTGTAAAAAGCAGCCTTTTATTTATATTTTTTTTATTTTATTTATATTATTGTTAAACCTCTATTGCCCACAATTTGAGTTATAAGAGCTATGCAAACTTTAAGCATGATAATGTAGCCAAAAATAAATAAATATATATATCTTTATACCTTTATATATTCAAAACTAATCAGAACCTTCTTGTCTCTCTTTTAGGCAAAACCCGCACCAAGGACAAGTACCGCGTGGTCTACACTGACTTCCAGCGCCTGGAGCTGGAGAAGGAGTACTGCACATCGCGTTACATAACCATACGGCGCAAGAGCGAGCTGGCGCAATCGCTGTCGCTGTCGGAGCGTCAGGTGAAGATCTGGTTCCAGAATCGACGCGCCAAGGAGCGCAAGCAGAACAAGAAGGGCAGCGATCCGAACGTGATGGGCAGCGTACAGCACACGGACTACAGCCAGCTGCTCGATCCGAAGACGAAGCTGGAGCCGGGCCTGCATCTGCAGCACACGCTGCACTCGATGAATCCCATGGCCGCGATGAATATACCCGCCATGCGACTGCATCCGCATCTGGCGGCGCACAGTCATTCGCTGGCAGCGGCAGCGGCGCACTCCCATCAGCTGCAGCACAGCGCCCAGATGTCCGCCGCGGCTGTGGGCGTCGGCACGCTCTCAATGTGACATGACTATGGCGGCGGCAGCGAAACAGCGAACCACAGCTATGGCAACCAGAGCCACAACCACAACCACAATGCCAGCAGCAACAGCTACATGTTGGAGCAGCAGCAGCAGCAGCAGCAGCAGCTCGAGAGTAGCGCCGGCTTTGCAACATGTCCTAGTGATCTGGCGGTGGACATGGCTTAGGGCAATGACCCCAAACCCCAACAAAAAAAAAAAAAAACAACAACAACATAAGCAGCTAGAACAACAACAACAACAACAGTCAGACTGTGTTGTCTTGTTGTAGCGGTGCCTGCGCAGCGGCGACCTTGAATATTGCACGTTGTTAATTTTTGTGATTGTATATTCATTGCGTTTTAAGCTGCCACAGGCTACCAGCAGCACCCCCTCACCCTCACCCGCACCCGCACCCTCCCCTGACCAGCCTTGCCCCCAGTCCACGCACCACCAGTAGAAAAAAGGCAAGACAAAATCGTGCTTAACCATGTAAAATGTATGTTTTATTTTAAATATATATATATACCTTTATATATATGTCTATATATATTTTTTAACTATGTATTTGTACATTTAGTTTGTAATGTTTATATGCCCATGCCCGCTTTGTATTATGTTTGTTTTTTGTTCTAGATAATGTTTAAAGTTAGTATCGACAGACAGACACAGATCTATGCATACAAATAAATAAATAAATAATTAATTAACTAGCCTAAGCCTAAGTGAAAATCGAACCAATTAAAGAGAATTCAATTTAAATACTGTAGAGCCGTCCCCGACTTTATTGCTTTAAAAAGTATCTATATAATTTTAGCTGAAATCGAACTAACTTTGGTGCAATTTGGATTCACACACACACACATACATATCCGGAACACACACATATACAACACCTGTAAATATGCTTTCACGCACAACAATTGAACGTTTATTACTTTAATGCCGTAATAACAATTAGTTAGTTAGTTACTAGCGTAATTTGAATTTTACACACAATAACAAATAAAAATAAAAGCATAATTAATAAATAGTTATAAACATATCAGCAAGCACTCGTGCATGTCTTTTCGTGTTTAGTTAATTAATTTATGTAAAATCCATGTGCTATTTGAATTAAAATAAAATACGAAAAAAAAAACAAATAAATAAAAAACAACAGCAAAAAAATGCCAACAAAAATACTCACTTCATTTGCATTTTGGGGGTTAATTTGAACGCACTAAATACCGCAGGCAGCAGGCAGCAGCTGATACGCTCCACCTACGAAGAGCGTGAGGCAGAGCTGTCAATTGGATTTCATTTCGCTTTGTCAACGCCTTCTTCACTCAAACGCCATTGAGTCGCTCCGCTCACCGCGCTCTCTCATGCTCATGCTCTCCCGCTTCTGGTAGTGTATTGCTGGCTCTGTTGCGCCCATTCAATCAGTCGCCTCGCGCTGTTTGTAAAGTGTGTGTGCGTGTGTATGGTGCGTGTTGCATGCAATTGCATTTGGTTGCAAGTTTTCCAGGCTGAGAGTAATTTGTTCGCCTTAATTGCGCGCAAGTGCATTGCTGCTCAAATACACATGTACTATAATTATGCATAATTCGGGAGTAATTTGTGCGTTTTAATTACATACGCACATAAAAAGCAAGTGCATTTCTGCACACATACATTTATGTGTGTTGCATTTCACTCACTCGTAAGTTTCTATTGAGAGTAATTTATTTGCCTACATGCATGCATACAGTGAGTTTCTGCACACACTGCACACATACAACTATGCGTGTGTGCATCTTCCCCAGAGAGTAATTTATTTACCTACATGAATACATAAAATAGCAAGTGCACACATACACACATAACTATGCGCATATGCATGTGTGTTGCATTTCACTCAACGGCGAGAGTAATTTGTGTTTACATGCATACATGCATAAACAAATAAAGAAAACTACAGTCGTGTGCACTCGACAGTAAGATACCATTTACCTTTGGCGTTATAAAAATAATTCTTAATATTAATGACTTTTATTCGGCGAACTGATATCAACGCATCGCATATTTTCGAAGTCTGTCTCTGCTGCTGTAAGGAAAGTTTCTCGCGCCTATAACTTCTGTGTTTATTGTCCGATCGGATTTAAATTAGGGTTTTAAAATAGGGTTTGTCGATATTATTATTATCTACAATTATACCTAAAAAAAATTCTGTAACTTTTCTACTTTACCTATAATTCGATTTAACGATTTACACTATCGATATTTGGGGGCGGTGGGCGTGGTATCCAAAATTTGAAAATACGCTTTCTGTGAAATATTACCTGGAACCTTAATACTAAATTTGGTGCTTCTAGCTTTTCTTGTGTCCTTATAATTCAAAAATGTCTTTTTATAGGGACGGTGAACGTGGCATCCAAAAGTCTAAGATCCAACTTCTGCATAATACTGCAAGACACCCTCCTACCAAATTTGGTGCGTTTATCTTTTTTCGTTATTGAATTATTTGCAAAAAATGGGTAATGGGTAAATGGTATAACAAGTGCAACTGCACACATACACAAATAGGTATCGCAAGTTTCGTCTCATTCAGCTTGCATTACACTTAATTTCGTAGACGTCACTCAATCGCTTTCTTCGGCTCGCTTCGATTGATTTACGATATTCACTTTGCGACTTATAGACAGACGACGCTGCCAATTAATACATAGTCTTCGAGACGAATGCCAGTCAAAAGAGTCAACTGAGAGCAGAGCGGCAGGCAAGAATGTAAAAGTCAAATACATAAAAGTATAACGAAAGAATTAACATTTTTTCACAGCAATAAATGCATAAAACTCTCACACACACACACACACGCATGCTTGCATATGTCGATATGGCATAAAATTTATAATCTTTTTGCAGTGGGATGAATATGGCGGGCCAGCATTGTCAGCGCTAATAGAGACATACCGAAAACAGCTTGACAGTCGCATCCCAAACGATGCGCTGCGCTGCGATCCTAAGGAAAAGTTCGAATTTCGAGCGTACGTACGTTTTTGGCCTGCCATAAAGTTTTATGGCCGATCCGCGCCTCAGCCCAAGACGACAATGGCGCGCAGCTGTAAGCAGAAGTTACGATGATTGGACGTTGCCCAGTATCGGGTATCGGGTATAGGCTATAGGGGTGCCAGGGGTGCCAATTAAGACAGCAGCAGCAGCGGCCATATCGTAAAACTTTGGTCCGTTCGTGAGCGATCTTTAAAAAGATCATTCCTACGGTTTATGGCAGTCAGCTGAGACTGAGACTGCGACTGCCACTCGGCATCGGCAGAGTGGGGGCTCTACGCGCTCTACTCTATTCCTGGGAAGTCGATGCAGGCTCGTAAATCACTTGGCAACGCATTCGGCCATTCGGCCATTCGCTCGCTTTTTATCCATATTTGAGGATGTCAATTCTCTCACAAAATGGCGCAATGCCCGAGCAGTTGCATCGGTCGTGAATTCCCGGGAATTGTGGGGAAACTGCGACTGTGAGTAACTGCGCGGAGTGTGCGACTGTGTGTAATGCAGTAGCTAACCCGAAAGTCGGCGAAAGTCAAACATCGCAGGCTCGCTGCAAAGATCCGGCAGCAGTGGTGCTCAGTCGGCGCTTTTCCCGACAGAACTGGCTAATCTCAAAGAAAGCATTGACAACAGCGGGCAGCGGAAAGTCTAGCCTTTTTTTAGTTTCACCAAATTTCTGTTTTAATTTTATTGTCATTATTACTATTATTATTATTACTATTATGATAATTATGATTTTTATTATTATTATTATTTGTAGTATTAATATTATATTATTATTATTAATTATTATTATTACTTTTATTATTGTTATTATATTATTACTCTCTATTATTTTTTTTATTGTTAATATTTCCATCATAACTATGTTTTTTTAAAGTCCAACTGCGCGAAAATATTGAAAACTACTTTTCACTTTTTCTAATATTCATAAAGTTTTTTTGTAAGTTTGTAATACAGCATGAATTTTGTAATTATTATTATTATTATTATAAAAAATTATTATTTTTAAATACTTGAATTCTACCATATTCGCAAACAAATTTTTAATATTTTGCTAAGTTATCCGATATGCCTACCTATAAGAACTCAGAAAACGCTGAGCCACTCAGTGAACGGCTTATATTGATAGAGAAATATTTATTATACTATATTTGTATTATTTCTCAATCAAACTAAACGTTCTCAATAATCCGAGTAGTTGAAATATTCGCATTTTGCTTAAAAAATTATAAAAATGTACATATTCTGCTTCTCTAAATATTTGTTGATAATATTAACATAGTGATAGCACAGAAAAAAGCTTATTTGTAGGTCTTACAGTTTTTATAGATGTGCAGATTACTACTCCTTCGTCCTTTGTCGTCTTTTTGTCCGTAAGAAACATGCTTTTCAACTTAAAAAGAAGGCAATAAAAAATATGTGTCCGTATTAAAATTGAAATAATGAAAAAAAGACTAAAATGAAAGTAAAGTGCTCGAATTATTAGTTGAACGGATTTGCAGGCGTTCGAATTAACGAGAACTCACTGTATTTGCCTAATAAATGTTCCAATTGCAATTTTTACTTACATCAATTTCTATAGTAAAATTTCAGCTTTTTTTGTGTGTTAATTTTTGGCTTTTTTCTGTGTAATATTACCGGCTATAGCATCAGATTGTGGGCAACACTGTGCGGCAGCAGAAGAGTTGTGAGCGGGTTACAATTTAACTGGAAGGGCAGATCGAAAATCGCCAGGGACAAATGCAAACACGCCGCGCCGCAATGCAAGCGTTGCGTTTTGTACCCACACCCCCGCCTCCACCGCCATCCCCTCGCAGTCCCTATCTGTCTCTGGCTCTGTGTACCGTTTCTCGACTTGAATTTATACTTTTTTAGCATGTAGGTGTGAAAATGTAGCGCACACTTCCTTTATCGCCCCGCTGTACGGTGCACGACGTCGGCTTGTTTGGTCAGTTCCTCGGATTCGGATTCGGATACGGATTCGGGGTTTTTCGCATTGCAAGTCAAAATATTTTGGGCTGCACACGCGATGCGAGTGAGAAACGTTTTTTGGCCAATCTACCAAATAACACGATTCGATTCGCTTCGCTTCGCAGTGCCGGACAGGTTGTATATTTTCCAGTCTGGACATTTCCGATTTTCCTAATCTGCTGCACAATAAATCAACAGCTCGAGAGAGTCTCGAGAGCTCGCACGATGTTCGTCGTGGTACTTGAAAGTCCGCTAAGCTCTGCCGTATAATACGAGTAGTACGAGTTCGCTAACTAATCAGCTCTGCCTGCCCATCGAGCACTTCGATTATATTTTGTTAAAACTAATGTCATTTTGGCGTATACATGCTTTCAGCTTCGGAGTAATATGTATGCTTGTGTATGGTTTATATTTGAACTTTGAACTCTTCAAGAGCCTCGATGATTTTATATAAGGCTAAAGAAATTTAGAGCTTCTGTTTCGTTATCAATAATATGTTTTTAAATATGTCTGTATTATTTGATTTCTTTACCAATCTGATCTTCTGACTGATCAACCTTACCTGCACAACAATTACATTATATGAAGATTATATTTAATAACAAAAATTATTAACATAAAAACTTGTAAACTTAGTAAACTTAGGCAAATAATATTTTAAATTATATATATAACTAGAAATCCCGGCAAACTCCGTTTTGCCACCAGATGGCTATCTTTCTCCCAGTCGTTCTCCCAATCGCTCTCCCAGTCCCTCTCCCAGTCCCTCTTCCAATCCATCTCTTAGTCGCTCTCCCTGTCACTCTCCCAATCCTTCTCCCAATCCCTCTCCCAATCCCTCTCCCAGTCCCTCTCCCAATCCTTCCTCGTGTCGCTAGCTGACCCGGTTAACTTTGTTCCGCCTTAATGGCAATAAATAAGCAGTTTTTTTTGTATTTCAGTACATAGGTGGCTCTTCACTTAAGCACCTTGTGGTACACGACATTTTTTGTTTTATTTTCAGGTGCAAAAACAAACAACGCAGATGGTCTTCCGACCCGTGAACATGCCACGTATAATTGACCATGGGAAAAACATGAATGTTCTAGATTTAAACCACAAACTTGTAAGGATTGGCCTTGTGATTTGTTGATTGTCATGGCAAATGCCAGACGTATCGGAAATTGCAGTCGTTTAAATTCAAACGGCATATCGGTTGGGATCATCGGGATCCTCGGAATGAGAACCTCCTCACCTTTGAATTTTCCTATCATTATAGTAGCGGAAATTACATTGTTCATCAATTTACTAACCACCAAACGCGTACCGTTGCACAGTTTTGGTTGGTTTATGTTTCGAAGCATGATTACGACGGAGCCAACCTTTAGGCGTAAATTGTGCGGTGGTAAGCCAGGCACGTCCAAAGAGTTTAAAAATTCAATTGGATAATTGGTGGCTTCATCTTCATTTGTGACGCAGTCGATAGATTTGAATGAATGCATTCTTCCAATGATCTTATTTTGAATTATGTAGTTCAGGTCATCTACATCTTTATTCTTAGCCGCTAAAATTGCACGCTCACTCAACCATTCATTATTTTTGTAGTTCGAAATAATATTTGGAAAAACATTGTTGATAAGTTCGTCTTTTGATGAGACAATACCGGCAATTTCACTTTTCCATTAACGCAGCATAATCCAGGCGCTTCTCCGGGAAACTTTAATGCCCCACAATACTCGCAAACAACGTCCATTTGCCCAATGCAAACGCTTGGATGCAAGCTGTAATCATTGCTGCAATCGTATCGAAACGCCGCTCGATTCAAATCAGCTAAATATCTTGTTCTGCGTCGCAAATTATCGCTTTGTTGCCTTCTGTTGTTCGCTCGACGATTCTGCATTGCCAACCGAGCTGTTTCGCGGGCTGCTTCTCTTTGCTCTCGTGATTGAGAAGCACGAAGTCGAGCCATACTATTGCGGGACCGTTCTCGTTCATTTTCTTGTTCTTCTTCAGTCCTTTCATTTGCTGTATTTTGTATTCTTTTTCCATTACGGCTTTGCCGGGAAAGATTCGATCGTCTTGGTAGCGGCATTATTAAATAAAATTCACTTCACTTCAATCCACTTGTTAAATATTTTTTTAATGGAAATAGTTTTAATATTGATTTCTTCTTTTGTATTAGTTTCGATGTTGTGAACTGCTTTGTACGATTTCAAGTCATATCAAAATTTTTTAAAAAAAATAGTCTGCCACCAAACAAAAGTAGACTATATTAATGTTTTTCAAAAAATGTGATTTGTCTTGAAGTCATAAAAAGTGGCCAACAACACCGTAACTAATACAAAAGAAGCGACTAACCGAGCGATTTTAAAATTTTGAAATAAATAAAACTACCTTGCTGCTAGGTGAGCAAAAGTAGACTGTTTATGTATTACAAATAATGTGTTTAGGTGTGTTTTACTTTGACGTGCTCGTGAAAGGCTACTTGAAGTGGGCGGGAAAATTTGTATGGGAAAAAGAAAATGGCTATTTCTTGGGTTTATCCAGCAATAAGTCCAATTAAAACCAGAAAAAACCATCCTTGAACTTCAACGAACAATTTAAAAAAAGATTTTGCCAAATTGCTCCAGGCGTTCTTGAGTTATTAGCGGTGTAACTAACACGACTTTCTTTTATATATATAGATGTATTTAAAATAATAATAATATCATTAATTTAGTCCTTAAGGTAATTAATTTATCCTTAAGTTAGTGAGGCCTAACATAATATATATAATGTATATACACAATATTTTATTTTTTATTGAATAAAATGTTTTATATTGGGTCGCATTAGCTTATGGATAATATCTAATATATGTAGATATTTGTTTCCAAGTTGATAGTGCCCTTTTTTTAGAATCTAGAATATAATCATATTTTATGTTTTTTATATATATAATATATTGATTATATATATGTTAGGCCTCATTACCGTATGGATAATTTATAATATAATGTATATAGATATTTAATGCCGCAACCAATAGCCTTTTATTAGAAACTTAATTATATTTTATAAAAATAAAGTAATTTTAAAGCTAGAACTATTTGTTTAATAAATAATAATAGTTTAGTAATCATAGTGTAGTATGGATAATATACAATAAATTGATATGGATATTTGTTTCCGCAACCAATAGCCTCGATTATATTTTATAAAAATTAAGTAATTTGAAAGCTAGAACTATGTATTTTATGAATAATAATAGTATTTAAATATCAAATATCAAATATGCATTTTATAAATAATATTAATTTCGTAATATCATACATATTTAAACGCTATACCATTTTTATACCTATCTAATACCATGCCGAAACTCCATTATACATTGTAAAACAAAAGAAAAATGTCTTCAACCTTATGAATAATATGAGTACGTATACGTTTTCGATTCCTAATATATATTTATAATACTATAAAATGCTATATATTTATTTTTACTTATGACAAATGTATATAATCAATTTTATCAAATATTATATGTTATAAAGCCAAAGAAATCTTGGAGCAAACATATATGTATGTATGTATAGACGAGTATAGTACACCGCCTGCCTTATGAATAACATGTATCTGCATCTGTATCTGTGTTTGATTTGTAATTAAAAAGCAACACCCACACCTCGATCACATGACCGAGTACTCTAATCAGTTTTGCAGGTGTGATATTAATTTTAGCTTTTTTCCAAACGAATGCAAAATACTCCCAAGGGAGGCAGAAGGATTATATAGAGATCCAGGACTGATTGAGATAATTAATTTATGCCTAGGCACACAGACAACACACTCATGCAAAGCTGCAGCTCTGCTGCCCATTGTCTGGGGTCTGTGGCTCTATCCGGTTTCAGCTCAAGTTCAGCAACGAGACAAACGGACAGCGGACAGTCTGCGGCTTTTATGCGGGAGTTTGATTAACACAATTTTGGGCTAGTGTGCGTGTTGAAGTCTTGTGTTTATGGAAATTAAGCAACAAGTTTTATTAGTAACCATGCACTAATTAAACTCCCTCCGCAGCAGTTTGTCACAGAGACCCCAAAGTGAGACTGAATTTGCCGCTCTGTGGAGCAGTGGATCATAAAAGCCGCTAAAAGGTGTGGGCGATTTCACAAAAAAAACAAAACAAAACAAAAACAAAAAAAAACCCAAAATGAATAAACAACAGCATTTTGTGTCGTTGTGTGCGCATTTGATTTGTTGATTGAATTGATTAGAGTGCGACTCGGTTGCGGGTGTTGGGCACGAGATCTCGCCGTCTGTGCAAGTCAAAGCCAAAAATAAATTAAGCATAGTAGGCTTTCATGAATAAGCATTTTTTTCAACATCAAAATTTGACGAAAAGTCTTAAAACCTCACAAAGTCTGCTACAAACAGTTAAAAAGAAATTTTCAAAAAATCGCGCCAAAAGACAATAGCTGACTGCTATAGTAGCTCGATTCTCGATTACAAAATTATCGTAAGCGTTGTGTGTGGTTGCCACCTGTTCGCAAACGCAAGCTCAATAAACAGCTAAAAAATCCCGCGCAGCCAACTTCAAGTCGAACCGAATTCTGTTTTGTCATTGTAAATTGTTTGCTAGCGAAACTACCGGAATTTTATAAATTTAAAGCCACAAAATGGTGAGTAAAGCGCTGCAATTGCTAGTCTATAACCTTTAATTATATTTATATATTGTGCTGCAGCACCAGCAATCGCTCAAAGTACGCCCCACAGACGTGCCCGTGCTCAACGCCTCCGGCCGAGCCGTGCTGCCCACAGAGCCCAACTGCCTGAGCCAATTGGCACATATACATCGCCTGCGCGACTCCGAGCTGAACTACAATGATCACAGATATAATATCAACATGCAGATGCTGCGGAATCGCGAGGGTCTCTGCGCGCCCCTCAAAATGGGCATGGATCGCTTTGCCGCCCGTCGCATAGGCCGCCTGCCGTTTTTGCCGTCCAGGTGAGCCTCTCACAAATACCAATGCATAGGCAAGCACTTAACTGTATGTGTGTGTGTGTGTGTTTTAGCAACATCATGGACGACGTGCTGACCGGACGCTGTGACGAGCTTTCGTTCGAGGACTTTATGAATCTGCCCGAGTACAACGAGCATCTGCGCCAGCCGCACGCCGTCGTAGAGAAGTCCATGGGGATTTACCTCTAGAGGAAACCATTATATACATTTACAGAAATAAAGCATCCCCGATTTAAAATTTATTTTTGAGCCAAATGCGCATTTATTTGTCATTTTCAACATTTTGCTATTTGTCGCGCCGAACTAAATACGTAGTCGCATACTAGACATACATATAGACCTAGTGAAATATTGGCAGAGCTTGATTTGTAAATATATATAGTAAGAAACGCTTGTACTCGAGAGATTCATTAAATGGTAGACGTATCTATGTAGATGATATGCGTACGAAATGATAGGCATCCTAGATAAATAAAATAAGAATTAAAATTAAAACAGCTGCGAATGGACGAATTCGTTTCATACAATAACACATTAGGCTTAAACTTAAGGAAACCGTTTAAAAACAAAGGCGGAGGGCAATTACAAATTATACAATATTGCATATAGCACATATATGGTTAGAGTATAGATTCACGATTAATTCGTTTGTGATGAATACGATATAGATACTGTAGACAGCAAGATACATAGATAGAGAGAGGGAGATAGAAGAGTGTAGAGCCACCTTCTAGTAGATCCAATTCACGGGCACCCATTGCTCCTCATGGCTCATCTGCTCGAGGGTCTCGACCACCTGGCGGAACGTCTCGTCGAAGTCCTCGTTCACGATGACCATGTCGAAGTACTTCTCGTATTTTCGTTGCACAAAGCTGCTCTCCTCCACCGTGGAGATGAGATCGTCGTCCTGCGTATAATAAAAATAATTGCCAGATGCGTCAAGCAAGGTCTGTGTGTTCAAGCAGAGATCTAAGAGCGCTACAAAGGTGGCCTAGTGCATGCAGATGATGATGTGCAGCAGCAACAGCTATCAGCCATTAGCCAGTTTAATTCCCTGCCAATTGCTGTGGCCATATTTACCTCGTAGAGCGATGCTAACGACTCGAGCGTGCGTGCGCGCCTTGAGCTAAAGCGTATGGAACTTTGTCGATCGAACTGGAAGAGGAGCAGCAGGTAGGTACATTAGCGGGTGCTAGCAATACATAAAATTCCACTACACCTACAGATAAATTGCGATTGGAGCCAGTGGCACGACGATCGGCATAGATCGTCTTCAGCTGCTCCATGCCGGGCGCAGCAATGAATATGACAAATGGCATCAGCTCCTGGCTGTTGTGCAGTATCTTGAGCGCATTCGGTGCACAGTCCAGTATGCACATGCGGCCGCTGTTGATGACATCCTTGATGGACTGCAAATGGGTGCCGTAGAGGTTGCCGTTGTGTTCGCCGTACTCGAGGAACTCGTTCTGCTTGATGGCCTCGTCCATCTCCTCGCGATCCATGAACCAATAGCTGACGCCGTTCTCCTCCAAGGCGCGCTTGGGGCGACTGGTGTCTGCGGGCATAGTTGCATATATAATATAATAATATAATAGAGTTCAATATAATCGAGCTGGCTGCCTACGTGGAATAACCGCGCCAAACTTGTCCACATCGCTGTTGATCAGACGATTCTTGAGCGTGCGCCTGCCCACACCGGAGACGCCAATCAGTACCAGAGTTTTCCTGCGGAAGGGCGGCATACGCGTCACCTCCTCGTAGAGCAGCAGCTCCGCCTTATCGAACTCACAGTTGGCCACCGAGCGGTACATGGTCTTTTTTTTCCGCTTCGATATCTGCAAAATATATACATATTTATATTATAATTGGAATTAATGCTGTATGCTGCTGCTGCACCCACCCGCGTGCCACAGATGCCAATCTTGTGCACGTAGTCCGCCTCGGGCGCCACAAACGCCTTGCGCCGCTCCTCGAGCTCCTGTGATGGCACCAGACCAATTTTATCCGACTCCGCGGTGATGTTCTTCGCCTGCCACCAGTTGGGGTCTTTGACATTAATGATCTACATTAAAAATAAATAATTATAATTTAAATAAAAATACTTTCTCTAGATTCGCAGAGCTTACCTGCAGTATGTCGCCCGATTTGAAGGGCAATCCTATATCCCTGCAGGGCAGCAGCGAATCCTCCGACGGATTGTAGGTGAATAGCGCACGCATATAACACTACACGAATGAATCAGATGCATTAGCTTGATTGACAGTCGACAGCAGTTGGTAGACCCGCCCAGAGCTGCGCTGAAGACTTACTTACTTTGTTGCACGTGATTTGGAATTTTGTTAGTGTCTGGGACTAAGGGAAACTATAACACTCTTTGGCACAAATCAAAGGTTCGATTGGTTATTGTAATTATGTAATCATAAAACAGAACGCAAGTAAACAGCATAACAACTAGGCAAAAAATTTCTATATTTCTACAGGTCCGAAAAATTCCATGCAAAAAAGTAGCAAATTCTTTTTTTCAATTTTGTATACCCTTGCAGGGATTATTATAATTTTAAACAGATATTTGCAATGCATAGAAAGAAATAACTCCAAACATATAAGGTATATAGGGTACATACAAATATTATTGATAGGCTTTGATTAAGCCTTGTCCGTTTGTCCGTCAGGTCTCTTTCAAAGTAAACTATGCAAAACATAAGCTATCTTGATAAAATTTGCTATACATAATTCCTTCTACAAAATGCTGTAAATAAGTCGGAACAAGCCAGCTCAGACCGATGTATCGTATAGCTGCCATATAAGCTATCGGCCTATTTTTCCTTTTTTTTCAAAAAATCCTAACCAAACTCGTCTGAACTTGTCCTTTGTTATAGTGGATCAATTTTGATAAATTTGGAGGAGTTCTAAGTCCTAAGAGTATTATTATAATATGAAATAACGCTCTTAAGACTTCCTCTAAATTTTATCAAAATCAATCCATTATAAAATATCTTTAATAGGAAAAAACAGCACAAGTGTGAGTTTTTCTATGGGAATACAAATAATCCATACGTAAGATCTCATAAATTAGTCAATCAATTCCACACAACCGGATTACTATATGCTATAATATCTATGGGTGAGAACGGACAAAAGTACGTTGGATCTTGAAATCTTGTACACTATACATGTAGTATATTTGCATATAAAAATATTTAAAACATCCGCAAGGGTATGCAATCTTCGGTAGACCGAAGCTAACGTTTCTTTCTTGTTCTTTTTTGTCCGCTAGATATTTTCTTAGGTGAAAGCACAATGAAAGCACACGACTTACCGTTAGTTTCTTGCCCGACTCTAGATTCGAGATGCCATTCTGTTTTACCTGACCCCCACTGACCGTATATCTGCCGCTCTTGATCTCCTCATCGACATTGGGGCCGATCTTGAGCGTTAGCTGCTCCTTGGCGCGCGACACCTCCACCTGCAGATCGTCGGCACTGCGCACCGGTGTGCCGTTCACCTCGAGTATGACATCGCCGACATGCAGCATGCCCTGCTTATCGATGACGCCGCCGGCGAGTATGCGCGCCACGACCAACTGCTTGAACTCATCGACCTCGACGGTGAGGCCCAGCGGCTGCTTGGGATCGCGACGCAGTCCGACCATCTTGATCGTTTCCACCGGCATCTTGCTATTCAGTATGTCCTCGGTAAAGAGATAACCGCCCAACTGGCGCTGGCTTGCGGCCTCGAGTTTTGCAATGGAACCACCGACGGCTTTCAAACGCTGCTCGTACAGGTATCCTATCTCATCGTGGGCACGCAGCAGAGCCTAGGGGAACAGATGGGGTTGTACCACTTTTAAAAGAGAGCGGGCGACTTTCGCGCTTACACGAAAGTGAGGTTGGGCCAGGAGCTTGGCGAGCTCGCGCGATTCCAGGCGTCGCGAGGGCGAGAATTTTCGTATGATATCGTCACAGATGGGCTTGTTGTTCAGATGTGCAGGCAGAAAGGCGGGCACGGGCTGCGGCTCCGTTGGATTTAGCTAAAGAGAGGCAGGGAGAGAGAGAGAGAAGAGGCAGAAGAGAGTAGTAGAGTGAGTGTAAGAAAAGACATGTACGCTTAATTAAATTATAATGCTCGCTTTTAAGACCACACTGGGGCGTTGGACAACAACGTGCCGTCTGCAGCTCCGTCTTCATCTTCATCATCAAACTGCCCTAGGTCAAGACATCTTTGCGTCTGCTTAATTGACGCTTGTGTCTCGGTTAATTGGCTGCTTGCGCATTTTTTGGCAGCCTCTGCCATTTAACCCCCCTGAACTTTGTGCTATTATTCTACATAACTCGCAGTCGTAGGTCAAAAATTGGGCCGCCCTACGAATTTGGGTCGTTCCCAAACCCTTTGAAAAGTGAATCCAATTTTATGCTTTGCTTTTCGCTTCAATTGCACTTAATTCCAGTCTTCCGGCTCACGTCTTCTTCCTCAATCTCTTGTCTTGCTGAATTTATTTACTTTCGTCGTCGGTTGTCAGCATGCGGCATTCTCTCGGTATTTATTATCGTTCTCCTTCCACTGCAGCAGCAATTTCCGCCCACAACGACGACTCATGCAATATTTATACGCTGGTAAAAGTTTTCCTTCCTTCTACATTTTCTCTCCCTCTCCCACACTCTTTCCATTCTGATGACAAACACAATGCAGAAAATTGCATTAGTCTGACGCTGGGAAGGGCAAAACAATTACTTCAATGAGTTCCAGTTAGCCAAGTCTAGCAGAAATTCTATTTCTCTTCGATTGGAGTGCATTTTTTATGCTATTTAGTCATTGAAGAAAGGGAAATAGGGTATATGAGCTTGTAACAGGCAGCAAGATGAGTAACATACCATACAAATTGTTTAGCAACATCTAATCTTGTCCGCTTGTCCGTTTGTCATTTTAAATACACAGAACTCAGCTATTACAGCAGCTAGAGACACCAAATTTGGCATGAAGATTCCCCCATATCATACTCAACTGAAATATACTAGAAACTTGGAGTGCCACGCCTACCGCCTGCAGAAATCAATATTTTCGATTTTTAGCTGTATTTATTGGCAAAATTTAGTTGTAATTTAGCATATGCGTTTTTTTAATTATAGCGTTAACATAGGTTTTAAGTTGCTGCCCGATCAGACAAGTGTATAGCTGGAATTGTAGCTTTCTGTACGTGCTTTGGGTCGGCTCTAATTTAGGCTTATCTTTTGCTGATGGAAGCCAAAGCTACGCCAAGATTATTGTTTATTTATATCGTACGTATATCGTATTTCCACTCTTCCGCTAGAAAAGAAGCCCCACGCAGCAGAACCTTACACACACAGACACACACACTGTTGTTGACACTGAGCTTTGCTGTTGTTGTTGGCAACGTAAAGGGCTTTCACCTGAGAGCCGCGCGTTTGTTGTCATCGTCGAAGCACGCACATATTTCAAATTGTGCAAAACAAACGCAACAGGTTAACGCTAATTAGCCAAATTGTAATGCCACACATAATAAATAATAACAATGGAATTCGTGATGTGTGTGTGAGTGTGTGTTAAGCGTAAGTAAAGTTTCTACACGTACGTGCGAAGGTTAAACTGACGTATCTTCAAGATATTTAACCTAAAAGTCTCGATTTTGGAATTGTGTCTCGCTTTTGGTTTTATTTATCGCACGGCAATTTGTGTCGCGTTGAGTAAACTGTAAGAAGAAAGCACTTTTCGTTTTCAGCTATTTTTATTTTTCTCCTCGCTTGTTCAATTATTTTTTCACTTTTTTTGGAGCCACTCCCAAAACGCGCGAGTGAGCGCAGCGTTAAAGCCAAGAAGAGCGTAGCGTGACAGTGGTACGTGTGTGTGTGTGTCTGAGCAAGCCGTTGAGCGAGCTTCTCTAGAGTGAGTGTATGCAAGTGTGCCTGTGTGTGTGTGTGTTTGTGTGTGTGTGAGCATGCAACACACTCGATTTTGGAAATGCCAAAACACAGTTAAGACGTTACACAATACGCGAGGGCTACAACCGCCGCAACCAGACGAACGACTACGTCATCAAGCTGGCGAGAACGCGCGAGTTAGCCTGGCTAAAAGTGGTCTTTGTTTTGTGTTGACTGCGCGAGTAACCAAGGCAGCGACACAAAAACAAATGAAACACTTGCTCCATTTATCGATGGCACACATATGCAAGTATCGAGTAAATAAACTCTGAAAACATGCACTTTTGCTCCACGGTGATCGTCGCACGAGTGAAAAAGCGGCTGAGTATACAAAATCAACTGTTGCATATTTACACCGAGCCGTTGCCCCGTTTAAGCCATGCTCAAATGAGCAAAGCAAGCACATACACGCACACATACACACACACAGAGAGAGAGAGAGACACGGTCACAGCGTAAAGCGCACGAAACAACAGAACCTCACCTTAGCACAGCTCGCAAGTAACTGACTCACACACGAAACCCAGTTTAACATACAGCGTTGGGTGTGAGTGGCCAAGCGAGAGAGCGCGAGCGCTAGTGAGAGCACGCGCGCTCTAGGGCTAGCTGCCCCCACACTACCATACGTGAGCGAGCGAGCTTGCAGGTTAGTTGGCGCTCTTAGCTGTGCGTGTATATGTGTGTGTGTGTTTGTGCCTGCTTGCTGCACATTTGTTATGTTTAACTGGTCACAACAACGTTACAACTGTACGTCGCTGTAAGCTGACTGTTAGTTAACAGCGACTCAGCGCAAAGCCGCTCTGCGGAGAGCTTTCGCTTTGGGCAGCTGCTGTTAATGTTGTTGCTGTTATTGTTGCTGTGGCTGCTGTTATTGCTGTTGCTGCCAGTGCATTAGTAGGCCAACAACTTTATGCCGCTTGTGCATTTGCTGAGTCCGCTTCTGGCCAGGTAACATAAAGTTTTTGTAATTAACACATGCATGCGCATTTACTTGGAAAATCATTTTCAAACCGGTTTCCAAACGCAAAGCTTCCACACTCTTTTTTCCATAGGGCGTCGACGTCGCATGTTTGGGTCTCTCCAAATGGGCGTGTGGTATTTACTAGGAATTTCTGTTTGGGTTTTTCTTATTTTTCTTATCAACGGCGCAGTCTCGTGACTTGTGGCTTTAATTACTTTCTCCTTTCTCAATAGCGGGTCAGTGTAATAACACTCATACACTCATACACACTCATAAAATCGTCTATGCTGATTCTTGATTATTCGCGACACGCGACGTCGTTTTTGATTATTCCGTGGTTTGTTGGCTTTTGCGTGTTTGGGTGCAGGTTTGGCGCTAGAAACAACAACTAGTTCCCACATAGCTGTAGTATATTTTGTTTAAGTTGCTCGTGTAGCTGTATGCTGATTTTTTATTAGCGTGCAAAAATTTTTTTTATTTTTTTGCGCTCTGAAGAAAAAATCAATAGTTTTTCTTTTCAATTTCCATAAAGTAACTAATACATGTACACATGCAAATGACTTGCGTATTGTAATAAAATTATCCAATCATTTACATCATTTCTGCGCTAAACAGAGAAACCGTCTCGCATAACATAGAGGTCAAGTTTAATATGCGCAAGTTAGCAAAAAAGAATAGCGTTAATGCTTGTGCCATGGCAATTATCATCATAAAAGACTCTCGGCCCATAACGGACACCATAAAAAAGCCATGAAGTGCTTCGCACTCAATCAGCGAGAACAAACGACACAGAGAGAGAGAGAGTACTGAGACTACTGGCAGTTTCCGAAAAGTTCCCAAGCTTTGTAGCCGAGCATCTGTGCTGCCGGAATTTTGGAACTAATTAATTTGGCAGAAATTACAAAAAATTTGTGTGAAGCAAAAAGTCTAAGATTTGGAGAAAATACATTTTTGAAAATTTTCTGAAAATTTGTGTGCATTAAACAGAAACATGTCATACAGTATATTCTTCTTAATTCACATAATCGACAACTGTGTGTTCGATCCAGTAATTCGGACACATAATTGTTTCTCATTTTAGACTTAATACATAATTGTTTCTCATTTTAGACTTAATATTTCAGACAAACCCATTTGTTATTGACTTTTTAAATAAGACCACTAAATTTGTATCCTACATACATTAAAAATGTTTAGAAGCAATACTGACGGATGTATTTTGAACATGATGATCATCAAGGAACAAGTTTTTTCTGACGTAAGAACAGACTGTAGACCGATGTGCTATAAGGTGGGTTTTCTTTGAAATTCATTTTAAGCTAGGCATTATCCAATATATGTATTATTTTTAATGTGCTAGTCTTGACATGACAACCGGACACAATAAATGGATTATCGAGAACGTAAAGTATATATTTTATAGTTAGCCAAAAACGGAAAGGTACGCAACACTTTCGAATCCACTCGTAGGAATTTTCAAATAAGGAAGCATAAGCAATTTTTAAGAAAAGAAAATATAGAAAATATTAATTAAATTTATTATTCAAATCGAAATATTTTTCTTCTGTTCTATACTACATTTTTGCGGCCGATCATGCGGTTACAATTGTAAAATTGTGCTCGATTGACCAATTGCTGAATTTAGCAACTAAATGGCTGACACGGCAGCACTCTCTACACTGCTCTACGCAAGTGAAAGCTCAGCCCTGACCCTTTTCCCTGCATCCACTGTGAACGCTATTGAAAGCAATCAGGCATGCAGAAGCTAAGAAAATGATGTAATAAACAAAAGCGTAAGCACACACCAATTTCGGTGTGTGTCTCTCTCGGTGTGTGTGTGTGCGTATGGCTACACATAATCAGCATGCATTTCCAGCGGTAGAGTAAACAAAGATTTTGCTTGTCTGCGTGTACGTATTTTCGATAATGGAAAATGTATATGTACCCATGTACGTGTGTTTGAGTGTGTGTGTGTGCGCACTTTTCTCATCGAACGCGCCCGGCATTGGCAGATGGCTTGACTCTTCCCATACGATGCTGATGTGGGTCACACTCCCAGCAGTGTTTAATGGTGTGTGTGTGGGCAATTTCATTTGCATATACATGTGCGTGTGTGTGTACATACCAGCAGCTCCTTGTGCGGCGTTGATGGGTTGCTCAGCAGCAGGCCCTTGAGAAAGATTTCATCGGTGTCCGACAGGTCGGCGGAATTGCGAAAGGCCGCTGCAGAGGGAGAGAGTAGAAGAGATTAACAGCAGGACATATGTATGGGTAATAACAGTAAGCGGTTAAGCGCGTTGCGGGTAAACGGGCGAGACTCTCGACCGTTTCGTTGATTTAATTACGTACTAAAAAAATTTTACAGTGCTTGACTTCAGCCGGCAGTTCGAGCTGTGTGTGTGTATGTGTGTGTACCGTTAAGTAGCGTTTACCGTTATCGGAGGTATCATCCTCGCCATTCTTATTGCCGTTGGCCAGCAGCTCCACCTGGTCCTGTCGCGCGCGACGCGAGCGCGCACTCCAACGCACCATGATGGCGTCGCAGCAGTGTCTTGAGTCGCACAGAGGCCAAGGCAATTGGCTGCGAGCCAATCAGATTGACCGAGAAAGGGAAAGGATTACGCGCAAGGAGAACCAAGCACAGCTGACGTCACGCAGGCAGACGCATACAAGCACAAACACAAACGCAATCACGACAAGTGGCTGCTAATTTAGGCAATGTCTTAGCAGCATATGCTCGAGCGTAATTTAAATAATCACTCGCTTTGTTATTATACTACATATACTACGACAACAACAAGTTTGAACCACTCGACGACGACGCGCACAGCCCAAACACAGGGCCAGAGAGCGTTTAACTGAAAAGTCTTGTTTGTTGCATGCTGGCGGCCCAAAAAGCTCGCAAGCTGCGCCAACAACACCAACAACATACCAAACAAAAACAAAAAAAAAACGAGTTTTTCTCGATAGTTCGATAGCGATAACGATAACGTATGTGCGTGTGAAACTGCTCGCCGGGTGGCAACGCCGCAACGCAGCAACCCTAGAAATTCTGTTCATAGAGTTGCTTTGTATGGATTTATCGGTCGCATGCTCACAAATTTTCATTGAAGAGGCCCCAAATGAGCCACATAAGTGAATTTACTGACAAATTTTAACTCTGTAAACGTATCAAATCGACAAAACAAAATGCCGGACGCTGTGCAACAGAGCTTTGTGCGCTCCTTCATCGACTACTTGAAGAAGCAGGTGGACGTCATGTCGCCGGACCAGAGTGAAAGCATCGAGGTGGCCATACAATGCCTGCAGGCCGCATTCGATGTCGGCGATGACGAGCCGGAACCGATTGCAGCAACAGCAACACAGAGCACCACGGCCGCCGCTGCAGCCTCTGGCGGCGACGGTGCGGCTGCACCCAGCGGCAGCAACAGCAGCAACAACAACAGCGCCAGCGGCAGCGCCGCCAGCATTGCTGTCAACACAAAAAACATTGATATGTTCGAGCTCTTCCAGTCGCTGTACATTGAGCGCAATCCCGAGTCTCTGGCCCTGGCCGATTCCATCAAGAACGAGGGCAATCGCCTGATGAAGGAGTGCAAATACAATGAGGCGCTGCTGCAGTACAATCGCGCCATCACCTTCGATCCCAAGAATCCGATCTTCTACTGCAATCGAGCTGCTGCTCACATTCGCCTCGGCGACAATGAGCGCGCCGTGACCGACTGCAAGTCGGCGCTGCTCTACAACACCAACTACAGCAAGGCGTACTGCCGACTGGGCGTGGCCTATTCGAATCTGGGCAAATTCAATGAGGCGGAACAGGCCTATGCCAAGGCCATCGAACTGGAGCCGGACAATGCGGACTATCGCAACAATCTGGAGGTGGTGCGCAATGCGCGCAATCAGCCGCCGCAGTTGTCGCACCTCACCGATGGCCTTAACGCCATGCTCTCCAATCCGACGGTGCGCAATCTGTTCAGCAACGCCGAGATCGATCTGGAGCAGCTGCAGTCGATGACACAGAACCCCATGGTCATGAACACCATCGGGCAGCTGTTCGCGAACATGGGCGGCGCCGGCGGTGCTGGTGCTGCTGCAGGCGCTGCACCCGGAGGAGTTGGCGGCGGTGCAGGCGCACCACGGCAAGTGCCACCCATGCCCAATGATATGCTGCAACTGTTCCAGAGTTTCGCCACACAATTGGTGGGTGCACAGCAGCAGCAGCAGCAGGGGGATGGCGGAGCCGGTGGCCCGCCCGGAGGTCAACCGGGCAATCAGCCTCCGCCCAGCATCTAGATGTGTGTTCTCGCTCTACGGTCTTAGCCGAGTCGGACACTGGGCGTGCGCATCCTTGTTTTAAGCTGAACCCCATTGTTTTAATGTTAATGAAGGCTTATACACAATACATACACATATATATTTTTATTAATGCTAATAAATAAATACACAGAAACAGGGACGTGCGTTGCGGCTTTGAATTTCGAATCCTTTTGGGGGGAGGCGATGGCTGAAACGTGATGTGGGTAAAATATATGTATATATCTATATGCATATATAAAGAGCAGAGCCTTATGTTTACTAAACAGAAATATATAGATAAATCGGATCCTTTTTTTTATTAATTTTTTAGACGCTGTCAACAAATGTAATAAAAACGAGACAATTTTTTATTTGTTAAAAAAAATTATATTTGGTCCTTTCATTTATTAAATATATATATATATAAATCCGACCCTTCTCTTTACTAAACAAAATCTTATAATATATATAAACACATTTAAACAACCCCTTTTGTTTATTGACTTTTTAGACGCTATAAAAAAATATAAAAAAGAGACAATTTTTAATTTGCCTAAAAAATTATATCAGATAATTTTATTTACCGGCCCTTCTCTTTACTAAACAAAATTTTATAATATATATAAATACATTTAAACCTTTTGTTTATTAACTTTTTTGACGCTTTAAACAAATGTAAAAAAAACGAGGAAATTTTTAATAAATAATAAATATATAAATAAATCCTACCCTTTTCTTTTCTAAATATGAAATAAATTAATATATTTATAATAAATATAAAATATTATATATTTTAATATATTTATGATATATATAGAATATAATATATATTAAATATATACCACCCCTTTTGTTTATCTACTCCCCAGATGCTATAAAAACTAATATTGAAAGACAAACAATTTTTGGGGTTTCGAGCGAAACCGTTTTTTTCGTGTTTAGCGTTTATTGAAATTCAAAATTCGCATAGTATTTTTTTTCAAGTTGTTGCTGTTGTTGCTACGTAGTACAATTGTTGAGAATATATGTAAAACAAAAGATTTAATTATCCTTGCGAGTAAAACGATTTGACAAACGTTTCGTACATGTTTGTAAATCTTGTGCATTATTGAAAGAGTTTAACACGATTGATTGATTGATTGCATATATCATTCTTTTATATAGAGAGGGACTTCAATATTGTTGGATCATTCGATTCAATTACTATGCTTAAGAGAGGGGGACTTTGGGGGGATATTGCAAATTGTTAATTTGTTACCATTTACAGACTATATTTATGTTATTTAATGTATCTTGTTAACGCTTGAAATATTCAAACAACGCCCACCAGATGACAATGTGATATATGAGTGTGTGTATGGGGGGACGGGGCAAGGCGTTGTTTGAAAATATCAGCAGCAGAAATTTGCAAACATGTTTCCACATACGAAGCAACTCAATTTTTTCATTTCGTTTTTTTTTCAGATGTTTTGCTCTTTTTTGAGTGTGTGTTTTCGAAATCATAACAAAGCAATATAAAGGAAAATTGTTATCAGATCTGCGTTGAATTGATTGATGCTTAGATGAATATGCTCTGAAATATATCAAAGGAAGAAAGTTATATGGAAAGCTTACGCGATACTTACCCTTGCTGCTTCAGGTGCGTCTTGGCAAGGCTTGATTTTCGGGAACGGTTTCTTGTTTTTGGTTTATTTGAGACGCGGAACGAACGTTGTTAGAGCATATTTAAAATCTCCGTTAATTGCTTTTCTTGTTTTGTATTCGTGTTGATCATACTACTCTATATGCGACTAGGACAGCAAACATGCAAAATTTCTTGCTCAAGTTGTTGGGGGACCTCTTTTTTTTAATATCTGTTGTAGCGTCGATTCCTAAAGTTTCCACCGCCGCCGCCGCCGCCTCCTCCTCGCTGGCGTTGACGGTTGTTGTTGCCATAGTTGGGATTCACTTTTCCTGAATATTTGCCCGACGGTGGTGAATAGAACTTCTGCTCGTTGGATGGCCGCGATTTCTTATCCTGCTGATCCGCTTCCTCTTTGCCATTGGCGGCGGCTCCCTTGTCGCCGAATGTGATGGGCGCATGGCGTTTGCCCAGCTTGTTCTAGAAGTAAATAGAACATTAGTATTATTATCGAGCAGCTGTTTGCAGCTTCTCCAGCGTTTGCTTACATTCTTGGGTACAATCCAGGAGAGCACAACCTCATGCTTGAATATGGGCGGCGAATGGAATAGATCGCGTATCAATACATTGATATTTGATGTTGTTTTCAGCGCCGTTTGCTTCAGCTGATTCTCCTCCGTCTTAAGTTCCTCGGCCGATTTCCCTTTGAGTGCCTCTTCCAGCTTCTTAATGTAACTACAAATATAAGTAAATTAGCTACGTAATACACTTTAGAATATTATTTCTGCCTACCCCTGTGTACCGCGTGCAAGATACTGTAATCTAGCCCGAAAGTCTTTCAGCTTGTCGGCGTCTTCAACGAATGTTAAATTGCCTGGATGTTTCTTTCCCAACGTGTGCAATGAGTAGAGTAAGCATTCGGCATGCGAAAACTGAAACGAGGGCGGTGTATCTGCCACATCCTCATCACTTAGTTTTGGCAACGGCATGTACTCCTGAAAAATGTTAATTTGATTAATGATAAATTTAATAAATCAATTTAAAGTGTATGTATACGCACCAGTAGCACATTGTACACTGCATTGATGCGTTCATTGGCGTTCTCCAATTTATCTGTGTTCGTCGTCATCTCGGCGAATACCTTGAGCAATCGCAGCTGTATTTGATCCTGCGAGACTGCAGTTGCGATCAAATTCCATGTGTCGATTGGCAACAGTTTGTCGCAAACGTACGCAACGAATTGCGTCGACTTGATCGTTTTCTATAATCAAACAAGATTAGATTTACGGCGACAATAAAGATGCCAAAAAAAAAAGATGTTTACCGAAAAGTAAGGCGCCGCTGCTGTTGCACACTGTATGAAGCGTTCCACAATCTCATCGTCAACGGCTATAGAGTCCGTATCTGTGGTATTGAGTTCGGCCTGTTCCGTGGCTAGTTTAACGAGTTCAGCGTGGCCGGTTATGGTGCTGCCCAGCTTGGTCGCACCCAAAATCGTCATGCACAAATGAAATTCATCGGCGGTTACATCCTGCAATGCCTTCTTAATCTCCTCCACAATGAAATCCTCAATCTCTTTGGTAACGACATTCGGGCCCATTGTCAACAGTTTGGTGGCAATAAATTTAAAGCAACGCTCCCGCGTCGTCTCATCGCCCGTCGTGATCTGCTGGAATAAACCGGAAATCGCATTCTTCGTGTCCAGCTTTATGATGCTGACCAGCGAGTTGTTCACTTGCTGCAGCTCTGTGGCATCGTCCAATATCAACAGCTGTGCAAGCGTGTCGCCCACGCGAATGGTGGCTTCGGCGTTGCCTTGGCACAGCTTGGGTAAATCTTTGATCGCTTGTCGGCGTATCTAAAACAAGGCAAAATTGCAGTATAGTAAATAATCACATTGTATTAACGTAATCTTGCAACTCACCTGTGTATCGTCATCTTCGCACAGGTCGAACTGTGCATCAATTGCGGTATCCGAGAGTTCCGGAAAGTGCTTGAAAAAGTTGCCAATAAATTGGGATGCCAGACGCTTCTCTTTCGATGTGCCTTTTACGGCCTGCAGTATCTCTTTGTATTCCGCCACATGCTGCAATCGTAAAATGTCAAATTTTATATATCTTCTACTTTTTTTTTCGAAGCAGAGCACCGGCGCGTGTTTTTTCTATGCAAATATGCATGTGTGTGTGTGTGTGTGGGTGTGTATGTGGGTACCGTTCAGTTTGACGCGTTTTTTTTTCTTTGCGCCCGCTTACCTCAGAAACTTTATCGCCCGCTTCGGATAATATCTCGTAACACTTGTATAATCGCTCAATGTTGTCCATTTTTTATGTTCTCTAGTCTATTAATTCCTGCTTAAAATTACTTTCACTGTCAAGCGCACACGGCAAGGCAAACGTTTCACGAAATTTTCTCAAACAAAATGGTGTGTCTAGTCAGCGATGACACAACTGGAGAGCGTGCTGCGGTGCTTGCATCATTTCGACAGTGTTATCGAACTATCGATATCGAGTAACGAGTAGCGTGAGTCAACTACTGCACGAAATGTCATCGCTAGAAAAAATACCGCAGTTATAACGTAAAATAATTTATTTTAAATATTGCAGCTACGCACAGCAATTTAATTTGTTTATTAATTAATTATGCAATTGCCTTCAAGGCCTGCTCGAAGTAGTCCACCATCATGGGATAAACTTCATCGTACTGCTGAATATTCTTGCGCCTGGCATTGTCGCGATACCGCTGCAGCGCGCCAGAGATGAGCTCCAGCTTCTCGCGCTCCGCCGTATGGCCGTCCAGCCATTCGATCAGGCGCTCGTTCGACCAGTTCGCAGTTGTGTGCGGTGACTGCAGCTCGGCGCCGGCATGACCGAATAGCAGCAGCAGTACAATATAACTGGGCACCAGCGAGTCCGAGCCGACGGTCTGCTTGACCAGCTCCGTGGCGCTCTGCACAATCAGCAGCGACATGGCGCGCAGCAAACGCGACGGCTTGCCCAGCTCGGCGAAGTTCGGACAGAGCGGCTTCAGCGCCTGCTCCATGTGCTGACAGTCCTGCTTCAGTCGCTGCCTGCCCGCCGCGCTCAATGGGCGCAGTATGCAGAGATTGTGCACGAACAGCTCAATGCAGCGCTTGGCCAGCTCCTGGCCGCATTTGCTGGTCAGCTCCTTGTCGTCGAAGAGCTCAATGTGATGCGACCAGGAGCGACTGACGAACTCCTGCAAGCGAAACGTTGGTATTATTGTGTGATGAAAACTTTGAAGAAATTTCAGCTTCGGCGTGCCGAAGTTTGCATACTCTTACATTTGGCTGACACATGTTTCGACCTTCTGTTCCTTTCTCTACTAAATATAGTATTAGTTATAACATAGCTAATGTGTACTATATATATTTATCTACTATATATAGTATTAGTTATAACATAGCTAATGTTTAGTAGGTTTTTTAGGCTTATATTTTCTCTGCTCGAATCAAATTAATTAGAAATTCTGTAGACAATCGGATTTTTCCTGCGATTGTTCATATAACAACTATAGGATAAAGTAATTCGATTTTATGGAATTTAAAATATGCTATTAAAAAAGTAGACTGACTAAGTTATTAATAGCTATAATTGTTAATTATAAATTAATTTACATGAAAATAATTTACATTTTTATAAAAAATTATTCATATAGTAGCTATATGTTATAGTTATCAGAATAGGATGAAATTCCGACAGAATGTTAGAAACTTCATTAAAAAAAAGTGTGGCGAGTTTGGTTACGCTATTCTGAAAAATAACCAAAATAGGCCGATAGTTTCTATGTCAGCTGTACGCTATATCGGTTCGATCTGGCTCGCTCCGACTTATGTAGAGCGTGCAGAAGAAAGAGGTATATGTACCTGGTTTCAGCAAGATAACTAGAAAATGAGAGGCTAGTTTGCATTGCAAGAGACATAACGGACAGACGGACAAGGCTATACGGCAACAATATATACTTTAGATTATATACTACCGTTGGCAAAAAGTAAGGTGAATTTTTAATAAAAAAATCGCGGGCTTAAAATGGCGAACTAGTTCTTTTTTTCTCGAGTTGGCAGGACTGTTGATGACATTTGCCGGGAATTTCATGTCAATGTCAGTATGAGTACTATATGTACGCTTTTGTTTACCAACCGGAAAGGGACTATTTGGCCTGTTTCGAGGATTCGAAAAAATGCTGGCATAAGTGTATTTTATCGGGAGGGGATTACTTTGAAGGGGATGAAATTGATTTAGGAGAATAAATAAAGAATTTTGACTTTACAAAAATATTCACCTTACTTTTTGCTCACAGTACTATATTATATACTCTGCCTGGGTATCTCTATAGAAAGAGTATACACTACAAACCTGCAACTCCTTCATGTACATCGACGGCCCCGTTGTGGAGAGTCTGTCCGTATTGAGGCCCGGCTCGCGATGCATGCTCAGCACAATGATGCTGATGGTGGTTATAATCGATTCCATGATCTGCTGCAGTATGGTGCCAATCAGCAGATCCGCCTGCTCCAGGGAACGCGCTATGCTCGCACTGGCCCCACCCGGCGTCTTCTCGAACTGCACACGCAGATCGGACAACATGCGACGCACCGAGTCCTTGTAGTAGTACAGCACATTGGCCAGCTGCGTGTTCTGCTGCTGCTGCAGATTGGGCAGATCCACCACTTGCTTGGAGTCGGCGCCCAGCTTGATTTGCGCCTCCAGCTTGGTGCACAGTTCCTTGCCGCAGGCAATGAACACGTTCGCAATGGACACGCTCAGGCGGCTGTCGATGAGCGCGGCGCTCAGCTCGGCGGATGCGACGCGTATGAAATTGTCCACGGTCTCGTTGCCGGGCAGATCCACACCGGCCAGGCAGGCCTTCATGTTGGCCGCACACTTGCCGACGTAGCCGACCTCGAGGGGGGCGAAGAGCTCGTTGTCGAACTGGAATTCATTGTTCAGGCGCTGCTCCAGGCCACGTGCCGAGGTCAGCAGCTTCGAGAGTCCCTCCTGCAGCGTCTGATTCACGTGCTGCGAGCACTCGTCGAAGGATTTGCGCAACAGCTGCTGCACGCGCTGCCAGAAGCGCTGCGGAATGCACTGATCCGACGACTCGGATGTGTAGCCAAACTGATTGATCTGCTCCAGCGCCGTCTTCAGCAGCTTGATCTGTGTGCAGCTCTCGTAGAGCTCGTCGTAGAGCAGCCAGTGCAGCGATTTCCAAAACTTGGCGCGGAAATTCTGTGTGGTCGTCAACTGTGGCGTCTTGCCGGGACCGCGTGCGCTGCCCGTCTTGCTCGTTGAGCCCGCGGCGACATGCGTGGGCGAGCGCATCGCGTCGGCCTTGTTCAGCACGGAGATGTCGGTGCCGGCAAAGCATTCCTTGAGCGACTGCTCCATGTCCGTTATGAAGGTGGTCAGCAAATTGTCCAGCGATTTCTCCAGCGTGTTGAAGTTCATGAAAATCTGCAGGGGAATATTTTTATAATTGAACAAGTAAAGAAAGCTACAGTCGAACTCGACTGTATGATACCCTTTACCCACTTTTTACGTTACAAATTAATTAATTTCAATTAGTATTGTAGACTTAAAGGCAGACACACCCACTTAGCCCATACTTATAATTAAATTAATTTGCTGATCTGATTTTTTCACACATGCAATCAAACGTTCATGCATTTAAGCTATACATGCCGTTCTCACACATACAATCAAAGGCAAGCATTGCCGCCTGCCTTCTCCGCTGCGTTGCTGCTACTTTTGTATGGGAATATTCTACTTGCTATAACTTCTATGTTTATTCTACGATCGCGCTGCAATTAGCAGTGTATAGCAACATTATAATGAAGTACATGCCGGCCAAATATCAATCTTCTATTGTTTGAACTTTTCTTATTATTGCAGCTAAAAATCTAAAATATCGCTGTTCTGTGGCGCTGGGCGTGGCACTCCAATTTGAAGTAAACCTAATGTAGCTATGCTATACACGAACATTCATGCCAAATTTGGTGTCGCTAGCTCTACTTATAGCTGAGTTCTGTGTGTTCATATAGGCAAACGGACAGACAGGCGGACTAGGCCAAATCGACTTGGCTAGTGATGTTAATCACGAATACTCTATACTATCTACTTTATACTACTCTACTATACGCTTTGTATATGCTGTCCAACCTTCTTCTACATGTGACATACATTTTTACAAAGCTAATATACCATTTTGTTTTTTTTATCATTTTCACTAGAAAAGGTATAACAAGGCTTTTGCTGCCAGCCTCACCTTCAGTGCATTGACCACCTGCGTTTGGTTGCGCTCCTGCAAGCCGGTGACCAGCTGCATTTGCGTGAGGTTGCGTATTTTCTGCCTGGAACTAATCACATAGGCACGCTCCTCCTGTATGAACTCGATGTCCTTCAGCTCCTTGTCCTCAATCAGCTGGCCCAGCTCGAAGTGCAGCTCTGCCTGGCGCAGCACGTCCTTCGTGTTCTTCAGCTTCGCTGTCAACGTCAGCAAAGTGCCGGCAGAGCGTAGCAGATGCGACACCTCGTGCAGATTGCCCAGCACCTGCGTCTGGTTCTCCACCAGGCGATACTGTGTGTCCACCTGCCCCTTCAGCCGATGCCCCGTGGCACGCACACGCTGCACATCCTCCGCCAGCGAGTTGAGTGCGGCGTCGAAGCGCCCTGCGTGCGTTGCCTGCTGCAGCAGCGCTCCGTGCTTGTCGCGCACCTGCTGATGCAGCTCATCTGTGGTGTTCTGCAGGCGCTTCGACAGCTCCTGAATCTGCACGCCAATCGTCAGGTGCGACATGGCCGACGTGTAGTCGTCGTCATCATCGCCAGCCGCAGCAGCAGCAGCGGTGGCATGCGGTGTGGCCTTGTCCTTGCTGGCATCCGTTGCCGTCGACGTCTTCATGTTGGTCACCCTTTGTGTGCCATAAAATTATAATTATTAAATAAATACGTTTTTTTTATAGCAAAACTAAAGCAAAACAAAACACGTACATTGCAGCTGCTGTGGTGTACGAGTTGGTATTTTTTAGTTACGGCCAAATTTAGTTAATTTTCGCTTGTTTGTTTTGCGGGGCAATAATTAATGTTAATTGATTACTATAAAATATACTTAGTATCAGATAGATATTTTGTAAATTATACATAAATAAAAAAAAAATTGATTCTGTCATATGTATTTTATGTAACTGTTTTAGCTTTATCCTAGCGCCATCTTGTTTTTTTAAGCACTGTTATTGAAGTTCAGTGCACTGCTACGTCATGCAGCTAACGGAATATTGCATGTGATGTGGTATTTTTCGAGCCTTGTCCAAATTTAGCTTATTTTCGTTTGTTTTTTTTTAGCAAACAATAATTAATGTTAATTAAACAATATGAAAGTAAACTCTTTGAAGCAAATATGTGCAGCTTTTTTAACGCTATCTTATTTTTTTAATATGTATATATCATAATTTCGGTTCGGAGTTAAAGTTCAAGTCAAATGTAGTTTCATTTAGCTTGCTTGTTTTGCCGGCTATAATTAAAGTCAATTAAATACTCGAATTACAAGCTTTTTCAAATACCGGCCATATTTGCATGCCATCTTGAATTTTGAGGCACAGTTATGATTGCGGAGTTAGTGCACTGCAGCGAATGAACTTAAAATTTGGTCAAATTTAGTTTTTTATTGCATGCTTATGTTGCAAATAAAAATTATATTTAATTAAATAAATAATATATATAGCTTATTTTAAGACATCTATATCAGCAATATTTTAGCCGCGTCTTCTATTTTAATGCACAGTAATTAATGCAGGGTCAGCGCACTGCAGCCGCAACGCGCTTTGGTCAAATTTAGGTTATTTTTGCGGGTTTGTTTTGTTTTCGCTGTGAGCTGCAAATAGTTAGAATTACAGATTTAATTTTAATTTTATCGCTGGCACTGCAATGTCCGACGACATCAAGAAGTATTTCAACGGTCTGCTGCATAAGTGCGTGTAAAAGTGTGTGTTCTGTTCTGCACTGCTGCTAACTGCTTGCACTTTTCCAGGGTCAGCGGACTCTACGTCATACAGATAACGGACCGCGACGGAGTGCCACTCCTACGCGTGAGCCACAGCCAGGAGAAGAATGTGGACTTCGCGCTGATGCCATCGTTTATACCCACATTCACGACGGCCTGCGATCAGGCGAGCAAACTGGGACTGGGGCGCAACAAGACAATCATCTCGATGTACTCGAACTATCAGGTGGCAGCGGGCGTGGGGCGTGGGCGCGTGTCGCAGCTCTGAAAGCCAATGCTGATAAATTCCTCTTTGTTTTCTCTGCTGCTTGGCAGGTGGTGCAAATGAACAAGCTGCCGCTGATACTGACATTCGTGGGCGCCGAGGACTGCAACACGGGTCACATACTGGCGCTGGAGCATCAGGTGGACGGCTATCTGGAGGACATCAAGCTGGCCGTCACGGAGCCCTAGGCGTAGGTTTTTGTGCAGTTCGGATTCTGGCTAGAATTGGCTGGGATTTTGGCTGGAACCGTTTGCGATCCTGGCCAGACTCTGCTGCGATTTTGGTTAGAACCGTCTCTGATTCTAGCTAAGCCTTCTGCAATTTTAGCTAGACTCTGTTGCGATGCTGGCTAGAACCATTTTCGGTTCTGGCTAGACTTGGCTTCGGTTCTGGGTAGACTTGGCTTCGGTTCTGGCTAGACTTGGCTTCGTTTCTAGCTAGACTTGGCTGCGGCTCTAGCTAGACTTGGCTGCGGTTCTAGCTAGACTTGGCTTCGGTTTTAGCTAAACTTGGCTTCGGTTCTGGCTAGACTTGGCTTCAATTCTGGCTGGACTCGTCTTCGGTTCTGGCTAGACTTGGCTTCGGCTCTAGCTAAACTTGGCTTCGGCTCTAGCTAAACTTGGCTTCGGTTCTGGCTATACTCGGCTTCGGTTCTAGCTAGACTCGGCTTCAATTCTAGCTAGAGCTGAGATTATCTTCAATTTTAGCTGGAACCATCTACTTTTCTGGCTAGAACCATCTAAGACTTCATCTGGAACCGTGTCAAAGTCTACCTAATCCCAGCTCCTACTCTGGCTAAACCCCTCTGCACAGCCCCCTTCCATACGGATGCGAATGTAGTGTTATGTATATGTATATTTAAAAAATGAAACTTTTTACTTGGCTTAAATGCAAACACGCTGAATATTTGTCTACGACCGATGCGAAGTGAGCGCGCCATGGATTGGGAATGATGGGCGAATCACCTTACAAGACATTTCAATAACTCTACACAGATTGCTGTCAACGCTGCCAGCCAGCTCTCCACGCCCCCTTGGGACTCAGAGCTCAGAGCTCGTCGTGCAGCTGCTGCTCGGCCGCAGCGAAAGCTTCGCTATCGCAGGCGGCGGGCGTCTCGAATTCGTAGTAGTATTCACAGCGGTTGGGCTCGCTGACGGCGGTGATGCGCTGCTCCAGGGCACACTTGATGTTCACGATGGCCGAGCGTTGTGGTCCATTCCAGCAGGCGGCGCCATTCGAATACTTCTGTTTGCTGTACTTGTTATCGCCGTCGGCCTCGCCGCCAATCCATTGGTCCCAGCGTCCCAGCGTGGTCTCGGCGCCGCCGTTGCGCGGCTTCTGCGAGACGCGATCGAAGGGGCACAGTGTGTAGACATATTCGCGATCCTCGTGCGTGTAGCATTCGCCATCGAGCACGGCCCATTCCTCGTTGCGGCCATAGTCCTTCCGTTCCTGCTCGTCGATCTCCTTGACCTCGTGCTCGATCTCGCGTATGTGACGCTCCACCTCGTCGAAGGCGTTACGCGCCTCGTTGGCCTGTTCGATCAGGCGCTGCGTCTCCGGATCGTAGTTGGGCGCTGAGGTAGTTGTCTCCGATTCGGGCGTGGCCTCGCCAACGCCCACATCGGCATCGTCCTCCTCGTACTGATCCTCCTCGTCGCCAGAGTCTTCCTCCTCCTCCTCCTCGCCGACGCCGCTGTCCACATCCGCGTGATCTGTGAAAAGTAGCAAAAGGATTTCAGTATTACAGCTAATCCCTATGCTCCACGCGCTTACCCTCACTGGAGTCGCCCTGATGCGGTTCGATATCGCCGCGCTGAGGCTGCTCCCCCTCTCCCTGCTCGACTGGCGGCTGTGGCGGCTGAAACAGACCCTCGGCCACCATCTTCTGCGGCTTGATGCGCGGCCAGGCCAACGTGACGAAGGCATCCAAGTCGACGCGATCGCGCTCGTCCAGGAAGTACTTGGCCTCCTCGACGGTGACGACGCCATTGCGATCGCTGTCTAGATTCATGTCAACCATCAGCTCCGTGACCTCGACGAATCCGTCCTTGTTGGTGTCGTAGCGCACGAAGCTCAGCGATGCCTCCTGCCGCATCTGCTGTGGCTCCTGCTCCGCCTGCGCCGTCTCGGCATCCAGTTCACGCTGCTGCTCCTTGTATACCTCGAGTGCCTCCGATTCGAGTGCTTCGGCATTCGCCTTGAGCTGCTCCTTCTCGGCCTTCAGTGCTTCCTGCTCCTTGATGCGTGCATTTAGCTCTGATCGGCGCGCTGCACGATCTGCCTTCATCTGTTTGCCGCGCGTAATCATCTCCTGGCGCTTCTCGGCGCCGCGCTTGTACAGCTCAGCGTCGTTGCGCCGCTTGACGGCCGCTGCAGCGCCCAGCTCGTGGCAGATGTTGGCACAGCCCACTTGGGGCAGCTCATCGCTGCCGTCGCAGCAGTCGCAGACGCCGTCCTGCACCTGCGAGCTGGGAATGTCCGTCGACTGATGGCCCTGGTTGATGCAGTGGAACTGCGCTGAGGGACATGCCGCCGTGCCGGGCTCGTCGGAGCCGTCGGCACAATCACAGTAGTCGTCGTTGACCTGAGCGAAGGGTATCGTCTTGCTGCCGTCCAGGCACGTCCATTTGCCATCAGCTCGCGGCTGATAGAGCGCCGCCTTGGCCAAGGAGACGCCGCGGGGACGCGGCACCTCGCTGCTGCTGCATTGCACTACGTTCCAGGCACATGGCAGTAAAGCTAATAATACTAACTGTGTGAACGCCAGCTGCATGGTAAAAGTCCAGTACATATAGCGGCAATCAATTACGTGGAAATTTTACACTCGTAAATGCCGGTCCAACAATAAGTGTGGCGCATGCGGACAATGTCAAAATACCGAAAATACTTTGACGCCAATAATACTGACGTGGGGCTGCAGCTCAGGCACGTAACGGTAATAATAAGAATGACTAAACAAATATTAAGGTATTTAAATGCTATTAATAAATGTTATAACTATACTAAATACTAATAATAATTATAATACTAAGATTTTAAAATGCTAATAATATAAGTAATAACTATACTAAATAGTAATAATTTTAATACTGAGATATTTAAATGCTAATCATATAAGTAATAACTATAGTTAATAGTAATAATAAATAGTAATTAATATCAAAATTATAACCATAATAATACTTAGGTATTCTGACACTAAAAATAGTTACAATTGATACATTTATAATTATTAAGAACAATAACAAGAAAACGATATAATATGTCTAACATAAACTGATCATAATGTTAATAAATATTCATATAATAATAAAAATATCACTAAAACTAATACATTAAAATTAAATTTCAATAGTATTAAAACATAATATTAAATAATAATATAAAACAAATAACATATTTTAATACTTAATACATAATACTAAATAATAAAAAGTAATAAAACTAATAATACAAAACAAATAACATAATTTTATACATAACCGCGCAAATCCAACTGTCGCAACGTGTGTGGGCCACACAGCATGCCTGCAGCAAATCGGCGCGAGTTGGCAGCCCCAGCCTATCAGCTGCCGGTTTATTATTTAACTCTTTGCCTTAAGCTGCGCGAAGGCGGCACAAATAAACCAACACAATAATGGGCTTTTTCACAGAAGTCTGGGCCAAGGCAGCGGCAGCAACAACGGCAACAACAACAGAAACGACTCCAGCAGCCGCCGTCGTGCAGCCCGAAGCGAAACCCGTGACGGATGCGAACACAGCCGAAGGCAGCGAAGCGCCCGGCAAGGAGCCAAAGGAATGGGGCTATGATCTCTATCCGGAGCGTCGCGGGGAGACCTACAAGCCGAAGCTATCGCGCACACTGATTGGGCTGGAGGGCAAGGAGAGCATCGATCGCTACAAGTGCGAGCAGAACGTCTATTGGTGCGTGAAGAACGGGCCGCTGGTCAAGCTGATGATGGGGGCGCTGCGCAGCTCCGGCTGCCCGCTGGATCTGCGGCGGCACATCTCGTGCGAGGTGTGCGATACCAGTGTGACCGGCGGCTACGATCCGGTGCTCAATCAGATTGTCGTCTGCCAGAACATGGCCAAGAACAAGAGCATGGTGCACGGCGTGCTCACGCACGAGCTGATACACATGTTCGACTTCTGCAACAACGATCTGGACTTCCGCAACGTGGACCACTTGGCGTGCACGGAAATACGTGCCGCCAATCTGGCGCACTGCTCCTTCCTCAGCGCCATGATGCAGGGCGATGCCTCGCTGTTCAACGTCAAGGAGGCGCATCAGGTGAGTGTGGCTGCCTATGCTTCCAGAGAGTGGATTCCTCTAACAATTTGCCGTCTGCCTTCTTTCCAGAAATGTGTGAAATCCAAGGCGCTGGCCTCTGTGCTCGCCGTGCGCAACATTAGCCGCGAGGCCGCAATCGAGGCGGTGGAGCGCGTCTTCCCCAAGTGCTATGCGGATCTGGAGCCCATCGGGCGCAGAATACGCCGCAACTCGACGGACCAGCAGAAGGCCTACATGGAGGCGCCACTCTACGGCTACGATGTCTACTGAGCGCGGCGCACGCAATTTCTGTTAATTCTGTTAGACTAATGGACTGAAATTAAATTAATTTTGTCCATTAGAGTTGGAAATTTTTCAAGGTTGAATGCAAATAAAAAAAAAATAATTAAAACCAAGAGTGATCTCTATATATGCAGCCGGCAGACGCGTGTCCGCTTTCAGTGACCATTTCTGCGCGGCAGCAAAATCATGGAGCATTGCGAGATCATTGGCGCTATACTCGACTGCATTGGTGGCACTCTGGGCAGTAAGTTGTGCCGGAATTTCCAGGACATAATTCCCATGTAAACTTGGCACTTTGCTCTCCCATCTTCAACATAGCGGATTCCGATAGCGACTACGACTCCGATTCTTAGTGCAAATTACAATCAGACCAAGACAATTATAAAGCAAAATCACTCGAAAGATCTACAAAGTAAGCTATAACTATGGACTGCTGCGCTATCGTCGAGATACTGTGGAGTTTCCTAATCGAACTGCTGGGCCTAAATAACTGTAGGTTGTTATTGATTATATTTTTTATAACACTTAATAATTTTAAAATAATTTATTTAACGTAAAGCTGATGCGGAATCCCTGAGCGATTCTGATGATGATGTTTAGACTCGCATAGCATGGCTGCAAATTATTAATAAATTCTGTTTCGAACACTGTACAAATAGTTATTCCATTCTAATGATAAAACAAGAGTCTATAAAAATCTAGGAGCACCGTATATATATATTTTTTTAATTAACTAACGATAGGGCAAACATATTGTAAGCCCGACGATCTACAAAAATTCCATCCTAATTATGAAGGAAGAATATAATAGCTTCGGCGATCTATAAAAATTCCATATTAATTAGAAAAAAATATTGTATAGCTTGGACCACCTATAAAAACCGGCGAGCACCCTACATCATTTTTTTTTTTTTTAATTTATAATACTATTCTAAAGATAAAGCAAGAAGTTAGTGGCTCCGACCTCCTATAAAGGAAGACTTTAACAGCTTTGACGATCTAAAAGAATTCCATTTTCATTATAAAAAAAATGTTGTATATATTGGACCATCTATAAAAACCAACGACCACCCTATATAAATTTTGTGTAAAATTTGTAATTACATCCTAGCAAGAATTTAGTAGCTCCGACGATCTAAAAAAATGTCATCCTCATTATAAAAGAAAAATTGTATAGCTTCGATCCACAAAAATTCCATTTCAATTATAAACAAATGTTGTATCGCTGGGACCATCTATATTAACCGATATAATTCCAACCTAAAGATAAAGCAAGAATTTAGTAGCTCCGAGGTTCTATAAAGGATGATCGACGATCTATTAAAATTCCATTTTAATTATAAAAAAATGTTGTATAGCTTGAACGATCTATAAAAACTGAACACCCTATAAAAATTTGTAATACAATTGATAATTCCATTATAAAGATAAAGCAAGAATTTAGCAGCTCCGACGATCTACAAAATGTCATCCTAATTCAAAAAGAAAAATTCTTTATCTCTGACGATCTATAAAAATTCCGTACTAATTATAAAAAAATGTTGTGTGGCTTGAACGAACTTTAAAAACCGATAACACCCTATATAAATGAGCTGCTGCATTATCGTCGATATATCGGAATTTAGAAACTACATATTTCAATTACAATGAACCTAAATAATTTGCATTGATGATAAAGTTCAAACGCCTCTGTTCGATGACTGCAAGTGATTAATAAATTTTGTTTTGAACATTGTAAAAGCTTTTCAATTGTTCCCAAATCTTGTACATCTGGCGATTTTATGGCGCTGTGCGCTTGGCCATGGCTCATTTAACCGACGCTTAGTGGGCCAAAGCCACGAAAAGCCATTAAAACGAATGTCATTCGGTTACAAAACGTTAGGCACGGCGGACAAATATGTTTTGGGATCTACTGGGCGGCATATTCGACTTTATAATGGGTCTGATATTTCCCAGTAAGTAGCACTATATATTGTTATACATTAAACTGTGCTGAAAATTAAATATACATAGGCTCCGGCAGCGACGACGAGCCTGACTCCTCGGAGGTGGAGACAACGCCCTGAGCTAAATGACACTATCTATATATACAGATTTTCAGACATATGTATAGTATATATAAAAGTATATATATATTTCGCATAAAATATTTCATATCATTTCAATAAAAAGTGCTTAAATATAGTCTATGTTTTGGGGCATAATATATAATAACATTAGTGGTGGCTCCTATACTAATCCAGAAAAGTAGAGGCCTGGTTAAAAATGCGCTATGTACAGGTAGAACGTGGAGGGAAGGGGGAATTGGAGGCTCTAAAAACCTAGCAGTTGAGCTAGAACAGCTTGTTGAGCTTCTTGAGCTCCTGCTTTTTCCACTTGGGCAGCTCATCGAATTCGTAAAAGGACATTTTGAAGACCGAGACAAAATCGTCGTGCGTCAGGTGAACCTGCGGGAAAAGTTTGAAAGAGATTTTATAATATATATAGAAATATATAGCATATAGCTAGACATGGCACTGCCTACCTCCCGCCGCAGCGGATTGATTTCGGGCGGCAGCATGTCCATCTCCTGCACCAGCACGGGCAGCGGATACTTCTTGTGCCCATCGAAATCCTTCTGATTGTGGTTGCGATGCAGCGCAGTGCCCTGCTGCGCGCTGCTGCTGTTGGACACATCGCAGCCCAATTCCTGTCGCAACTGCTCGTATGTCAGGAACTTCTAAAAAAAAAAAAAAACAGTTTAGTTAGGTTAAGCTATGGCAGCAGTGGCGCATGCTTACCCTGCCCTGCTCATCCGTCCACAACTCGAAGAAGCCCTTGAAGACATTCGGCTCGGAGTGTTGCCGCACCACAGCCAAAGCCGTGACCGAGCGCCGGCCAAAGGGCGCATTCTGCACGAAGCTCTGCGCGATCGCGGTGTACCTGTCGCGCTCCTGTTTGACGGCCTTGTCACCCAGCCAGACGTACGCCAGGCTGCCCGTGTCCAGCACGTAGGTGCAGTCCGCACTGAGATCGCACTGCTCGAAGCCGAGTATCTCCTCGCAGCGCAGCTGCGTCTGCTGCCACCACACCAGGAAAAGCTGCACCGGCGGACGTGGCTTCAGCGGCGCCGTCGTATTCAAGTAGCAATTATTGCTCAACGTGGGCGAAACGTTGCCGCCGCCGTTGCTGCTGCCGTTGCACATGCTGCCGGCACCGCTGCTGCTGCTGCTGCTGGTGGTGCTGCTGCCACACGACTGGCCGTTGATGAGCAGCGTCTGATTGAAGTACATGGCCACCGATTGCCAGAACTCCTTGCTCTCCTTGCCCTCCAGCACCAGCGAGCTCTCGCCCAGCAGTGCGCCCACTGCCTTGGCCATTTCGCGGGCATCGCCCGTGCTGCTCTGACCGCACCAGACCCACACGTGACTCGTCTTGATGACATAGCAATCCTTGGAGCTGATCGACGACAGCGGCTGCTCCTCGACGGCCTTCGAGTTGTAGCTGGCGTCGCCGTAGATCTTCAGCAGGAACGTCTCCAGCATGATGTTCGTCTTGAAGTCCCAGTTGAGGTTGTTGTTCGCATACAGCTGCTCGCTGCGCTGTCCCCCCCGCATGATGATCAGTTTGCCCTCGAAGAGCTGCAGAAAGTGCGGCGACTCATCGAACTCGAACAGCTGCACGAGCATCGCGTCGCGCTTGAACTTCTCAAATGTGGCCATGGCGAAGCTGTCGGCTTTGGCAACCGTCTCCGAAGACGCCTCCGAGCCATTCCATTGATAAATAATGCTCCTCACGCCCACACTGGCCAGATCGGCGGGCACAACGGTGGCGCACTGCGAGAAAGAGCAACAGCAACAGAAATTAGCATATGCAACGGACTGGCGGCAATTGTTTGGCCCAAAAAATTTGAAAGGTCGCCCCACAACATGTATGAAAATTCAATTTGAGGTTTTTCTATGGAGTTTTCAGTTTGGAAATAGACTGACAAAAGCTTTGTTATGCAATAAACATAGCGATTGCGACTCGAGCTGATTTATAGATTGTTTCAAAATCGAACCACTAAAAAAAAAAAAAAAAAACTGAACCCTCTCTACAGTTGCTGTCTGCATTAAATGATTTATTTTTAATAAAAAAAAGATATAGAGATTGTTAAAAAATCGCTCGACTGACTACGAAATAAATGGACGTCTCATACGCAATTTTGAAATAATTTTGTATTTTATGCCTTTGGAATCTTATACAAATAGTTCGCTGCGCTTTCGTCGAGATAATATTTAGTAAGCTTTTGGATGCCACGCCAAAAAACGAATTTTTTGAATTATAGGAAAACGAGAAAAGCTAGAAGCACCAAATTTGGAAGAAGGGTTCCTGGTAACATTACGCAGAATGCATATTTTCAAATTTTGGATGCCACGCCCACCGCCCCCAAAAATCGATTTTGTAAATCGGTAAAATTAAATTATACGAAAAGTAGAAAAGTTTCGGAATTTTTTTTTAGGTATTAACTGTAGATAATAATAATGTCGACCAACCCTATAAATTTAAATCCGATCGGATAATAAACACAGAAGTTAAAGACACGAGAAGTTTCCCTTACAGCAGCAGGGGCCCGACTTTGTATTTGACTTCGAAAATATGCAATGCGTTGTTTTTAGTTCGCCGAATAAATGTAATTAATATTAAGAATTATTTTTTAACAACCAAAAGTAAATGGTATCTTACTGTCGAGTGCACTCGACTCTGTAGCTTTCTTCACTTGTTTTTATAGTAATTCCAACCTAATCTAATAACTACGATAATATATAGAAATCTACGAGCAGTCTATATCTGTTTCTCTACCCATAAAACTTAAGCCAGAGGGGAAAACCCCGGCCACTGGGAGCTGACTCACCTGCACACTGTAGTTGACCACATAGGAGGCATTGGTGGTGAACACCGTGGCCTTGTCCACCGGCAACCGCTCCACCTGATCGCCCAGAATGCGATAGACTATGCGTTCGCCGCGCCCGTCGTCGACGAGCTGCGTATCTGCGGCCATTTTGGGACGCTCGCAGAGCGCCACCGCATCGAGTTTGCCAAACTTGGTGGAGACGGGCTTGTGGCCACGCGTATTATCCTGCCAGACGGACAGCCAATTGCCAAACAGACGCTTGAACTCGACGGGCTCGTGGCCCTCCAGCACGCGCACAACCAGCGTGCTGTTCGCATACTTCTTCTTCTTGACAAACGCACGACCATTGCCCATGGCCGTGAGGGCATCCGCTTGCGTGGCCTGCGCGCCAACCCAAAGCCAAATGCTCTGGCCGTAGTTGTCGAGCAGGTAAACGCCATGCGCATCGCTCAGATCATCCTTGCTGGGCATGCCCACATCCAGTTGATCGAGATGCAGACGTCCGCGCTGATTGCACTTGTAAATGCGAAATTTGCTGCTGCCGCTGCCACTGCCACTGCCACTATCGCTGCCCGTCTTGCTCCTCAGGTCGTAGTCGCTGCCCGACTGATTGGCCTGATAGACCATACGCTGCTGCAGCGGCAGCACCGAGTTCCACAGTGCCTTCTGCTCGGCGCTCATCGACTGCTCGTAGCCGTCGTCGACTAGACAAATGGCATTCTTGCCATGCTTCTGCACCCAGGCGAGTGCATCGCGACGCTCAATGGATGCACTCGAGCGTCCAATCCAGACGAACGTCAGCGACTCCATGAGGAGCACCATTATGTAGTCCGAATTGAACTGCGCCCAGTCGATGGTGCACAGCTCGATGGCGCGCAGCCATTGCCGGCCATACAGCTTGAAGAGACGCAGCTGATTGGGCGAGTTGACCAGCGCGCCGGACAATACACTGCAAGAAAATAATTAAAAAAAAGTGTTTGAACTCATACTCAAGCAGCGAATAAATTTGTAGTTCTCACTCGTAGCCCTTCTTGAAGTAGGAGAGAAAACGCGGGCTCTCGTGATTCTGCGCTTCGCGGTAAATGGACGAGACATTGCCCAGATACGAGTCCAGCTCTTGGATCTTGTGCACCACATTCGAGCGCACCTGTTCGCTGACATTGCTGCCCAGCCAGTAGTGTATGAAGCGCTCCAGCGGCACATTCGCCTTCTGCTCCCGAGTCTGAGAAAAAAATGGAAGTATTATTTCAGATCTATTTTAGATCGTGATGAGCACTTACAATGGTCTCGTGATTCGCATACTGTCCGACCAGATTGCATGCATATATGATGTACGCACAATTGTCGTAGAAGGTGCCGTATTGTGGTCGAGGAACTGCCTCCAGGCGATCCTCTTCGATCTTCCACAGTGCAAAGGTGATCGCGTGCTTGGGCACCTTGCGGAACGTGGCATCCACCTTCAGGTCGGGTATTGTGTTAGGGCGCACCTCCTGAAAGGTGATTAAGAGAGCGAAATTAGTAGACGGCACACTACACTGAGAGAAATAAATTAAATTAGAAAAGTTTCTATGGATTTCTGCAGAAACATTTCAAGAATTCTTTATGTATTTTCATAGGATCTGTAGAGTACCATTAAGTGATGGCGCTACACTGAGAAAAATACTTGCGTTTGAATTAAAGTTAAAAATTATTTTTTTTAAGGCATATATAAAGAGCTATTTTTATTTAAAGTAATTTCAAACTCTACACTGCTAAATATATGTGATTGGGAATCCAAATGGAACATTTTCTATAAATACGAAAAATTTTAAGAATTCTTAAGAGATTCCTGTAAGAGTTAAGGTTAGAGAAACTTGTCTATAAGAAAAATGAATTATTTTTGAAATTTGGTAAGCGTTAATAAATGAGAAGCTTATTTATTGATAACGCTACACTAAGAGACAAATATGTGTTTCGGAAATAAAGAGTAATGGATTTTTTATAAAAGGAAAATTTTAAAAATTGCCATAAGAAATATTATGCATCACTGAAAGAAATATGGGACTGGGAAACTGATATGAAAACTATACAGGAAAAATTGTGGTAGCTACAGAAGTTAGGGATCATTAAGTAGAAAGTAGCAAAGATAAAAAAAAATAGATGCAAGTGTCAAATTTTCTATACATAAAAGTTATTTCCCATTTCTCACTGTGCATGCACTCTAGCTGTGACACTTGCTGCTCATCCTAGTCTATTCTTCACAGTCCGTTCAACTTTCAAAGCCAGATTCTTCCATAGCAATTTGAACAGCTTCATTTTGTGTCTAATGCCCGATGTTAACCCCCTTTTAGCCCGGCCAACAACATGTTGGCAGGCAACAAAACGCCTTTCAAATGGTCTACAATTGTCTCTCGATCAACAACAGTTTTCAGCAATAATACGAGTAGCTCGATGCCCCTAAGGCTTCGGCTTCTCCTGCCAAGGATGCGAGAGACAGAAAAAAGTAAACACAGCAGGAAAACCTGCTGGCCAAGACGAGTATTTGGCCGAGTTGTACGCTCTGCATGTGCCTCTTCCCAAGTGATAGTGAAAACTGTACCATCCACACACAAACACACACACAGATACACGAGTGGTGCAGCAGCCAGTTTTTGTTTTATTGAACATTAATTTTCTTATTTATTTATGGAACGTGTGGAACGACGAGTGGAAAGTGGTCGCCGTTGGGTGATCGGTGATTGGGCGGTGTTAGATGTATGGGTGTGGCATGCCGCAAGCACGGCTCGCTTGAGTTATGTGTGGTGGATTGGTGCGTCGAGTCGATCTTGATCGAATCGACTGCTCGCATATTTAATCACTCTATTCATTTTCATTAGCCATGCTCTGCTTCAATTAATTATGAACCTTTGTCTGCGCTGTGCGATAACTGCAGTTGCCACGTAACTGTATCGACTAGATATACCCTAGGCGGGCAGGCAATCGCGTTGAGCCGCGTGTGCAGTGACCAAAAACGAGTTCATGCTTCGCCTGGCAGGGTGATGCCATCGTGCCACCAACATGATGAGGCTTCAGCTACGGCGACATTTCATATAGAAATCAGCGCCAGCTACAAATTATAATTGAAGTCGGTTGCGTTTTCATTCGTTTTTTTTTTTTTTTTTGTTTTCATAAACAAACAAAAAAAATTAAAAAATACCGTCGTCAAATTGCGCGAAAACATTTTAATTATGGTCTGGAAATGGCAAGTGGATGATTGAATTGGACCGCATTGCGGAGAGTTGCTCACGTTTGGGAGTGAGTCTCGGGCCCGATCTCCGCTATAGAGAGCTGGGAAGATCGTCTGTCGGTTGTTCATGTCTATGTCTATGATTGATCGAGCGAAACGGCCGTTGACAGCCAAACTACATTTGTCACGGCCGCACAAATAGCCTAGAAACTGGCACATTCGCAGAGCGTTTAACTCTCCGTTTAAGTCTTCTTCTTGAACTTTCACAGCGCTTCACATTGTTGTGACTTTAATTAGTGTCAATATTTGCCTCAAAGAAATGTTCTAACAACTCACGTGAAGAAGAAAGCGAATGCCAGTCATTTGCATAGCCTTTATCTGTAACTATAAATAAATTTCGACAGAATGATCTTCTTAAATTTTCGTTATTTTTAAAAATTTGACTTGGAAAACTTGTTAAAATCGATTATTATTCTAATTTCGAGCAGCTTCGTCAATTTTGAACATCATTTTAATTGTAAGCAATTTTATTTTTCTACTCTTTGACAGCTGGCATGAAAAACATTTAAAAATTTGAATTTTTCAAATCTCTGTAGATGCCCTATTAACTAAAATTTCTTGGTTTTTACATAGTTATATCTCAAAATGTAACTTAGGTCAAGATTCAAGGTTTTTACTCTTTCAATTTTACTATTTCTAGTAAAGCCCCTTAAAAATTAATTTATTATTATTAATGAAATAAATTAATCGAAGCCACTTAACTATTAACAATTTTCCAACATTTTATGGAATAGTTTAAAAAATTATAATTTTGAAATCTATAAAATTGTGATGTAGAATTTGAAATTTTTTGACAAAGTTGTAAGTGTTAAAAGTCAAGATACGACTATAAGCACACACTGAAGTACCTTTTCCAGCTATTGTGCATGGGTGCAGGCTATTAAAAGCTAATGAAATCTCTGCACCATTTGTTAAACTGAGAGCAGACAGAGAAAATCTAATTAACCTTACAAGCTGGGAATCACAGTCGTTGATAAGCACGACAAATTAATGCTTAAACACTTCGCCGGAAACTTCATTTGGCCAAGTTGTGTGTGTGTTCTGATCTCCCTAAATAGAAATGATATAATGAAGGAGGATTTATATAACGAGCTGACAACACGACACGGAGAACGCACGCGACGCATGTAAGTGCAATTAACTAAAACAAGAAAACATTTACCAGATTAAAAACGCAGAGTCGCGTACATGAATAATTTGGAAATAATTAACTGAGCGAAGAAGTCATTATAAAACAATTAGGGAAATTCTGGAAATCATATTATATATTATGCATTTAAATTAAATTTTTGCAAGAAAAATAGAATATAATTTTTTTAATTTTAAGAATATTTTTTCACGAAGAGTTTTTAATGTTTACGAGTACATTAATAAATATTGAAGTATAGTTAGTAGAAAATATAAGATATAAATGTAGATACCCTTGTTTATAAATAGCTATTTCTCCCGGCTTTTCCCCCTCTCCCGCATATAGATATCATACTCTTTTATGCTAATAACTGTCCAAACAGCAAGAAATTATGAATACGATCCTAATCCATGGCTGATAATAACAATATTAATTCGAATAAATACGAGTAATAATTGTCAGCTCGTGATTAGCCAGAGAGAAAAGAGAGAGAGAGATGCGACAGAGACAGAGACGGAGACAAGTAAACAACTTGTCGGCTTTGGAGTTGACAGAGACATGGCCGGGACTTAAGTATACATAATGAAAAGCCTGTAAATACCGTATCTTTCGGCGACAATGTTAGCTCCATGTTGTTGTTGTTGTTGCTGTTGTTGCTGATGTTGCTGCTGCTGCTGCTACTTCTTATTGGTGCCGTCGCTTGCAACATGGGAGAGCAACAGGTAGGCAGCCTTGAACTAGTTTTCAATTGCCGGCGACTCGAGCGGAGCACTCAAAGTGAAATCCTTTTGCGACTCGAAGAAATTGTCTTGGAATCTCTGACGCGCACAACTAAAATCGCTACAATTTCCTTTTATTTTATTTTTTTTTTTACTTTTTTTGTTTTATTATTTTTTTTTTTTTTGTAAATTCACTTTAGAATTTTGTAGGAAATTATGAAGGTTTGCCAGTGTCAAATTTCGAACGAGAAACAAAAGTGATTACAGGGTAAATGCCTCATAGATTGCTCGACATCGAATTCAGGCACTTTTCTCACGCGCGAGTGAGCGACAAGGCAAGTATGCGAGACAGGGAAAGAGAGATAGAGGCGAGCGCGCACGACTTGGATAGGATTCAGCTGGGAGCTTGGCTTGGTGTTATATTTTTACTGCTTCACTGGTAACAACTGCTCGACGGCCGGGTGCGTCGTCGTTGCCAGAAAGCCAAATGCAGACTGGTCGACGCGAACGCGACGTCTCCAAGTTTATGGCCAAGCGAGGCGCGACTTTGGCCAAGTGGGAAGCGCGCTCGCAGCACGACTGTGACTCAGAGACCGACTGCGACTCGGCATACGAATACGAGTGTGACTCCGACTTCGACTCGACTGCGAGTGCAACATGAATGAAATTATCAGTTGTGCGTCTGCTGCCTGAGAAAAGTGAGAAACGGCGCAGAAAGCGCAGCGTTTTCTTTGCGGTTTTTCTTCTTGTGCAGTGAGAGGCGAGCAGCAGCAGGCAACAAACGGCACATCCAATCGTGCTGCAAATGCCACACACTTGCCGCATGGCGAAGTGCCCAGCAAAAAGGGATTGTTGTTATTGCGTGTTGTGTTGCATTTGCTTTAATTACTGCCCGCCCTGGAGTTGTACAGACTTGGAGTAATACGGGCGACCTTTCGGGTAGCGTCTAAACTGAGTAACTGTCGAGTTGCTTCAAATTAGTACATTTCATAGTAGGCTTGGCGATAATTACTTTATTTTCCAAGACTTTCATTTAATGTGGGGTAATTGCAAAAATATCATTAGGATCGTGTTATATATTTATATCGATCATAGATATCTTTAAGCGTTGTGAGTATCCCAAAAATCGTATTATCGTATTTTATTACTATCGCAAATATCTTATTAATATCTCTTTATATTTGTATCTTTCATAGATCTATTCTAACATTTTGATTTATTATATTACTATCTCGAAAATCTTATTAATATCCCTTTATCTTTTTATCTTTATACATCTATTCTAAATTTTAGATTTATTTTATGACTATCCCGAAAATCTCATTAATATCCCTTTATCATTTTATCTTTCATAGATCTCTTCTAACTTTTTGATTATTATAAACATGACAGAGTGTGTTTTTAATTTATAACTTATTTTATTATTAAAGCAACAATTATGCTTTAGTGATATATAATAAGATACGATATAGTTTTCGATAATATTTCTACCTTTAACTACATAAATACACCATCCTCCTAACAATTAAATTGAATCTTTTGTGGAATTAGGATCACCATACCCTATATCTTTAATAGCTCTATTCTAACCCCAATAAGCTTACTTTTTCTTTTTATCTTTTTTATATATATATATATTAACTTAGTTACTATTAAGACAATCTCAGTAGGATAAAATAAAGTTTTTAACAATATTGTTTACCTCTAAAGAAAACTCGACATGAAGCACTTAAATGGAATGAAGATCATTATCGACTTTATAAATATCTAAACAATCTCATTAAGATAAGACATATAGTAGTTTTCAGCAAAATGTTCTACCTCAGGGACAAAAGATCATCTTTACAACGTTTAAGCATCCTTAGTGGAATTAAGATTATAATTTTTGTACCTTTGAAAAAAAAAAACATGTAATAATCCTTATGTGAAATTATCTATATAGTCAAACACCCTACTATCTTTATTTTTTAATTACTGCAACAATCTCATTTGTAGCTTTACCTAACTGTGATATTCCCTACTCTTAAATAAATTGAGATTTCAGGCTTTACAGTGGCATTTATTATGGTCAACAGTGTTGCAATTGAATACTTTTTAAGAGTATCTCAGAAAGTGTACAACAACCTTCGGAATTAGCCACTTGCTGTAATGACATTTTCCATATGCAATCATGCATGCTCGAGCATTTGAAGAGAGAGACAGATAGACAGAAAAATAGAGAGATAGAGAGAGAAGGGCAAACAAAGACGCCGGTTCACTGTAGATGCGCGTCGTGTAACTGTCAACTATCGGGTTTCCATTGGGATTGTCAACTGTTTTGCCTCACTGCGTGTTTACTTTTATGACAAAGACTGAGGATTTGGCATAATCATTAACAGGCAATGGGAAACAATCGAAGTACCTACTCGGTCAGTCCCCCATCTCTCGCTGTCAGTCTATCTTCTGGTGAAAAGCATTCGAAATGTTAGCGAACTTTGCTTATGATTTGTTTAACAATTTTATGTTTTGTTTCGAACGCAACTAAGCCAAAATGTTGGTAATCGCCTTTGTGTATGCGCTCTTTAATGAATGGAAGTGTGTGTGTGTGTGGAGCGTGAAAGACGCTAATGGGCCTCTGCGCTGTCCGCCTCTGGGCCTCGCAAGTATCTCTAAGTAGCAAAAGTATCTGAGTAAATGTATCTGTAACTCGGGTTGTTGCAACACCACGTCGTCGCCTTTCAAACTTTAGCTGCGGCTCGACTTACAGCACATTTTCCCTGTGCAACATTTCCAAACAGATCTCCAACTCCAACTCCAAGTTGAGCTCCAGCTCCAGCTCCAGCTACGACTTTAACTGCGACTCTGACAAGTTCAATCAACCGTTGAGGTTGAGGCGTGAACGAAAAAATGAAAGCAAAATGTAAAATGTAAAATGAAAAAGTAAAATGTAAATGCAAAGCATTTGCCATTGGAAATGTGCGACTTTTAGCATACAGAAAAATGATGAAAAATGTAATTTACAATTTATGGTAATTACACACGTCACAACACGAAAAAAAATCGCCAAACAATTGACTTTTTCTTTTGCGAGCAAGAAATGAGAAAAAATGAAAAATCTCCACTGCAACAATTTGATTGTTTGCTTTGGTTTCTTTCATTATCTTCACAGTTTTTGCTCGTTTTTCTTTCGGTTTTTCTGTTTTTTTTTTGGTTTTTGGCTTCAACTCAAGACAAACAGCCATTAACGACATTTACGTAAAGTTTAAACAATGCCAGGGAGCATTAAATGCAGTTTACTCGCCTTGCAACTGCAAGCAGACTGTGAAGAGGGGGCCAAATGGGGGCATTTGCAATGTACCGCTTTGAGCTTTTTTTCTTATTTTTTTCGTTTAGTATTCCATTTGCTTTTGGCCCGCTAGCGGTGATTGTGTCGATCTGTTTTGTGCGCTTCTCTCCGTTGGCTTTTCATTAGCCAAGAAGCCACAACAAACGACAAACAACAAATAACAAAGCTGCAGAGAGCGCATCATCTGAAGATGGCCAAACTATGGCAAACATGCCGCAATCCACACTCCACTCAGACGCCGATGCCGATGCCGATGCCAACTGCAACTTCGATTCCGAGTCAACGTTAATTGCTAGACTAGACCCGATCAGGCCCGACCAGCGTCCAGACCAGACTGGACACAGCGTTGACCAGCTGTTCCTATCAGAAATGGAAATGCGTTCTGCTCTGACTGTGCCGGGAGAATATTGAGTTTGTCAACAGCTTGGGCAAAGAGATAAGGAAAATGATCTTAGGGAACTTCATAGTGGGATTTTTAAAAAATATTACATTTTATTCTAGAATTTTAGTCATTTAATTATAGTTTTATATAATTTCTTTATAATTTAGAATTTAATTTAATGACACAATTGATTGCATTATTATAAAGCCTACGCTAGATCTTTTTCACTAAATTAATAAATATTCATTTAAATAATGAAATTAAATATCATATCTTAGTTATGAAGCCCATGCAAGATCAACGAGATTTTTAATAAGTCAAAAATTCAAAAATATTATATTTTACTCTACAATAAAAAATAAATTATAGTTTTACATAATTTTTTATATTGTAGAATTTTATTTATTGTCATAAATTTTTAATAAAGCCTATGCACGATCAACATTCTTTTTCATTAAATAAATATTTATTCATTTTAATAATGAAATGAAAGATCATATCTTAGATATAAATACCATGCAAGATCAACGATTTATTTGTTTAAATAATGAAAAGCAAGATCATAACTTAAAATCAGCTACCAGAAGAGTACACAAAATTCGCAGCTACCTCACAAAAATTTCCCAACTCGCGACAAAGCAATAACCATGATAACGGTAGAAGAAAAATATATAAATATATTGGCCTCATGCTGCTGGAAATGCATTTTAGTTAAGCATTTTTAATTAGCATCAATATAATTAGTCGCTGAGCTTTCGAAATTTAAGAGAGCGCAGATATACATATATACATTTTGGATTAGTTTCGTATCGATTTGATGCATTTCTGTGGCCTGCCACCGTTAGCATCGTTACACTGCGACTGCGCTTGGTAATTGCGAAGCGTATCGAAAGGCAGCGACAGCTGACAAAGGCTGCAGACAATACGCGGAGGCTGCTGGCGCTGCCGTTGTCTACCTTCCCACGCCGACCGAAAAATACAAAAAAAAAAAAAAAAATAGGGAGAAACAGCGAAACAAAACTTTTGGTTGTGGGTGCCCAGAGACAAGACAGAGTTCAAAATAATTTCAGCATTACTTTACAGTGGGTGCTCGGCGAGTAGGAAAGCAGGCAGACATACAATTACACAGACATTGGCAATTGCACAAGAAGTTAAACCATAACGACGGCCGACAGCTGTTGCAGCGATACGTAGCTCCAAGTACGGAGGGCCCAGCGTAGAGTACACCGTTATTTAACAGTTATTTAACATGCATTAACCTGGCCGCACTTAAAAAAAAAATGCAAATATATGGGCGCACAGTTCAGGCGCGTCGAGAGATAATACCCAACATCCCCAGCCAAGTCCAAGTCGGGAGTAAGCTCATCTGGAGTAAACTCATGTTATGGTGCAATAACTTTCCAAAACACAAAAGCCTCCGGACAGTCAGTCGGTCCAGTCAGTCTTCGCGCCGTGGGGTCATTCATCTTAATTATCACACGGCCTCGAACAAAAAAAGAAAAACCCTCCAAATTAAACAAAATGTTGCTTTAATGGGCTTGGAAATTCATTAGACCAGGCCCACAGACCGAAATATGATCATATCCCCTGGACGGACAAGCCTCTAAAACACAGCCCGTTCGTAGTGGGCCATTTGCATTGGGAGAGCGGCGAACGGACGGACAACGGACAACGGACAACAACAATCGACCATCTGCGTCTTCGAAATTTGTAGAATTAGAAAGCTTCGCTCTGGCCGGGCGCTACCTACAACAATGTGTCTGAGGGGCACCCGTAAAAATTATTCCCACCTTTCTGCTGCCTGTTCTTTTTGTTTTTCGTTTTCTCGTTCTTGTTTTGACGTTTAATCACCGGAAGCTATCTCTGAGCATCTGAGTAACCGAACAGCAGCAGACACGCATAATTACAAGAGCCGCGTCTCCGCAGCGTTTCCATTTCCCGCTGTGTCTTCTTCTTCTTCGATACACCCCGCAGATAAATCTATTTTCGTGCCGGCTTCCATTCGAATCGTGTATCGGGTATTCAAATTGTGTGCAGCTTTCGAGGCGTTTGATTTCGTTTCCATTTCTCATATTGTCTGGCTAATTAGACACGTCTGTTGTTTCTGCTTGTTAAATGCGATTCCCCGCGCTATGTGGAGCAGTGGGTACTCGGCTTTTATGCGGAAACCGAAACTTACTATGATGATATCATTGCTAATGACGTTTGTTATGCTTCCTCTGCAGCCACTCGTGACTCAATTGTGTTTACAATCAATTGATTTTCTTGGAAAATAATTTTGCAAGATTTTTCTTATCATAAATTGGGAAACATGAGGTAACCGAATGATAAGATCAAGGGGTTTCTCTTTGAAGTAATTTGATTGATTTCAAATAATTTTCCAACTGTTGATCAAAGTCAGCAATTAAACGAAATTAAACTTAAATGAAGTTGAAAATTCAACATTTTGAAGTTTTTGCTTACTGTAGAGGGTACTATTTTACGAGCCTGCACTGTAGAAAGGGATTTCTTTTTAAAGTATCTAATTTTTATGATTTTTTACTGCAACTTCAACTAAAGAAGTCTATAACTACTTTATTAGTTTTAAATAATCGTAAATTAAGTATAAATAAATTGATTTTTTTAGTGTGTATCAACTTGTGAGCCTCCACTGTAGAATGTTAGCTTACATACGAATGCATGTAGAGATGTGTGTATGTATGTGTGCTGGTATGTAGGTCGTGATCTAACATAAACCATTTTCCTGCGCTCACGTTTGGAAAGTAAACGCACGCAGTTAGTTTAACATTTCCAACAATTCTTTCTCTACGCTTAGAATTTAGCAATTTATAATAATAATTGTAAATTAAATTTAAATAAATCAACTATTTTAGAGTGCTCTCCACAGAGTGCATCAATTTGCGCGCCTGCACTGTAGAATGTTAACTTACATACGAATGCATGTAGAGATGTATGTATGTATGTGTGCTGGTGTGTAGGTCGTGATCTAACATAAACCATTTTCCTGCGCTCACGTTTGGAAAGTAAACGCACGAAATTAGTTTAGCATTTCCAACAATTCTTTCTCTACGCTTAGAATTTCTTTCACATTACGTTTTGTGCTACATTTTCAACAAATATACCAACTGCAATTAGCATATAAATTGCGTGTAATTATTTAGTACATTTTAATATACATAGTATTTTTCGCACTCCTTTTTGTGTGCGTGCTTACATACACACATACATATGCACAACTGTAAACACACATACTTAGACAACTGTTGGCAAACACTGCGATTTATTGGCAGTGTTTACACATGCAATAAATAAACATGATAATGATTATTTTCACACTCACCTGCTTAATGAAATTAAACGGCGGCATTTTCTGTGCACTTATTTTGTTGTCTACGTCTTCGTAATTGTTGTTGTTGCTATTGTTGTTGTCATGCAAAAACAAAGCGTAACGAGAGTAAAACTGCAGGCGACAGTGAATGCAGCTGACTGCTTTTATGGCGTGTGTTGTTGTTGTTGTTGCTGCTGCTGCTGCTGCCAGTTGTTATTGTTGCAGTTGCAAGCCGCTCCCCAATTATGGCCAAAGCAACAAATTGAACAATTTTAATTTTTTTTCGCACTGTTGTCACCAAAGCGAACGCAAATGCCACCACCTGCCCGAGTGCCAGCAATTCTTGCCGCTCTTTGGCTTTGTCTCTCTTTTCGCGTATTTACCGTTAGACACACACACACAGACACGGCGTGTAAATTGAGCGCTGTTAAGCAGCGTGCAGATCTGATCGTGCGCTGTAATTAGCGTTTGCTGCTGTTACTTTTGTTCCTGCTGCTGCTGCTGCTGTTGCTGCTGCTTTTTGCGTAATTTATAATTTATTTCTTGCGAAAATTGTGCAGCGGAAATAAAAGCGCTTCTTGCGCACTTTCCAAACAAATTAACCCGAATTGTAAACGGAAGCAAACTGCCAGCCGCCGACTGTTAACGAAAATACAAACAACAACAATAACAGCAATTGGCAGTGCGTGAGTGTAACAGTCTGCGCGTGATTGTCGTGAGTGTGTGTTAGTAGTAGTAACTGCTGCTGTTACTGCTGCGGCGCACAGAGCTTGGCTTAACCCGTGAAAAGTCGGCTTACGACTGAACGTCCCACAGGCTGATGGCTTCAATTGAAGCGCGGCTCGGTCGCATGTCAAGGCAAGCGTGGCTTCGACGGCAGCGACGGCGACGGCGACGTCAACGCCAGCAGCGGCGTCGGTAAGTTTTGTGACCCTTTGAGCGTACCTTTTACTGTTGCTGTTGTTGTAGTTGCTGTTAGCAATGGAGTGTTAACCGCCAGTGTGTACACACATGCTGCGAGTGTGAAGGCACACACATGCACACCTGCCTACACTTGTGTTTGTGTTTGTTTATGTGTGTCGGCAGGTTCTCGGAAGCTTAGACACATTTCTCTTTGTTTTGTTTTTATTATTATGGCACACTAGCGCAGCACTAATACAAACGTCACTCGCTGACGTCACTCGTCGGTGTAATACTGCTGCTGCTGCTGCTGCTCCTGCTGATGGTCGCGCATGAGCAGCAGGATGCACTCGCGCACGAGCACGCGCGCATGCGCAATGTCGCGCAGCAGGCGCTCCTTGGGCGCGCGCAGTCCAATGGCAGTGGGTCCCAGTTTGCTTTGCATTTCGGCAATGGCGCTCAGCAGATTGGCGTAGGCCTCCTCGATGTTGCTAGTGTCGTTGGGTTCTTTTGAGAAAAAAAAAAATTATTAAAAAAAATTAAGGCAGTGCCTTTGACCCCATAGCGTTGCTTACCATAGTTAGTCGGTCCAATGCCACTGGACATGGACATCAGCTGCAGCTGAGCCTGCACATATTTCGTGTACTCGAGCTTGGCCAGCACCTGCTTGTACTCATTGGCATAGGCCACCGCATCCTGTGTCTCTCGTTGCAGCTGCTGTTGCTGCAGATGCTGCTGTAGCTGGTGCTGGTGCCGCTGCTGGTGGTGGTGCTGCTGCTGCTGCTGCATCAGGCTCGTCGGCACAGCGGAGGCAGACGTTCCACACATCGGTATGATTTCCACATGCGGCGGCACCTCGACATCCTCTTCGCCTGCTCTGTAGTCCCCTGCATCTTCGCTGTCGTGCGGCGATTGGTCTGCGTCCAATTTGCGACGTTTCGCGGGCACCGCAGTAACCGTTATATCGCTATATCTGGAACGAAATGAATCAAGATCCAAATAGTCCATTTCGCAAGCGTTTCTATCGTTTTGCTGTCGAAGGTGTCAGGCGAAAGTCCAAGCCAGCTATGTTTTAGACTGGCTGATAATACTGGTATTTGGCTGGAGTAGTTTTGCATAGGTTCATAGAGCTAAAATCGGTTGTTCTCATATTTTGAACTAATAGCGTATTTTTCTTAGGCTTCAGAAGATTTATTTATCGCATAAGCGGTTTGAAGAATACAAGTTTCTGAAAATAATGGTGGTAACTTCATGATTCTGTAGCCCATATTTTCTTGGATTTTAATTCTTAAAATAATCTATTTTTAAAAAGTAAAAATTTATATATAAAAATTTAAAAAAAATTCTAAATCATCAATAGAAATTTTTTTGAATTTCTTTTTTATAAAAAAACTTAATTTTGGGTTATTTCAATTTCATATTATTCTGCTGTCCAAAATATAAATTTACATTTTTCAAATTAACACAAATTAAAAACTAAATTAAAGTAAAACTATGCAAGTCGTGTCAACAAATTTTAAAGCCATACATTTTATATAAAATATTTAAAATTTACTTTTAGACCAGTTGCACTCAAAAGTCCGTTAAAGTACTAAAAATTGTTTTTTTTTTTTTTAAATTAAATATGAAAAGGAAAAGATACTTAAAATCATAAACTTATCACGATTTTGACATATATAAAACAATATTCAACAGATTTTGGATTTCTTCATGAGTTTTTAAACTTTTTAATTTATTGTCTTTCTTCCCTTATCAATTTCATAGTTTCTTTTTATTAATGTTTATTTTGTGTTAATGCTTATTTGACATTCTACTTAAAAGTTGTACTTAAAATATTAAAAATTTTGTTTTTTTTTACTGTGAAGGAAATAATTATTTTAAAATATTTTTGCTCTCTTCAAAAACCAAATTTTATTAAATATATTTTTTACTGTCTTAAGCGCATAAATATTATTTATTAAATACTGATTAACATATTTTTATTGTGCAAGTGTTCGTTCAAGAGATTAACAGTGCATACAGGAAATATTTATATAGTATACAATTTTAAAAGCTTTTTTTTTGGCACTTCACTTTATTTACGGGGCTTCACTCTTCCACCCCAAGTGCCCATAAAAAGTAATTTGCATTAACAATTTCCATTTAGTGCGCCGACGTGACGTCGCTTCCTACTCATAATGAACGCTGCAACGAGCCAAGGGCTAACTTTGGGCTCTCTCTGTAGTAGCCGTTGCAGGTTTTGTCGGGCTGACAAGCTCCGTTTCCGCATATCTCATTTGGGGCAGAGTGACGTGCGGGTAATTACCGCACAATGGAAAAGAACTCGTTCGCTGCAGCAGAACCTTTGGCAGCGACAGCGGGGAGCGGGGGGCAAGCAGCGGCGTTGGCGGCAGGCGCTCAAGCGTGCTTCCCGGCTGCAGACACACGCGTTCGGGCAAGCACTGAAAATGGTAAAGAGAGACACCTGGACACACTACTCGTCTTTCATTGTTTGTTTTTGGATTTTGTTTTTTTTTTTTTTTTTTTTGACGTTGCCAGCGTTTTGAGGGTATTTTTTTTTTTGTTTTCAACAAATAGAGTTACAACAGATTTGGTAAAATATTTAGCCAGAACGATCTTGGGTCCAGTCCAGTTGAGCTCAGTTGCTGTTCGCCTGTTGGTTCTGCATTAGTTCCCTCAGATCGCGTTTGGTCTGCTCGCCGCACTCGAAGCGATGGTAGTCGACAATGCTGATGCCCGATTCCTTGAGCAGTTCCCCCACCGTCTTGTCCGCATCGAGCAGATACTCCTGATGTATGAGGCAGGTCTCGTCATCCTTGTTCTCAGCGGGTGCATCCTTGTCGTATTCGCCAATCTTCAGCGGCTTCATGCCGACAATCTGCTGGCACAGGCCCTTATGCAGTTCCAGATCATCGAACTCTTGCGTCGAACGGAACGCTACAATTGCACCGTATTTGCCCACTTGGGTGATGTTCTGCGTGGTGCTGACATTCGTGGGGGCGGGATGCGCATAGCCGGCCAGACGCAAATCATTGTTCACCTTGAAGCAGAGGGCACGTCTAATGCTGGCATTCTCGCCCACGGCGCCAATGAGCAGGGCCAGATGATCGGCCAGTGTGCCGCCCTGTGGTGTCTGCAGATTCTTCAGTGCGTCCGCATCGAAGCCCAGCTGCGGGAGTAACACAATTAGATTAGATTATAGTAAACAGTGAAACTGCCAGAGCTTACCTTCCAGAGATCCCCATCGAACTCGGTCTGATCGGTGTAGTGCAGCACAATGCGCGACACGTGATCGACGAATCGCTTGAAGGTATCGTTGCGTGCCACAAAGTCCGTCTCACAGTTGAGTTCGACCATGGCGCCGCGATTGCCATTGACCAGCACACCGACGAGGCCCTGTGTGGTCACACGATCCGCCAGTTTGGTGGCCTTGGACCAGCCCAACGATTGCGCCTGCTGATGCAGCCACTTCTCGGCCTGGTGGAAACAATTGGAAATTAATATTACTACTATTTTTTTTTTTTTTTTTTTTTTTTTAAGTTCTACTCTCCCTCGCCGCACCTGCGTGACATCGTTGTTATGCAACTCGAGCGCCTTCTTGCAGTTGGCGAATGTGTAGCCGGTCTTCTTGCGCAGCGCCGACAGCGCGCTCTTCTCGAGGCCCGCGCTGCTGCTGTACAGCTGCCGCGTGGTGTGCACTGTGCGACTGAATAACTTTTGCAGCAACATTTTTGGCTGAATTTGTATTTTTTTTTGTGGATCTTTTGTTTGTTTTTAGCTGCCCGAAACTTCTGACTATAGAATTTGTTTGCTATTTCTCGACTCGAAACTGTGCCGCTTTTTACTTGTTGCGCTCGGCCTGCTGTCACGGGCAACGTCAATGTGTGTGTGTGTGTAGTTTGTTGTAGCGTGCAGTCGATTTGTTTAATCAATTTCAATGCCAATTGCGTTTGCATGAATTGAACGTGTGCATTTGCTTTTAACTCGTCGCTATGTGCAGTCGCTCCGGCTTATCGCCCAAAATTAAACTAATTACTATTAAACGTAAGTGATAATTTTGTTGTTTTCAATTTCAATTGTATTGCTTGTGCAATACTTGTTTCCCGTATTTATTTATTCATTTTCTTACGTATTTTTGGTGTTTTTTAGTTCATTTTCGTGACATCGTGCCGGTAAATATCGGCACACACACATCTATCGATTTGACACATTTGTGTGTTGCTTTCGATGAATCGGAAGCATCACTGAAATTATTTTATTTTCGATATATTTTGACCAGTGCTGCCCATTGGTGGGCGCGAATTTTGAAACCAGCAATTTGACGAGACAAAATGGAGAAGCAAAATCCGAATAAGCAAATACCCAGCTTTACGTCTGTTTGCGGTGCGCGACGCATTTGCTCCAAGTCCAAGATGCTGTATACGCGACCCAAGCCCGATGTGCTGCAGAGTATATTGCAATCGAAAGCGAATCCCGAATATAAATCGCGACGTCTGTGGTACGAGCTCAATATGCCCGAGTGTGCGAGTCGCCTCTTCGATGGGCAAATGTTATCCGATCTGCCGGAGAGTCTGACATGCGTGAAGTCGCGTATGCGTCGGCCAACGGCCGAGAAGCGTAGCGAAGGCTCCAGAGCGAAGGCCGCATCCAATTATATGGCCATGCGGCAGGAGCGTGAGCAGTTTCGTCGCAAGCTCGTCGAACTGATACTCAACATGGACGATGACGACGAGCCCAACACGTCGGTGGATGCCAATTTTCCCGATCAGGGCGAGCGCGAAGTGCTGCGCTATTATTACTATATCAAGCACGGCATCGATACCATACACGTCTCCACCATCAGCAAGAAGACACTCAAGAGGTAAGGCACAAGCGATATAACCCCCTAAACATAATAAATTGTATACTCTTTTCTGTCTTTAGAATTACGAATCTGGTGCCGGCATTTCTAAAGAAATGGGAATCGGCGCTGGTGGAGAATATAGCCGAGGTGCGCTCGGACTATGTGTTCGCCATGAAGAAGGCCGTCGTGGATTTTGTGCTGCGGCATTCGGTGCTCGATCGCCTTACGCTAGAAGGTGCTCCCGCTACGTTTGCCACGCCAGAAAGGGCAGAGATAAAAACCCTCATGAATCATTGGCGCTATCGGTAAGTTAAGGGATATACTTAGATATAAATATGTTAATCAATCTTATATAATATATACAGTCAGGCTGCCTGTTGTTATTAGCGATCGTTTTGGTTAATTGTTTTTTAAATAACTTTCATATTTAGTATCCTATAGGATTCAAATTTACAGTGTAGTTCGAGATTAGTGTAAGCTATCTGTATGCCGAATTATATGTTTGTGGCCACTAAGCTTTGCATTATACTCCACATTCAAATAGAAAATATTGATTCTTAGTAGCAACGGACGTGACATACCAAATCAAAGATAAAGCTTAAATGCGTATGGTATAGAGGCACCTTCATCTCAAATTTGATATCTTTAGTTATTGTAGTTCCCAAGAAGGATCATTTTTTTTAAATGATGTGGCAAGTTTGGTGACGTTTTTTAAGGAAGAAAAAAGTTCGACCTGTTTTATGGTAGATATATTTGGGTAGCGATAGGTCGAAAGTAATTTTATAGGCAAATTAAAAACTGAGCGACTAGCTTGCATTGCAACAGACGTACGGACAGGCCAGACGGACAATTTTTACTTGATGCTGATCAATAGTATATATATTTCTTGAGGTCAGAGATTTTTTTTATTGATCCTTGCAAACATCAGGCCAAAATTATTATATACGCTGGAAGCATAAAAAAGTGACTCGAGTTTCAAACTGAATTATTTGTAGAATTGTAGAATGTAGAATTCCATGCCAAAAATCTTGGAGTTATAAAGAAATAATCAATGAAATATATATGTATTTATATTAATTTTTGCTATTTGTAAATCAGACACAAATACATAGAAATTATATATGTGTAATATATAAAAATATATATAAGAGCAATGAAAGCGCGTGAAGTCTGCGCAAAGATTTCAGCGAAAGTCGTTAGAAAGTTGCCAGCAGCCGTGGGGCATGCAATTGACATGCAATTACACACATCCACACACACACACACACACACGCACAACAAAACTCGCTGTGTGTGTGTGTGTGTGCGAGGTATTGTGCGTGGCAACAAAGAAAGCAATTGAAATGAGTCGTCAGTGCGCGAAATCTTATAAAATAACTTAACAATACGCACATACACATATAGAGCTGAAGTTAAGGCTGAGCAGGAGAAGAGGCAGTATAGTAGGGGGAGTGGGTGTGGGTGTCTGGGGAAGTTTGGCGAAGTGGAGATGGCGACATTATTAAGCAAGCAGAGGCCTGTGCCTGGCCTTCCCTTTGCCTGGCAATGGGGAACGCGAGAAATCGCTTTGCGTCGTGCCGAAAAGTTTTTAACCGCACTTTTGCCAACTACAATGGCTGCTACGCCGGAAATGGAAAAGCAGCAGGAGTGGCACTAAGGCAACAGAAGTGGGCGGTAGTGGAAAGGGGGCGGGGAGGTCCTCCTCGGCTCTTACCAAAGAAAAAACAGATGTAGCGCAGCATTTTCCTTGGCGCGCGTAACAAGAGCTGAAAGTTAAATCCTCCTGTGTATTGGTTTGACATTTGATGAGCAACAGTGTGGGCGGCTGGGCGTGCCCAGACACACACACTCACACACGTGTACACACTGACATAAGTTGTAAAAGGATGTGCTTAAAAATGAATTGAACTTGCTGCTGACACTGAGTAGCAAGACAAAGAGGGGCTGGGCGTATAGCTGGGCGTGCCACTGTGGTAGATGATGCTAAAACTTTTACTCGGAACTCTCTAAGTGGGTCGTCTGGCAAATTGGGCGGCTTATCGGTAGGGGGTGGGACGGCAGCGAGCAGGCCCGCTAATTTATGGCTTAAAGCATTTGGCATCATTAAATGTAGGCCTTGCCAGGCGTAGGAGTAGGCGGTACTGGTGCTGCTTAATGGGCTGTATTAAAATAGCTCAAGTGCAAAGTTTTCGCATCGAGATAATTTGCATGCCAAAAGCATTGCTCTGTCCTCTGCTCTGCCACTTCCACTGTCTTCTCTTCCAGCTACGATGAGAATCGCAATCGCCTGATGACAACACTCTTCAGCATTCATCGCAGTGTCGCGAGCATACTGGAGGTGTGGAGCATGAAGTACAGCAACAAGACGTTGGTCAACATCGAGGAGCTCAGCAAGATCGAGCAGCCCTTTGCGCTTTTTAATTTTGTGGTAAGTTCGCTAATTGGTTTTATCCCCTAATAAAATAAGCCAAATAAGAATAGTGTACCTTTTTTAATTTTAATTGAAGCTGAAAATCGAAAATATTTATTTTCGAAAAAGGTGGGCGTGGCATGCAAAGTTTGAAATTAACTAAATTTGCGTATGCTATACAGCAACCTTCATGCCAAATTTGGATTTTCTAGCTCTTGTAATAGCAGAGTTTTGCGTGTTTATGCAAACAAACGGACAGACGGACAAGATAATATCAATTTTTTTTTTAATGCTCTTTACGAATAAAGTTTATATACATGTACTTTGGTCAGCTATACCTGTTACTAAGCTAATATACCATTTTTCCCATTTTCAATGTGTAAATGGTATAATAAAATAGAATAAGAAAATTACTTAATAAGAAAATTATTTTTCTTTTGCAGTACTTGTGCGGCGGCCACATCGATCTGGGCAAGAGCATGCTGGAGGATGTCTGGTACGGAGAGATACACACAACGCTGCTGCGTGCCAGCAAACGTGGCCAATTGCCGGACATACGACGTATGACGCTGGTCAAGCGTTTCTTTAACTGCGTTGCGGCGCTGATGACGCAGCAGCTTGAGGACATTTGCATACGCAGTCTGAAGGCCTTTGCCGACTATGTTTGTGATTTTGGCGTAAGTCTGAAAGGATTTTTGTTATGCTCAATAATCGAACTTTTTCCACTTCAATTGCAGTACTCCAATCCGGGCTTTGAGATCTCCATATTTCTGGCGGAAGAGGATACCATCGCCTTCAATCCGGGCTTCTCGAAAATACAGAGTGAGCTGCTGCGTGTCATCGATTCAATTGTGATGAGCGTGCAGATGTTGCCGCGCATCGAGGGTAAACTCTATACTGATCTCAAGATCTCGAAGAAGCTCTTTCTGACGCCCACCGTACCGGACAGCATTGTGTCGGATACGAAGAATCGCATTTGCCAGATGCTCGAGGAGCAGCGCATTGGCCCAGAGCTGCGACTGCAGGATTTCGATCAGTTCATCGATCTAATCAATGGCATCGATTCAGAGCGTGTTAATCGCTTCATGGAGAGTGATGCTACCTTTGAGCAGTACATCGACATGGTCTACGAGTATCGCGAGAAGGAGGATCGCATCGCCAAGGAAGTGTGGGGTGTCATACGCATGGGCCTGTACGAGTTCCATCGCGAGAAGTTCATCGAGCACATGGAGCAATTGGCCAGGCAGTTGCAAACGGATCTGCTGGCGCGCATGGTCAGTGATCAGCAGGCGCGTATTTCCCGACTGGGCAAGGAGTACGACATGATTGCCAAGAAGGCGTTGACTGTGCCTAAAGATACGGCCGAGCTAATGGAACTGAAGGCGTACGTGGTGCATGCCGAAGAGAATCTCGTGCCGGAGATGGAGGCACGCCTGAAGGTCAACATGAACGAAATACTTTGGCTGATGGATCAGACGCTCTACTCGCCGCTGGAGATCAAGAACAATAGCAACACGTTCCAATGGTATCTGAAATTGGCCTCCGTCTTCGAACAGCATCGTGCCATCATTGCGGAGAAGATGATCGAGTACCAGGAGCTGCTCAAGAAGCGCATCGAGATGTTCCGTCGCGAGCTGCAGAACTATTACGATCAGGTGCAGACGTACGACACGTGGGGCGACATCAAGCAGTTGTCCAAGTACAAGAAGCGTGCCACGGTGTTGGATCAGCGTCTGGTCACCGCAATGGAGACCATCGATCAGATCAACGAAGAGGAAACCGCATATGGCTGGGATCTCTCGCAGTATCCGGTGCGCAAGAAGACCCACGATCAGCTCAAACCGTACAAGAATCTCTTCGATGCGGGACAGGACTTTATCGACAAGTGGGAACTCTGGATGTACTCACAAGTGGGCTCCTTCGATCCCGATGAAATCGATGGCGATGTCTCGAACTTCTATCGCGTCATACAGAAGCTGGAGAAACAGATGAGCGATCATCCCACGACTATGCAACTCATACTGGATGTCAAGGACCTAATGGAGCAATTCCGCGGCCACATGCCTATCATCAATACACTGGGCAATCCAGGCATGAAGGCGCGTCATTGGGAACAGGTCTCCGAAATCATTGGTTTCCCCATCAAGGTGTCGCCTGAGCTGACGCTTGCCAAGATCATTGAGTACCAGCTGGACGAGTATGTGCCCAAGTTCGAGGCGATTTCGGAGAGCGCAACCAAGGAGAACAATCTGGAGAAGGCCATGGCCAAAATGGCCAACGAATGGGAGGGCGTCGAGTTCAACATTTCGCCATACAGGTAAGCGCATGAGGAGTTGTAGAGTGAGCAGTAGGTACTATAGTTTTCTCGCTCTTCCACAGAGATTCTGGCACATTCAAATTGTCGGCCGTGGATGACATACAAATACTGCTGGACGATCAAATCATCAAGACGCAGACAATGAAGAGTTCGCCCTACATCAAGCCCTTCGAGGCGGAAATACTGTGAGTACACGCTGTTAACGTCAGTCCAACACACACACACACACGAATACACACTCCAATTGGTCACTTGCAGCAAGTGGGAGTCGAAGCTGATGCTGCTGCAGGAGATACTGGACGAATGGCTGCGTGTACAGGCCACTTGGATGTATCTGGAGCCGATTTTCAGCAGTCCCGACATACAGCAGCAAATGCCCGAGGAGGGACGTCGCTTCAGTGCTGTGGATAAGGTGAGACTAATCCCTACCTCCACTTACCCTCCTTCCTCTGCACTGTTCATTCACTATGCCTTGTTGTGCACTTGCAGATTTGGAAGGAGCTAATGAAGCAGGTGGCCAGTGATCCACGTGTCATGACTGTCGTGCAAATTGACAAGATGAACGACAAGCTGAAGAAAGCCTATCTACTGCTCGAGATTATCCAGAAGGGCCTCAATGCGTATTTGGAGAAGAAGCGTTTGTACTTTCCACGTTTCTTCTTCTTGTCCAATGACGAATTGCTGGAAATTTTGTCGGAGACAAAGGATCCCACCCGCGTACAGCCACATCTCAAGAAGTGCTTCGAGGGTATTGGTTCATTGACCTTCACCGAGGAATTGGAGGTCACTGCCATGCGTTCATCAGAGAAGGAGGTAGTCGTCCTCGCGGATGTCATCTCAACGGCCAAGGCCCGTGGACAGGTGGAGAAATGGTTGCTGGAGCTGGAGATAGACATGAAGAAGAGTTTGCATCAGAAAATCTCCGAGGCCTTCTACAGTTATGTGAAGATGGTGCGTAACGTCTGGGTATTGTCCTGGCCCGGACAGTGTGTGCAGTCCATATCGTTGACGTATTGGACACTCGAGATAACTGAATGCTTTGTCAGCGAAACGCCCAAGGAGAATCTCGCCAAATATCTGCAGAAATGCGTTGGGCAAATCAATAAGATTGTCGATCTGGTGCGAGGTGATCTCAACACACAGAATCGCATAACCCTAGGAGCTTTGGTTGTGTTGGATGTGCATGCGCGTGATGTGCTTGCCGAAATTGTGGAGAAGGAAGTCGAGGATCTGCAGGACTTCCAGTGGTTGTGCCAGCTGCGTTACTATTGGGAGGAGAACAATCTGGATACGCGCATGATCAACTGCTCGCTGCCGTATGGCTATGAGTATTTGGGCAATACGCCACGTTTGGTGGTTACCCCCTTGACCGATCGTTGCTATCGCACGCTGTTCGCCGCGCTGAATCTGCACTTGGGTGGTGCTCCGGAGGGTCCTGCTGGTACGGGCAAGACGGAGACTACGAAGGATCTGGCCAAGGCTGTGGCCAAGCAGTGTGTCGTCTTCAATTGTTCGGATGGCCTGGATTACCTCGCGCTGGGCAAGTTCTTCAAGGGTCTGGCCTCGTGTGGTGCCTGGTCGTGCTTTGATGAGTTCAATCGCATTGATCTCGAGGTGTTGTCCGTGGTTGCTCAACAGATTTTGACCATACAGCGTGGCATTAACTCCGGCCTGCCCACGTTGGTCTTTGAAGGCACCACACTGACGCTGGATCCCACGTGCGCTGTCTTCATCACCATGAATCCCGGCTATGCGGGTCGCTCTGAGTTGCCAGATAATCTGAAGGTGAGTGGGAGAGAGATCATGATATTTCTTATCTGATATTAACCTCTTCTTCGGGACAGGCTCTGTTCCGCTCGGTGGCCATGATGGTGCCGGATTATGCGTTGATTTCCGAGATTGAATTGTATTCCTACGGCTTCCTGCGCGCCAAGCCGCTGTCTGTCAAGATTGTGGCCACTTACCGCCTGTGCTCGGAGCAGCTGAGTACCCAGTGCCATTATGATTACGGCATGCGGGCGGTCAAGTCTGTACTGAAGGCTGCAGGCGCCTTGAAGCTACGCTATCGCGATGAGAACGAGGATATTCTCGTGCTGCGCTCCATTAAGGACGTCAATCTGCCGAAGTTCCTTAATCAGGATATTCCACTGTTCCAGGGCATCACATCGGATCTGTTCCCGGGTGTTACACTGCCCGAGGCCGACTACGTAGTCTTCAATGCGTGTACCGAGTGGGCGTGCGAGAAGCAGAACAAGCAGTGTACGCCGTTTGTATTGGAGAAGGTGCAGCAGGTGAGGGATATCGTGTGCTAGAAGACAATGAGTTTGCTTTTTCTGTACCTTAACTAAGCTCTATTCTCAAGATTCTCTCTATCCTAATCTTGACCTACCTCGTTCTCTCTCTCTGCTTCAGCTCTACGAGATGATTGTGGTGCGCCACGGTCTTATGTTGGTGGGTTATCCCTTCGGCGGCAAGACAACGACCTATCGCGTTCTGGCCGAGGCGCTGGAATGCATGGAGAAGAAGGATGGCTCGGAGAATAAGGCCATCTTTACGATCATTAACCCCAAGGCGATTACCATGGGACAGCTGTACGGACAGTTCGATGCGGTCTCGCACGAGTGGAGCGATGGCATTCTGGCTGTAAACTATCGTATTTTTGCTGTCTCCGATACACCCGATCGCAAATGGTTGATCTTCGATGGGCCCGTGGATGCCATTTGGATTGAGAACATGAACACCGTGTTGGATGACAATAAGAAATTGTGCCTGATGTCGGGTGAGATCATTCAGCTCTCAAATACGACGAATTTGATATTTGAGCCCATGGACTTGGAGGTTGCCTCGCCAGCTACGGTATCGCGTTGTGGCATGATCTACTTGGAGCCGAGCTCATTGGGCTGGGAGCCATTGGTGACGTCGTGGAAGAATACTCTACCTCCTTCGTTTCACAGTGTCAGCAAGAATTTAATTTCCGCGCTGATACAACGCTTTTGCCCGCTGCTTTTGTATATCGTGAGAAAGAGTCTGCGGGAAATCGCTCCCACTTCGGATACGAATCTCATGGTCAGCCTGATGAACTTCTTTGAGTGTTTCATCGATGATTTCCGAGATGAAAAATACGTGGCGAACATATCCGATTTGGATTTCCGTGCACAGGTCGAGGGTATTTTCTTGTTCTCGGCGATTTGGTCGCTGGGCGGTGCGTTGACCGCGGAGAGTCGCGATAAATTCAACTTGATATTCCGTGCGCTGATGGAGAAGACCTTCCCGCAGAGCATGTACGATACGTACGGCGTCACAGAGGATCTTTATGTGGACACGCTGGCCAAGCCGTTCATCTTTCCCATACCCAAGCAGGGATCCGTTTTCGACTATCGCTACATCAAGGAGGGCAAAGGCAAGTGGAAACCCTGGCAGGATGATGTGAATGCAGCGCCGCCACTGCCCCGTGACATACCTGTCAATCAGATCATTATACAGACGAATGAGAGTGTTCGCATTGGCGCCGTGCTCGATCTGCTGGTGCGGCACGGCAAGCCGCTAATGCTAGTCGGGCCGACGGGCACCGGAAAGAGTGTTTATATCATTGACTTTATGTTGAACCGCATGGACCTGAGTACGTACAAACCGCTTCTGATCAGTTTTTCAGCGCAAACATCGGCGAATCAGACACAGGACATCATCATGTCGAAGCTGGACAAGCGGCGTAAAGGTGTCTTCGGCCCGCCCCTAAATAGTCGCTTCGTCATCTTTGTGGATGATGTTTCGATGCCGCTAAAGGAGAACTACGGCGCACAGCCGCCCATCGAGCTGCTGCGCATGATGCTCGATCACATGATGTGGTATGATCGCAAGAACATTATTCCCATGAAGCTCATCGATCTACAGATGATCACAGCGATGGGACCGCCCTCGACGGGCAATACGGTAACGCCGCGTTTTCAGCGTTTCTTCAATGTCATCGCCATTGATGACTTCAACGATGATATTATGAGCACCATATTTGGCAAGATTGTGCTCTGGCACTTGGACACACGGTGAGTGCGAGGTTTCGCTTGGGTTATTATTCTAGAGAAAGCAGCGGCAACTCTAGTACTTTAACCCTTCCTACTGTATTGCATGCTCAACCCTGTTTTTAACTAACAGCGGCTTCTCCAAGGAGTTCGATCCGTGTATCGATGAGATCGTTAGTGCCACATTGGCCGTCTACAACGATGCCAAGTTGAATTTGTTGCCCACGCCGACGAAATCGCATTATCTGTTCAATTTGCGTGATTTCTCGCGTGTCATACAGGGTGTGCTGTTGTCGGTGCCCGAGGCCACCGAGGACATGAACTCGATGCGTCGTCTCTGGGTGCACGAGGTGTTACGGGTCTATGGCGATCGCTTGGTCGAGGACAGCGATCGCACTTGGCTGTTCGAGAAGTTGTGCAACACCGTGCAGGAGTGTTTCAATATCGATCCGTTGCGTCTGTTCGCCCGCCTCGCGGGCAAGAATAAGAAATTGGAGGAGGCCGATTTCCGGCAATTGATCTACTGTGACTTCACCAATCCGAAAGCGGATACCAAGAACTATGTCGAGGTGCAGGATCTGGAGGAGTTGCGCAGCGTGGTGGAGGCCTATCTTGTGGAATACAACAACATGTCGAAGAAGCCCATGAATTTGGTGCTCTTCCGATTTGCCATCGAGCACTTGTCGCGCATATGTCGCATCATAAAGCAGCCACGCAGTCATGCTCTGCTCATTGGAGTCGGCGGCTCCGGGCGCCAGAGCTTAACCCGATTGGCTTCGCATATATGCGACTATGAGCTGTTCCAAGTGGAGATAACACGCTTGTACGGTCCCTATGAGTATCATGAGGATCTCAAGTTGATATTGCGCAAGATCGGTGCATCCGAGATGCATGGCGTGTTCCTCTTTACGGACTCACAGGTACAGACTACAGACCTAGTGTAGGTATAGTTTCTAGTTACCTAGCTGGGATATCTTATTACTAACCCCCTTAGCTGGTATAGAGTTCTTTAAGTTTAGTTCATCATTCGGTTCTGCGTTCAGTTCTACGTTCTACTCTACGTTGCGTTCTACATTCTTCTCTACGTTTCGCTCTACGTTCAGTTCTGCGTTCTGTTGTTTGCTCTTCTTAAGAATTTATACTAATTTACCTAAGCGTTTTAGATCAAAGACGAGTCCTTCCTGGAGGATATCAACAATCTGCTGAACTCTGGTGAGGTGCCCAATCTCTTTACCAATGAGGAGAAAATCGAGGTGGTCGAAAAGATGGCACAGATCGACAAGCAGCGCGATAAGGCCGTACAGACCGATGGCAGTCCCGTCGCGCTCTTTAACTTCTTTGTGACGGTGGGAGCTGCTCGAGTTTATCACTTGCTAATTTTGCGTTTACTAATATATATATTTTGGAAATACTCTTTGATAGACCTGCAAGGAGCAGCTGCACATTGTCTTGGCCATGTCGCCCATTGGCGATGCTCTGCGTAATCGCATCAGAAAGTTCCCATCGATTGTGAATTGCTGTACAATCGATTGGTTCCAGCCCTGGCCGGAGGACGCTCTGCTGGCGGTGTCGACGCGTTTCCTGGCCACCGAGGACCTAACCGCACTGGAGCGTAAGACCGCCATCGATATGTGCATGGAGTTTCATACCTCCACGCAGAATTTGTCAGCGAAGTTCTTTAATCGTTTGCATCGATATAACTATGTGACGCCCACCTCATATCTGGAGTTGATTCAGACTTTCAAATCGCTGCTGAGTAGAAAGAGAACGTAAGTAAGAAGGACTTTTAAGTTTGATACATAAGTCTGATACCTGTATTATAATTCCCAGCAACATAACGACCAATCGCAATCGCTACCTGACGGGCATCTCGCAGCTGGACATTGCAGCGCAGCAGGTGGGCGTAATGCAGGAGCAACTGCAGGCACTGGAGCCCAAGCTGAAGGAAGCCTCCGAGATTGTGGCCGAGCAGGTGGCCAAGGTGACAGCCGATAGCAAGGTGGCAGCAGAGCAGCGCGAGCTGGTCAAATTGGATGAGCAGGCGGCCAAGGAGCAGGCAGCTGTCGCACAGGAGATCAAAGATGAGTGCGATGCCAAGCTGGGTGAAGCCCTGCCCATTCTGGAGTCTGCCCTGTCGGCTTTGAATACATTGACCACCGCCGATATTGCTGTGGTCAAGACCATGAAGAGTCCTCCGATTGGTGTGCGCATCGTCATGGAGGCTGTTTGCATTCTGAAGGAAATGAAACCCGATAAGGTGCCGGCGCCAAGCGGCGTTGGCACCGTCGAGGATTATTGGGGTCCCTCGAAGCGTGTGCTCAGCGACATGAAGTTCCTCGACAGTTTGCTGAACTTCGACAAGGACAACATTTCGCCGGATGTGATGAAGAAACTGCAACAGCGCATTCTCAACAACGAGGCCTTTGATCCGGACAAGATCAAGATGGCGTCGACGGCCTGCGAAGGTCTGTGCCGCTGGGTCATTGCGCTGTCCAAGTACGATGTTGTCGCCAAGATTGTGGCGCCCAAGAAGATCGCCCTGGCCGAGGCGGAGGCTACTTACAATGCCGCCATGAAGTTGCTCAACGAAAAGCTGGCCCAATTGGCGCGTGTCGAGGCGAATTTGGCCGCCATTCAGAAGATTCTCGACGAGCAGCTCAGGCAATACGGGTGAGCACTTGGGGTTTTACTTTGTGCTTATGTTATGACATGTACCCAATGAATATGGGTAAGAGGGGGGGCATGATAGCTTGACAAGCAACAATAGCCTAGTCTATTTAGCCATGTCCATGCCTGTTAATCTGTCCGTTTGTCCGTATGTCTGTATAAACTAGCAGATCATAGCTATTAAGAGAACTGGAGATATCAAACTGGGCATGATGATTCGTGTATAAGATACGCAGTTCAGGGTTACTTCAAATTTTGAGTGCCATGCCCACCGTCCCGGTTAAAATATTATTTTCAATTTATACCAAATAACGCAACTATCATAAAAGCTGAAAGCAGCAAACTTGGAATATTCCTTTTACCATATCGATAGTAATATTTATTTATGTAATTCATCTTTTCTTTAGCATTTTGCTGGCGGAGCACGAGGCCTGTACAAAGAAGCTGCAGCGCGCCCAGGAACTCATTTCGGGACTCGGCGGCGAGCGCACACGTTGGTCGGAGACAGCGAAAATGTTGCAGGGCAGCTTCAAGAGCGTCACAGGCGATGTGCTCATATCGTCGGGTGTGGTCGCCTATCTGGGACCATTTACCATTGATTTTCGTGTCACGCAAATCCGGGATTGGGTCACCAAGTGTCTTAACTATGGCGTCACGTGTACCGCGGACTTTCAGCTGGCCACGGTGCTTGGTGAAGCGGTGGAGATTCGTTTCTGGAACATTTGCGGATTGCCCACCGATGCGTTCTCCGTGGAGAGTGCCATCATGATGAAGTGAGTAGTAAGGGGCTGGGGGTTTTTTGGGTTCCATAAATCGTGAGACGACTATCAATTACCGTGTTCGGTCTTTGGGAATTTAAAATTTGATATAAACTAGCGATGAGAGTATGCCTTCGTGTCACGATTGTTGATTATTGTGCTTGGTTACGATTTTTATAAACTAGCGATGGGAGTGCGTCTTCGTGTCACGACTACAGATTATCATTTTTATGTGATTTTATTATATTATATTATTTTTGATCTTTCGAAGTTGTAATTCTATTTCAAACGATATCAACTTCAAATTTAGGATGTGTACTATGTAGAAATCATTATTCGTCTACCTATCAAATTCCAAAAATAACTAAATTTTTATAAAAACTTTCGGTTTATTTTAAATTTTCTAATTTTTCGAAATTTGAGGATGAATGATGAAGGAATGTTTGCATTGTGGCTGCAAGAATTGGCTTGTTTTTTGGCCTTCAATGTGATAATGACGGTGGCGGCACTTGTGCAAATTCTCCCGTTGACTTAAATTCCAAAGACTCCAATATCGTGCAATAATAAAACGATTTCCAGACGTTTTTAAAGTATTTCTACAATGTATTTCTTTCGATTTGTTGCCCTATAAATCGATGCGAATCTTTCCATTCGCGGTATATCATTAGTCAAGGGGGAGGCATTTGGTGGAGGGAGGATAACAGCTGTGGTTCAGTTACCCAGTATAATATATATAATCGTCTGTAGGCGCTCATATTAATTAAATTACTTGACACGGTAATTACGGCCGTTCACTCACGTTGCTGCCTATTTTTCGATCTTCTTCCCCCTTCATCCCGCATTCGTCGTTTTCTAATTACAAAACATAAAATGTTAGAATTCACGCATATTAAGAAAATTAAAGATACGGTGCTTAGCGTGCGGCGTAGTGTGAGAACAGCACCGGATGCTGTACGGTAGCACACGGGGGAGGCGCGATGCAGAAGGCGTTAGAGGCGGAGGTTGGTTGGCCTCGCGATAAGGCGGCGGGGGAGGCTGTGTGGTCCGCCCGCATGTGGCCAGAAGACCGCAGTAGTACCACATGCGCCGGTGGTTGCTTTGGCTCAAGGTAGCAACGCCTCCTCCTCCCCCAACCCCCTTTCCATCCGCACTTTCTCTTCCGCTACGCAACTGAGGGTTGAGGGGGAATTTTCACGTTTGATGCGTGTGTGTCGGAGGAGTATTACGCATCTGGTGAGTTTCCATCGTGAACTCTTGTGACTCACCAAGGGCGGAACGTCGCGATGCCACATGCCAAACTCACATACACAAACACACGCACAGACACACACATTCACTCTAACCTTGCTTGTCGATTTAATAAAGGAAATTCCTGGCTGCAGCCTCGGCTTCTGGCTCGACCTCGGCCTCGCAAAGTGTTCAAAGTAATTTTGGAGCATGCCCAAAATACCTGAGGTGTGAGCCAAAGCCATAGCCATAGCCATAGCCAGAGCCGAGAACGCGTGCACACAAAGGATAAGCAATTGATTAATGTGCGCTCCGGGCGCATTACGTTTAATTTTTACATATAGTATAGTCGCCCGGCATAGAGACATGGCAAATGAATGATGTTGGGGATTTGCACGCAGACAGAAGTTTACTGCAACAGTCCGACATGAAGACGAATGAATTTCAAACTTGTTGTGCTTATGTGTGTGGGAAATACTCTCTAAATATGGTAGGGTAGGGCTAAGAAAAGCGAACAAAAAGGGGTTAAGTTATGCCAAAAAGGACGCTTATCTGCCAAAACTTGGAGAAGGTCTTTGGTTTCTTTGTGTAGTTACGCTTTTATGCACTGCACTCTATGCGTAATCAGTGGAAAGGGTATTTACGAGTCGTATATACATACTTATACAGCGCAAAGGGTTTTAAGATTTACATATAAATAGAAAGAATGGGCAATTGTATGAATAACGAAAGATTAGAAGAAAATCTAAATGACTTTCAGTGAAATATCGTATACTTTTCTTGTGCAGGGTATTTATCGAAATTAATGGAAGGGTAATCAAAGATTGTATAGTAGAAGATTTAAAGATAATCTAAAAATGTCTTATAATAAAATATTATATTTTTCAAAGAGAATAGCTTGTGCAGGGTACTCGCAGACTGAGCAATTCCATTTTTTTTTTTAGAAGAAGATAATGATTTTAATGATTTTAATGATTTAATGATTTTAGTGAAATATCATAAAGAATAATAATAAAGAATTTAGTGCTTGAACATCTTGTATAGGGTACACCCCGAGCATACGAATATTAGAGATTAAAATAAATAGTATGAAAATAGCAGAAAATCTATATATTTTATATTTCAATATATTTTTCTTAAAAGCAAAAACTGGTGCTGGGTATTCGCTGGCCGAGAACATTGTTTTTATTTTACTTCAAAGATATTTTTTAAGCGCATTTTGTGCAGGGTATTCACTGGCCTCATTCGAAGGCTCAGTTCTATTTATTTTCTTTGTCCTTCGTTTTCGTTTTCTTCGCTGTTAACATTCATATGGCCAATTTTCGGTTGGACTTGACTGCCACGTAGCACCAGATGGTGACCCTCCATCCTCCAAGCCCCAAAAACAGACCGAGCAGAGGATTGCTAAATTGCTAATGTGGGGTAGCAGGTGCGGGGCTATCGGTACGGTCCAATGCTGTCCGCTATGGTATGGTGTGTACGGTTCGGTTCGGCTGCTGTCGCTTTGCATAAATGTTTCATTAAATAATGTTAATTTGAAGCAGGGAAAAACAAACGAGAATCGCCCTAGGGGAATAGTGTTATCTGCAGCAGGAGAAGCGGCAGCAGCAGCAGCAGCAGCAGCCTTAACAACTTGAAGTTTTTGCTTTAACTACTCTATGGTACGTGTACGTATACATATTGACACTACTGTAACTGCTGTGTTTGGGTTTTAATTTGAAAAAGAAACCATGGCCCGTCGCCCACAGCGGGTCGAAAGTTTTTGTGATTTTTAACAGATTCCTTTTGTATTGTGCCGAGAATTGTATTCTCTTACTGCATTTACACTGTACACACAGAGCTTTTCCGTTTATTATTTTTATTTCTATTTTCTCTGCGCTATCTCAACGCTTGCTCCCTTGTGTTTTGAACCCGTTTCAGGCGTCGTACTCTTTTTTTTTTCTTTCGTTTTTGCAGCAAAAAATTTTCAACGCCTACAATTGCAATCGTTTCCGCATCTACATTCAACTATTGTGCTCTGTGTGTGTATGTATACTCCATCTGCCTTTGTGTGCGTGTGGTATGCGCATTTATTCGCTGACATTTTTCATGGCATCCGCATCCGCATCCGGCGAGGCGTAGAGGGTGCAGAATTGGCTCCTTTGTTTTTCCATCAAATATTTTTCATTCATCAAGTTTTCAATTTACAAAAATGTTCATTCATTCGCACGAACAATTTGTATTCGGTGTGAATTTGTCATGTGTTTCGGGTACTCATTTGTTATACCATTTACCCATTGAAAATGGGTAAAAAATGGTATATTAACTTTGTGCAAATGTATGTAACAGGCAGAAGGAGGCGTGGCAGACCATACAAAGTATATATATTCTTGATCAGCATCAATAGCCGAGTCGATTTGGTCATGTCCGTCTGTCTGTCCGTCTGTCCGTCTGTCCGTCTGTCCGTCTGTCCGTCTGTCCGTCTGTCCGTCTGTATGAACACACAGATCTCAGCTATTAAAAGAGCTAGAGGCACCAGACTTGGTGGGAGTGTGCGTGTATTCAATACACACAAGAAGTTTATTTCAAACTTGATGTGCCACGCCCACCGCCTCCGCAAATCGATAAATGCGTATTTCGATTTTTTCCAAATAATTCAATAACGAAAAGAGATAAACGCACCAAATTTGGTAGGAGGGTGTCTTGCAACATTATGCAGAAGTTGGATTTTAGAATTTTGGATGCCACGCCCACCGCCTCTAAAAAACACATTTTTATAGTTTAAAAGAAAACTAGAAAAGCTAGAAGCGCCAAATTTGAAAGTATGGTGCCTGGTAACATTACGGAGAATGTTTGATTTTCAACTTTTGGATGCCACGCCCACCGCCCCCACACTATTGCATTTTAAGAAAAGTAGGGAAATAACAAAACTTTTTTTTTAACGCTCTTGTAGCTTACCATAGTACAGATCTACCCTATAAATTTCAATCCGATCGGACAATAAACACAGAAGTTATAGGCACGAGAAGTTTCGCTCACAGCAGTAGAGGCCCGACGCAGACGCCGACGCCGACGCCGACTGCGCACGCCGACTGCGCACGCACAGTCGTCGTGTAGTCAGTGTGCAGTCGGCATGTGCCATTAGCTTCAATGCATGTGAATTTGTTCTCGAAAATATGCGATGCGTTGTTATTCGCCGAATAAAAGTAATTAATATTAAGAATTAGTTTTTAACAGCGAAAGGTAAATGGTATCTTACTGTCGAGTGCACTCGACTGTAGCTTTCTTCACTTGTTGTCCCTGTTGTAGTTGTTGTTATTGTTGTCTCTGCTTCTCCTCGTTTTTTTTATACCAGTCGGGGTTGCCTTTGCCTTGTTTCTATTGTATCTGTATGCATCATACATATGCAGAGAGGCTTACGGACAGTTTTAAACAGTCACATTTTATTTGCTGTATTTTTATAAGCTTTTTGCAGATTTCAGTAAGGTTTATTTTATAATCTCTTTCAAATAGAAACGCACGTCGCTGGCCGCTGATGATAGACCCACAGGGTCAGGCCAACAAATGGATCAAGAACTATGAGAAAAATAACAAATTGTGTGTCATTCGATTGAACCAGGCGGATTATACACGTGTGCTGGAGAATGCCATACAGTTTGGGTTGCCTGTGCTGCTCGAGAACATTGGCGAGGAGTTGGATCCCGTGCTGGAGTCTGTGCTGCAGAAGACGCTCTTCAAGCAGGGCGGCACCCTGTGCATCAAACTGGGCGATTCGGTCATTGAGTACAATCACAGTTTCAAGTAGAGTACACTTTAGATATAATTTATACCTATGTATAGGCACTATAAGTTCTTTATTTTCTACAGATTCTATATGACAACCAAACTGAGGAATCCTCACTATTTGCCCGAAGTTGCTGTTAAGGTCACGCTGTTGAATTTCATGATTACCACACAAGGTCTACAGGATCAGCTGTTGGGTATAACTGTGGCACGTGAACGTCCCGATCTGGAGGCCGAGAAGAACAACCTCATTGTACAGGGAGCGGAGAACAAGCGCATGTTGAAGGAGACTGAAGATCAGATCCTGGAGGTACTATCGTCGGCCGAGAATATATTGGAGGATGAGACTGCCGTGCAGATTCTAAGCTCGGCCAAAGCATTGGCCAATGACATCAGCGAGAAGCAGATTATTACGGAGGCTACCGAAAAACAGATCGATTTGGCGCGTCTCAGCTATGTGCCCATTGCGGAGCACTCCACGATTCTATTCTTTACCATAGGTGAGCAAGCTTGACGGCCAGAGATTTTTGATTTTAATCTAATAATTATATAAAAAATTTTAGTGGAGCTCGCGAACATCGATCCCATGTACCAGTACAGTTTGGTTTGGTTTGTCAACCTGTATATAGCCTCAATCGATAATACCGAGAAGGTCGACGATATTACCGCACGTCTGCTGGATCTACGCAATCATTTCACCTATAGCCTGTACGTCAACATCTGTCGCAGTCTGTTCGAGCGTGTAAGTACTGCCAAGTCTCGGCAACCTCTTGAACCTCAGGCGGCTAATGCCAATTATCGTCAAACGTTTAGTCCACTCGCCGGGGTCACTCGCGCTTGAGGCCCCCCAAAGTATCAGCAACTTGTTCAGTATTTGTGTCGTAATTGCGTTTAATCCCATTGCGTTTTATTTGAAGCGCCCGTACTTGACGTTCGTTTTTATACTCTTTGCGGTTGCCGTCGCGTATCGTTGTGTGTGCTTCACTGAGTTATAATAATTCCTAAGTCGAGGCCACAAGGACTTGAGCCCTGGCGTCCACTTCAATTGACAGTGCGCTGTGGCCCAGCTGAGTACAGATAGATGAGGAGGGAGAGAAAGAGTCCCAGGTGCGCTTGCCGCTGTGACGCACTGTGGGGGGAAGTGATAAATCGCCAAGCTATAGACATTTGCAAAAAATCACAGGGGTGGATTAAATTCAATATTTTTAACATTTGTAATATCAGAAAGATATTTTAAAAACGTTATATTTTATATCATAATTTTGCAAAATTTTTTTTATTACATTTTAAGCTAGAAAAGTGCACAATGTTAAATTAATATCTGTTCAGACAGCGTCTGATCTGTTATATTTTTTTAACAGAGTAAAGTAGAAATACAGAGATTCTTTGAACTTATGATTTTATGTTGCTGTTAAAATCTATGTTACTTACTGCAATGTAAAGGGAATACTGTCATGTTATTTACTACTAGGCTAATCCTTAATTAGTGTCTGTTAAGACTGTCATAGCATATAGTGTTATATTTATAGCCTCTTTTATTTACTGCTCTGATTATCTTAATAGACAGAACGTCCGTCTAGCCGTACATATTTGAAAAGGTCTTTTATAGTTCTGTTATGCTATTTTTAAATTCAGTGTCTTCTACAGTCATGTTAAATCAATGCTGTTAAATTCAATGTTATCTACTGTCATGTTAAGTCAGCAGCCGTTTAAGAAACATGTTCATACTTAAATTGAAGTAGTAATTATGCACTTAGTTAACGCTTGAAGCAGCTTGATTCATTTGCAAGTTAATTTACGTCATGTTCAACTAATGAATTCACCTGCTGAAGCGTGCCGATTACACGCTACCCATTTGCCACGCCTTAAAGTGCGCTTCGCTTTCAATTTTCTACCTCGCTTGCACTGACGCTCCGCCCACTCCGCCCCCCCGATTGAATTTATCATGTTTCATGTAGAATCTCTCCGACATGTGCTCTCCACGACGAGTTTATCTGTTATTCAGCAAACATTTTGCCGTCCACTGTGCGCGCACTTTCACTGAGGCAATAATATTATAACGCTGTTGGCAGAGAGAGCGAGGGAGAGAGAGTGGAAGAGAGAGAGAGAGAGAGAGAGAGTGAAAAAAGCAGGTCCTTTGCGCTGGCTTTATGATGTTTTCAGTCAATTATGCGATGTACCCTTGGCCCTTCCCGCCAAAGCTGCACCTTTGATCCTTGGCTTTTAATTTTCTTGCGATGGAGCAGAGATGAAAAAAAGGTGAATTGGTATCTCGAGCATTGGCGCTTGGTTTTTGGTTTTGCTTTTGCTTTGATTTCTGTGTAACCTTTTTGCTTATATAATCTCCTCTTGCTCCTCCTTCTCCTGGTCTACCTTCCTACGCACATGTAACCCATTTATTGGGGTTGAGAAAGACACTGTCGACGAGTCTGAGTTGCCCATCGCAATCTAATGAAATTTTTGCTCCATGACAGGATAAGCTCTTGTTCTCGCTCATATTGAACATCAATCTGTTGAAGCATGAGAACATGATTGACAACGCCGAATGGATGTTTCTGCTAACCGGTGGCATCGGCCTGGAGAATCCCTACAAGAATCCGGCTCCCTGGCTGGGCATACAGAACTGGGATGAACTGTGTCGTCTGTCCGCGTTTCCCAGCTTCCAGGGATTACGCGAAGATTTCACTCAGAATCCAGATGCCTGGAAAGAGCTCTTCGATTCGAAATCGCCGCAAGATAATGCCGCGGTGCCGAAGAATTGGGGTAAGCGTCTGTCTGTGTTTCAGAAATTGTTGCTGCTGCGTTGCTTCCGGCCGGACAAACTCGTGCCGGCCATATTGAACTTTGTTTCCGGGGAATTGGGTGCAAAGTTCGTGGATCCGCCACAATTTGATCTCATGGCATCGTTCGGTGATTCACATTGTTGTGTTCCGTTGATTTTCATATTGACACCGGGCTCGGATCCGACCGCCACACTGCTTAAATTCGCCGAGGATCAGGGCTTCGGCACGAATCGTCTATTCTCGCTATCGCTGGGCCAGGGACAGGGCCCCATTGCCATCAAGATGATCGACGAGGGCGTCAAGATGGGCAATTGGGTGGTGCTGCAGAATTGCCATTTGGCCGCCAGTTTCATGCCGTCGCTGGAAAAGGTCTGCGAGAATCTGTTGCCCGACTCGACGCATCCGGACTTTCGATTGTGGCTGACCTCCTATCCGGCCGAACATTTCCCCGTAGTGGTGTTGCAGAACGGCATCAAGATGACGAATGAACCGCCCAAGGGTTTGCGCTCCAACATAACGCGCTCCATGCTCAGCGATCCGATCAGCGATGCCGAGTGGTACGAGTCCTGCTCGCAGCCACGCATCTTCAAGCAGTTGATCTACTCGCTGTGCTTTTTCCACGCTGTCATCCAGGAGCGACGTTATTTCGGGCCAATCGGTTGGAACATACCGTACGAGTTCAATGAGACCGATTTGCGTATTTCCCTCATGCAGTTGCGCATGTTCCTCAATCAGTACGAGACTGTGAACTATGACGCCCTGCGCTACTTGACGGGCGAGTGCAATTACGGTGGACGTGTCACAGACGATTGGGATCGTCGCACGCTTAAGACCATACTGGATCGTTTCTATTGTCCGGCTGTTATTGATCTGGAGAAGCCGTACTATCTGGACCCGTCGGGACTTTACTATATACCTGTCTTCAAGGAGGTTGAACTTTATTTGAACTTTACGCGAGATCTGCCACAGATCTCGCCGCCCTCGGTCTTTGGTTTCCATGCCAATGCGGATATTATGAAGGATCAACAGGAAACGGATATGTTGCTCTCACACACGCTGCTCACACAGGTAAGTACTGCAGGGGTGTAGACAAATTTCAAGAACATCTAGGGGGAAGTTCTTCCAAAATCGGGGAAAAAAAATTTGAAATAGTTGTTGTAGCTTGTGTAGTTCTTGTGCTGCTTCTAAATTTTATGCTTAATCTTTACCTGCTGCTTGCATAAAGGAACGTTGGGTAAGTTTAGTGTATATTACAGTTTGTAGATAGTTGTGTTTGAGATCTTTAATGAAAAATTGCTTGCTTTATACATGCTATAACCAGGATCTTTATGAGAGACGCGTAAGTACTTTTCCAGGGCGTGTTTTGCTTTTGCCTCATTATGCTTTTCCCCTAACACTTTCTTGCTGTCGCTTACAACATGCTTGCGCCTTAGAAACTGGAGAAAACCCAGAGGGTTTTTGTAGACGTAATATCGAAACGTTTCCCCGAAAACCTATCCTTACCCACATGTCCTACCTGCCCCCCATTCCTTGCGCTCTACCATTTGCCGCTAAAGGACACAAGCAGTTCGCACGACGATAGCGAAGGCTCCAAGACCCTGACGCCCGAGGAGGTTGTTATCAATGTGGCCACCGATATATTGGATAAGTTGCCCAAACTGTTCGATCGCGAGGCGGCACTGTTGCGTTATCCAACCAGATACAATGAAAGCATGAATACTGTGTTGGTACAGGAAATGGTGCGTTTCAACGTGCTGCTAAACACAATACGCACCAGTCTGATCACCTTGAGGAAGGGCATTAAGGGTAAGTGCGTTTGGTGCCTTTGCAGCGAGTATAATAATGTTTGCAGCTCACAGAAGCTCACATTACAGCCGAGTCCATCTAGCCATGTCTTTCAATTTTTAATAATTTTGATTCGTATCCTTGTCCGTCTGTCCGTTCGCCTGTTGTAACGTCAACTAGTACCTCAGTTTTGGAGCATTTTCAATGAAACTTACTTGGTACACAGGCAACTTTCTTGTCTACGCTGTAAATAAGTCGGAACGACTCAGATCGGACCGATATATCGAGTAGTTGTCATCGAGCCTATTGGCTGATAGTATCTGCTATGCACAAATAACTCAACTTTTAATTTTAACTATGTTTACAGTATGCAACAATTGGTGTTTTCTACTGCTATCTACTGTCTAATCGCGTATTGAGGTGGTGCGACTCAGTTTGGGGCTAGTCTTGTCGATGGTGCGACTGAAGTCTTCGATAGAGACCACTGTCAATTCGTAATTGCTAGTAGTGCCGCTGCGCTGCTTGGAACTGAGGCGGGCATTGAAGACTTTGCTCGCTCGGTTGCCACTGAGCAGCTTGTTTTCATCCTCTTGGTTGTCTACTAACATGGTGCTTTCTTCTCGCGTACTTTTGGATGTGGACATTTCTATTTTCGTTGGCTTTGCTTCTTGCTTGCCCTCTTTCTCTATAGTTTTTTGCTCAGTTGCTTCTTTTTTCTCTACTTTTTTATACTTATTTTTGATAATTTTTTGCTCGTCAGCCTCCTTATCATCGTCCTCATCCTTTGCTTCCTCTTCAACATTAACATCATCGTTTATCTCGACTTTTTTCTCTTCTTTCTGTTCTTCTTCTGTTTTGCCTTTCTGTTCCGATATTTGCTCTTTTGCTTTTGTAACTTTTGCTTTTTCTTTCTTTTCTACGCTCGTTTCTTTTTCTATGCCTTCTTCAATGTTACGCTCTACTTGCTGCTCCTCCAGTTCTTCCTTTCCTTCTATTTCTTCTTCTTCAGGAACCTCTTCTTCCTTCCCTTCTGCCTTTTCGCTTTCTTCCTTCTTTTCCTTAGGTTGTATTTCATCCTCTTCTGATGTTTCTTCCTTTTCTTCCTTTTCTTCCTTCTCTTCCTTTTCTTCCTTTTCTTCCTTTTCTTCCGGCTTTTCTTTTTCTTTTGAATCCTTCGATTTTTTCAACTCTTTCTTTTCTGTTTCCTTTCCTTTCTGCTCCTCCTGGGTTTTTTCGCTTTCCGTTTCTGCCCTTAGCGCCCCCTGAAGATCCCAGTGATCCTGCCACAAGCTGCCCTCATCGTCTGCCTCGTAGTCGCCAAAGTCATCGGTGGAATGTCCAGTTATAATCTCGTTGAGGACATTTATAGCATGATCCTGCACCGTGGTCTGCGTTTGCTGTTGATCGAATTGCACGCCCTCAAGCGAAATATCGCTGACCAGCGGTGTTGCGACATGTTGTGCATGATGTCTGAGTTCGGTGAGATCGGGTTCTTTCAGGATATCGATAGTGCTGATTACGCTAAATACATCGGAAACATTCAAAATGTTTTCGCCGGTCAGGCGACGTTTATTGAGCACCTCCATCTTGATGAAGTCATCTACGGTGTCTCTTATTTGCGAATCTTCAGTGTGCTTCTCTGGAGCGGTCAGCGCCCTCGTGATCTTGTCCGTCTTCATTTTCTTTAAAAGCGAAAGGATTTGGGTGCGGAGAAATTGGCCTGCGTCGGCATCATCGTCGTCGCTTTGCTTCTCTCTCTGGATTTTCGTTATTTCCGCTTGTTTGTGAATATTTTCGGGTTTGTCTAACGAGAGCTGAGAGAATGCCTCATCTAGGGGTATCGGTTCCATCTCTGGCAATTCCAGACTGCCCTTATTCATAATAAAATCGAAAATATCGTCGAAGAGATTCTCGCAATTGGTGTCAACAATGCGCTCCGTTTCGGTCTTCCAGCGACGTCCCGGTACGGCATAACGGATTAATTTACGTATTATCGCTTCGGCTTCGACCCACGAGATATGAGGTTTTTCTTCGGGTTCGCTGTCCGTTGAGAATAGATGCAGATCATTATCAATAAGACGATCGATTAGATCACTGACCATTGTATTGGATATATCATAGGATTCTATGGACTCCCATATGCCCGGGAATATTACATCGTCGACTATATACTTAGCAATCAGATATTCCTCGTATTTCAGCAGCTGCGCATTCAGATCAGGAGAGACCATCGAGGCCAGCATTTCACGCAGCAGCTCATAGGACAAGGGCGTCTGAATGGGTTTGAAGGATTCAAACCAGCGTCGTATATCCGCATCGATTATTTTGGCCATTTTAACAATCGATTCGGTCGCCTGGCCCGTGGCTATGTGTCCCATATCAGTGGTCAGTATGGTGTTGATATACTCATCGGTTATCTCGCTGTGCACACTATTCGTCTGCTGGAACATGTCCTCGTACAGCATGCGCATCTCGTTCTCCTTCTGGCGCAGGCCTGCCTCGGCGGCTTCGCGACGCCAGCGCTCCTTCTGCGCGAGTATCGAGAAGAAGTGCAGCTTGCGCTGCTCCTTCAGGCGTTCCATTTCCTCCGAGAGGAACTGCATTATCCAGCCGATGGTGGTGCCCTCGTACATGTGCAGCAACTGCTCCAGATCCTCGTTGCGTCGCTCCGTCTGCAGCAGCTTGGCAATGTCCGGAATGGCCTGGCGCCGCTGCTCGTACTCCAGATGCTTCTCGATGGCGAGCATTTGTTCGGGCGACAGCTCCTCCTTGAATACGTGCTCGGTGCCCTCGATGCGGCGGGTGCGGCCCTGGAAGAAATCTCTGGCATCGACACCCTCGTAGTTGAACGAGAGCTGCGAATCAACATCGGATGGCGGCTTGGGGCGGCGTTTGAGGCAACGCGGTGCCGTCTTCTGTTTGGTCGCCTGCGAGCGCAGCGCCTTGAGCGACTCGTAGAGCTTCTGCAGATGTTTGTCCGAGCAGAAGTTCTGCTCGTATTCCTTGACGTACTCCTTGGGCTTGGACCATTCCTTGAGCTTGCTGAACGGACACTGCAGCTGGTTCATGTTCACACGCTTCTCCAGCTCATCGATGCGCATATCGAAGGCCTTGCGACCATCGCCGACGAAGCTGCGGCGCGCCGGATCGACGCCATGTCGCATCAAGGGTCCATAGAATTCGGAGCAAGGCGAGCCCAGTGCCTGCATGGGGCTCTGTTTCTTCCAGCGTCGCGACATGCCCGAATGCTCGATCTGTAGACGGCGCAGGGCGCGCTGGTATTGGATCTCATTCTTGTTCAGGCCATGCTGACGTCGCTTCTCGATCATCGAGCAGGCCATCTCGATGCGCTGCTTCGAGGCGTTGTGCATCTGCATCTCACGCTTGTCGAACATGCGTATGACAATCTCCAGGCGCATCATCTGACACTCCTGTATGTACTCCTCCCGCTCGATCCAGTTCTCCCATTCGAATGCCTCCAGTATCGGACGGAATTTGCTATTGATCGCCTTCTCGCGGGCCTCGTGCAGCTGCTGCTTGAAGTTCGTCTTGAGCGCCTGATTGAAGGCCCAACGCTTGCGGGCGCGCTCGAGCACCTCGACCTCGTAGAGACCCGGCGGCTTGTCGCCCGGCAGCAGGCTGGCCAAATTGAAGAGCTCCAAGTTCTCGACATCCTCCTTGTTGGCAATTTCCGGTAAATAGGCAACAGTCTGTGCCGAGGATTCCCTGTGGGGAGAGTGGAGTTACAGGTGATGAGGTGTTTTTTTTTTTTTTTTTTTTGTATTGTAAGGCTTACTTTACAGTCTTCCGCTGATGGTATATTTTTAGATATTTGGACTTGCAAAATAGCCCTGCACCTACCTGTAGAGCGTCTGTGTAGCCTGATCCTTGAACGGACGCTTGTCCACATATTTGGGAAAGTAGTTGCATTTGGTTGTATAGTCCTGCACGCTCTGCACCGAGTCGCGCATCTTCACCTCGAATGTGTTGACGTTCGTGTCGCGCTCCGTGAGGAAGTCGATGCCGGGCGCCTTGAACTGGCACTCGCTGTCCGTGCGCGCCAACCAGCCGACCTTGCGCTCGGCGGGATTATTGGCACCTGTGAGAAAGGAAAAAAAAAATATTGTATATATAAGTTAAGTTATGTAGGCAGCATCAGCACTAGGCTTACCTCCTCTGGCTCGTGGATCCGCTGAGGGATGTGTGATCAGGCACGAGGTCAGGCCCGTTTGCATTTCCGAATCCTTCACCGTAGTCTGCTCGACGCGACGTGGTCTGCTAAAGGTCACACGTTTGGCGTGCTTGGGCGGCGCCTCGGGCAACGTGACGGGAATCGGCATCGCCATCGGCACCGGCTGCAGTTGCTCCCTGGACTTGCTCTGCTTGACCTTGACTTTCTTGACCTCAGCGGGGCGTGGCAGCGGCTGGTTCAACGTGGAGCGTGAGCTGCTGCCGCGCAGGCGACGCGCCTCGAACAGCACGTTTAATATGCCCGGATCTTGCATGTTGGGAAACTCCTGCATAGTCGGCATTTTCTTGAGCTTTTATTTTTAATTTATCTATAATGCTATTAAAATTAGTTTTCCGATTTTTGTTTTTTTTTTTAAACAATTCCGAAATTTTTGTTAATCATTTGAGTGTTTCACGTTGGTTGTTCGATTTCTAATTGAATTTTGCCAGCTTACTAATTGCTTGCAGCCTACTTGATGGGGACTTTGAAGCGATAACCAAAGCAATAATTATGATATATAATACTCTATATATTTACTCCATATATTTATTTTATGTATTTATTTTATGTATTTATTTATTGTATTTATTTTATGTATTTATTTTATGTATTTATTTTATGTATTTATTTATTGTATTTATTTTATGTATTTATTTAATGTATTTACTTTATATATATTTGCCTTTGCAGGTCTCGTGGTGATGTCCGCCGCCGTGGAGGCGGTCTACAAGTCTGTGCTCATAGCCAAAATACCAGCAATGTGGGCCAGCAAGTCGTATCCCAGTCTCAAGCCCCTCGGCAGCTACGTAACTGATTTTCTGCGTCGTTTGGAATTCCTGCAGGTAGGCGAAACAGGCGAAACAATTCGTTTGTCTTGTCATGGCAACCGAACAGCGTTTGGCTAATCGATGGCCCGGCGGCCCTACTTAGACTCGTGTTGACCCTCTTTCGTTCATTCATTTCTCTCCCCCCATTACTGCCTCAAGCATTGGTACGACCATGGCGCACCGTCGACATTCTGGCTGTCGGGCTTCTTCTTCACGCAGGCCTTCCTCACGGGCGCCCAGCAGAATTACGCACGAAAGTATGTGATTTCCATAGATCTGCTGGCATTCGACTATGATGTGCTGTCGCTGGAGGAGAATCAAATCAAGGGCCTGAAATCACCCGAGGACGGGGTCTTTGTCTATGGCATTTTCCTGGAGGGCGCCTGTTGGGATCGCAAGAACAAGTTCTTGGCCGAGTCACGGCCCCGCCAACTGTTTGACACAATGCCGCTCATCTGGTTGAAGCCGCTCAAGCGTGTGGATCTACCCGAACGACACACCTACGTTTGTCCCATGTACAAGACGGCCGAACGGCGTGGCATCCTCTCCACGACGGGGCACAGTACGAACTTCGTGGTTGCCCTGTTGCTCACCTGCAATCCGAGTACCCCCATTTCGCATTGGATCATTCGAGGCACTGCGCTCTTGTGCCAGTTGAGTTTCTAAATTGCGTCGAACAGTTTTGTCGATGTCGTCGGTCTATATGTGTGTGTATATATATTTTCTATATACTACAGTTTGAGCCAATTCGAGCATCAATAAATTGTCAGCCGCTGCGTTGTAGAAGATTAAATGTTGGTAGTTAGAGCCAATTATTTTTCTTGAGAGCAGCAAAAAGAGAAGCTTTGTTGAAGATAAAAATAAATAGGAAATAGTGGCTGGTATAATACTATACTATACCATATACTATACTAAGCTTTGCTGCAGCAGATTGAAAACTGTAGATCAAATTGAAATGTTGGCTAGAATAATTGAAATAAAAATTATTAATAATATGTTACTAAATATGTCGAGTCTCTAATCCTTTTAAAATATATAAAAGTTAGAAAAAATAATTTAAACAAGCCTTTTTTTAAATTATTTATATTAATTATAAATATATAAAAATATATTAATACGTCGAGGTACATTTAGCTTTTTAAAATTATTATATATTATCATATTATATATTAATAAAAAATTATAAAAAGGTATAATAAAATGTCATATTTTTTAAAATTTTATGATTTAGAGTATATTAAATATCGAATAATTTCATACCATATTACGTAACATAAAATGACAAGGATCCTTTATGTTTTGATTTGAAATTTGATAAATGACAAAAATAATGAATATAACTTTATATTATGTATTAAGAGTCTTTTAGTTTTTAACATTATATAAATTAGAAAATTAAAAAAAATATACGCCATTTTTTTTTAGAATTTGATGGTTTAGAGAAATAGTAAATATGGTATATACCATAGTACATAATATACGAGGATCGTGAAGTTTTTGTTTTGATAATTTTTTAATAAATTAGAAACAAAATAATTTTAGGGCATATAACGTTAAGATTCTTAAAGCTTGCTATAATTATTAAAATTATTATAAGAATTAATTTTACTTTTACGTAAAAATCTTAATATCTACATTTCGAATCTTAAAGCCCAGCCCAGTACAGCAACAACATTATTTTCTGGAGCATAAATGATTACATGATAATGAAGTTCTTCGTTCCACTGCATAACGAATGACAAAACTTTTGTTTCCTGCGGCCATGTTCAATCTTAAAATACATCTCAAATTCTCGTTGCCCCCTACACTTCAGCTGTACTCTTGTCTCAAGGGTTAATTGGGTTTTCTTGTGGTTGTTATTTGTATTTTTTTTTGGGGCTTTGTGCCTCATCAATTTCAATTGCAGCAGCATCTGAGCATTCGCATTAAAGTCTCGTTCTCGTCCTTCGACTTTTCAGCGTAGTATAAATGACCCCAAATGGCTTGGATTTGCCTGCTGGCGAAGCAAGAAAGGAAGGAGTGTTGTGGGGGGAGGGAGAGGAGTTAGGTGGGTCGACGACGTTAATCATTTATTATCTGACATGACTGTGATTATTTAACTTTTAGCCTGCTTGTTGCCATATTTCATTTTAAGCTGCGAGTTTTCCTGTTTCCATTCTCATGCTTATAATCTTTCTTCTTTTTGCTATATTTTTTTTGTTATTTGGAAATTTGAAATTGTTGCCGGCGAGGGTTGTACGACTAATTCTGCATCATAATTTATGAGGAAAGTTTCGCAGCGAGGCGAAGTGTTTGACGATTATGCGCAACACTTGAGGCATTAAATCTACCGTTTGTTAGGCCCGACAAAGTGCTGGGGGCAGGGACGGGGGTAGTGGGCTGAAATTCAATATTCACAGTCAGCTTAACTTGAGCGAAAGCTACGTTCAACTTTCAATGGCGCAATTATTGACCAATTACTAGTTGTAAGCAGACTGGGCAGGGGGGGCAGAGTGTTGCTCGGGGTTACCTGAGCTACCGCACTGCGTTGCTTATCGCGCCTATTAATTATAACACTCCATCACTTGAAAATGGATGCACTCTTCTGGCCCATTAATTACCACCTACGAGCGAGCGCGTTATTTATCAGCATACCGTCGAAAAATAAAGAAAAACAACATCTAGCAGAGGGGAATGCTGAATGCTGCGCCCGCTGCTCTCCCCGCCTGCTGCTTAGTCAGCTGTGTGCGTGACCCCATCAAAGATAATGTTGCTAATTAAGCAACAACATTTGCGCAAACTGTTTAAAGCGATTAGATAATGTCGAAATCTGCTCAAGTCTGTGTGGCATATACACCACTTGCCACTTGCCACTGCGCCCCCTGCTCTCGGCACTGCCATCCCTCTGCAAGCTCAGCGTTTCCTTGTGCGACGCCATTTTGATTTGCCTCTGCTTTGGCTTTGGGTAGTTTTCGAATCGCACCCTGTACTCATTCAAATGTGCTAAATGGGTATATGCAAATCAGGGGTAGGTTGAAAGGCACTACAGAATGGCATGCAAGTAAGCTATTCTAGGTAGAACTTTGTTTTCAAAACTAAAATAATATTAATTTATAACTTATATTTAATAAGTATTAAGTGCAGAATTATACTATACTTAATATTAATAATTATTGAATACGTATTTGTATTATCGTTATTATTATGAGTTATTAAAATTTGTTTTTGTTTTTATGCCATGATAATTTTTTTTGTTGTATTAAAATTTTTGTGTATGCTTTTCTTTAAAGTTGTGGTTGTTTTCAAGCCATTTAATATTATTAATCGTAATTTACTTTAATAATTTCTTTTGTATATTTTTATTTTATATTTTTTATACCATATATATTTTTTATTTTATATGCTTTTCTTTAAAGTTGTGGTTTGATTCAAGCCATTTAAAAATAGCAATTTAATTAATAGTAATTTACTATTTTATTTATTTTAAACCTATTTATATTTAATATTTTTCTACATGTTTTAGCTGGATTTTAAAGCAGCTTTATTTAGTTTTACTCTGAAAAATAAAATTTTTATAATAAATAAAAACTCTATTTTTAAAATCATTATTTTTTTTAAATTTTATTTACTCTCATAAGTTTTCTGTTGTGATCTCTCGCTTCAGACTTATTATACTATCTTGAGATGCCATTTTTATATGCTTTCTTGATTCTTCCGGGTAGTTTTCCATTTTCATTTTAAGTTTCCGTTTCCTATTTTTTGTTGTTATTGTTGTTGTTGTCAATAATAATGCGTATTTATGAGCAAACAACGAAATTATATTTACTTGCGACGCTCTGCCAATATTTGCATGCAATTAATTTTCCAGGCTCCTACAACGGCGAGAACAACAACAGCAACAACAAAAAGGCAGCAACAATAACGAATCAAACGAACCGTAACATGGCATCCGCATCCCAAAAGCGTCTTTCTCCCCATCCCCTCCCCCCATCTTGCCGCCTCGCACTCCGCACAACTCTCACAATTTATTCTAAAAAGTATTGCTAACGAAGGAATCGAAGAGGAATCGCTTAGTTGTTGTTGTTGCTGTTGTTGTTGTGGTGGTTGTATCTGGCGCTGCTGTTGCTGATGATGGCGCTGATAACGATGCGCCAACTTTGGCAAGTTGCCGCCCCAGTTCAGTGCCAGTCCCAGTCGCAGGCTCCGGCCCAGCCCGACCCGACCCGGCCCGGCCCTCCTCTCTTGGCCTTTGCGTTAATGCCGGGCAACATTTTCTTTAAAAACTTCGTTTGCTTTCGACTTTTTTAATTAAATTTTCAAGCGTAAGACAAATAAAATGTGCAAACTTGGAAAATTTCTCGCATAGGCCGAACCACAACGCATCCCCGTTTTCTGTCCCTCCGCCTCGCTCTTTTGTCTACTGCTCTGTGTCCGAAAAATGAAGACATTTAACTGCTAAATTCAACTCGTTTCGTTTAATGGGCCTCGTTCCAGACTGGCAGGCAGATCTCTGGAACGGATTGCTCGATTTTATGTTATCAAAAATATTTTCGGGTACTTAAATTAATTTATCGCGCTCTGATGCTAACGGCATCTCGCAGAAAGCCGTAAAGCCACGACGCCATCGATGTGTGCCGGGTTAGACCCGAAATAAATTAATGTCTGTTCTAAGCACAAAAAATTGTAAATCAATATTTATTGTTAATGTGCGATCGGGGTATGAGGGACTATGTCAAAGGGTTTGCCATAAGCGAGATTTAGCTTTGGTTTATTTGGACCTTTTTTAATATTTTGGTTTTTTTTTGGAAATGATTTGCAAAGCAGAAATATATCATTTTTAAAAAATCTGAATTTAATATAAATTGGCTAAATTTTGAGTAGTCATAATTTCAGTTAATACTTATGCTTTTATATAACAACTGAATATGACACCTAAGTATAACAATTTTATGTATTACAGTTCTATAAATTTAAATAAAAAATAAATAATTTGTAATTATTTAATAAATTAAAAAAAGAGATTGAATTTTATGCAATAGCTTAAAAATATAATAATATTTATTAGTATAACAGTTATGTATAACCTTTTTTCCTATTATTTCTGTATAACACCTTTATACATATAACACTTTTGCTAACATATGCAGTGCTCCCTTTCGACTATTGTTAGGGTATTTTGATTTTTGGTTATCGCCCTGTTTTTTTTTTTGGCCTTTAATATTTTTCCCGATTTTTTGAGAGCTGGGCGGGGTTGTTGGCTTTGTGTTTCTGCCTCCGCTTACGTTGTTAAATTTATGACACGAAATGTTTTGGCATTACTTTCGGGCGTTTTATCGACGACCATGCGACCAGCTAAAGGTAGGCGGCGGGCCTTGTTAGGCGTGGCACATTATATGCCAGCGATGGCTGATGTTATTCGTGATATGACGCAGACATAAAAAATATGCTTGTATGTGGCTAAACAAGTGCACATACGTACACAGTTGTATATGTATATGTGTGTTCGTGGTATGTATGACAATTTGTGGATTTATGTGTAGAAATTTACATTTTTTATGTGGCATATTTCGTTATTGTTGTTGTGCATAGTTCGGCAGGGAGTGCGGGCCAGTGAGCTGACATGCCTAGGCAGGGATTTGGCTTTGAGATTTGTTAACGCATATGGAATGCATACATTCGGGGCGTCCTGCCATTTATCAACTCCTGGGCAAACATAAAATTGCACTTATGCAGCCCAGCGAAGCAACCAATCTCTAACCAAGCATCCAGCAGGCGGGCATGTGACTATGCAACCATCCAACCATACGACCATACGACCCTCCGACCATACGACCGTCCCGACAGCCAAACAACCATCCGACCATAACCGAAAAACCCAGTCGAGTGCATGTGGGGCATACCAGAGGCGCATTCACATATTCAGGGCGCACATCTTCAGTGGGTTTGCCAGGCTGAATGTGTGTGTGTGTATGGCAAATATGTGCGTGTGTGTGTAAGCGTGTGTTTTGCTCTGCGCCCGATAGCCTCAACCGCATAAATTGCTTTAGCACCAAAGGGATTTGTGTCAAAATCAGCCCAAAAAAGCCAAAGAAAAGACAAGACGCGTCCGGTTGCACAAGACACGTAGCTTAACAGCGAAATGATGAACTAAAGTTACCCTGGAAAGCTGTAGTTTGAGCTATTGCTCATTCAATAACTCATGTAGTAGCAATTAAAACCTGTATTAAGCGTATTTTATGACATTTCTAATAAACAAGTTTTCATATATAATTCGTTAATCTTTTGTATACATAATTAAAATAAAATAAAATTTATTCAACTCAAAATAAATTATTATTAATTCAATAAGAAACATATTTTAAAATAAACATATTTAAATAACAAATAAACTATTTGATAAATTTAGATCTACAGGCAGAAGAAGCAACATAAAAATCGACCTTACTGGTAGATAAAACATATAGTTCTTAGCGATAGCTATTATTTAATTAATTTATTTTTTATGTGCTTCTATTTTGTTATACTTATACTATATATTCTCACTAAAGCTTATGGCGTATATCTTATTTTTAAAGAGGTTAGCAAATTGCATTTCAACAAAAAGAGTTTATATGGTATATTATCTTAAGTCGCTGATGAGCTTACTTACAATATTATAATTCACGAAACAAATTCATATCAGTATTTTTACAATATTTAGATTATAAATATATTTAATTTAAAATCCTTTCAATATTTTTCTGGTATTTTCATTAATAATATAGTTAGTTTAATGTCTTATATATTTTTTAAAATTAATATTCCGTCTTAATTTCGAGAAGCACTACAGTTGAGTGGCAATTAACTTTTACAACTAAAATATTTTGTATATTATCATAAGTCGTTATAATAAACGAAAAAAAATCCAATCAGTATTTTTTAAGTATTTTCATTATAAATATATTTATTATATTTCTTATATTTACATGTCTTATATATTTTTTGAAATGAAAATTCCACATAAGAATGGCAAATAACCAATAAGAAGCAAATTCTCGGCACTCAACGTTAAAATAAATCTTTTTCGTCACGATCGTTGATTTTTAAGATGTTGGCAGTTATACCTACATACCGTATGCATACTAATATACCCAATGCGATTTACCAGAAGCTAGCGAGGAATTGCAAAAGTTTTGCCTTAATTTTGAGCATTTGCTCTTACAGTTACAGCCAAAAGTTTTTCTACTTCAATAAGCTGCCGGCAAAGCAACTCACGCATATGAAGTGCAGATACAAATGTGACAGCATATGGTGTGCATGTGTGTGTGTGGCAGCCATATTACTTGTGTGTGTGTGTGTGCTCTAGCAAATCAGCTTACAACTTAAATTGAGGCACTTTCGTTTAGCTTCACTTTGCATGTTCGTGCTTTTTGCGCAATTCCTTAAGAGCCGACGGCGGCAGGATGTACTCTAAGCAGAGCAGGGCGGGGCATAGGGAGGAGAAGTGCGGAAAGCAGCAAGGGCGGGGGTCAGGAAGGTAGCAAAGAAACCGCCGCTGGCACAATTTAGTTCCTGCGGGATGTGTTGAAGTTGTTGTAGTCGTCTTCTCCAAGTTGTTGATGTTGTTGTTGTTGCTGCTGTTGTCGGCGCAGGCAACTTTTCACTTGCTCTATTTACCAAGCTATATGTATGGTATGTGTGTGCGTGTGTATTTCCACTGCGTGTGCGTGGGCATTAGAAATAAATCAAGGGATTTTTGGGATTTCGGTTTTGGCTCAGCTTCACTTCTCTTTTTCTCCCTCTTTTTTTATTGGAGGGAAGTACGGCAGAGCAGCGCAAATATATGCAGGACAGAGCAAGCTGGCGCGTTAAGAGGGAGGGGGAGGGCGGGCATTAGTTTGGAAAATTGTTTAGTCCACCGCAGACCAAGTCGTACAACAAGTTGTTGTCCTCGCCCGTTCCGCACTGGCAGAACTCGTCAGAGAACTCAAATAGAAGTTGAAAACTTTACGACATGCAATTATGAACAAGTTTTTCGGTATGCTGCGTGCAGGTATTTTGATTTTGTTGGCAAGTGTGGAGAGTGTTCTATATATATATATATATATTACCTATATATTCTTGTTCAAGCTGTAGAGTTGCAACTCTACTTTCTTCTATAATTGTGGAATAAAAATGAATATTTGTTCTGTAAATTAAATTATTTTTTTGTTCTATTATTAACGTATATATATAATTTATATATATTCTTGTGCAAGCTGGAGATTTGCAACTCTGTTTTTTTTCGTAATTTGTTAATTAATTAACAATTAATTTTTTCTGAGTTAAATTATTCTTTTTTCGCAATATATATTTAGTATATATATTCTTGATCAAGCTGAAGCTTTGCAGCGATCTATTTTTCTGTCATTTCAGATTCAAAAGCTTATATTTTTTCTAGAGACGATTTATTTATTTTATTTTTATTTTATTTTATATATAGAAGATTCTCTATGTCAAATATTTTTTTTTGCTCAGAATTAACTAAAAGATAATATTTACTATATGTTAGGGCATTTAAGTGTCGGCACGCGCATTTCTGCTGTTTATTTGTTTGTATTTTTCTGTTGCTCGAGGTCAAACGAAGCAAATCCAGGGAAAATCATGCTGTATTTGTATTGAAATCAAGGAGTTCAGCCAAATTGAATTTGCCAAGGTTGATTGGCTGTGCTTCAGCTTCAGCACTTAGCACTAATTAAAGCCCGTCTTGTGCCTGACGGTAATCGGGCGTAAAGCCCTCTGCCAAACCGAGCGGGGCCAGTGTACATTATTGATAATATCGCACGGAGATGTCGGAAGCCAACTGCAATTATAGGCCGAGCAGAGAGGGAGGGAGGGAGGTAGGCAGAGGCGTGTTCGGTTTGCCTTTGAAGTTCTGTGATAAGGACCTTTTGCAGTTTGGTAAGCTCCCTCACACTAAACTCCTTTGCTGTGTGGGTAAATGTGGTTAATTAAATGTAATGACATATTAGCATAATAATTTCAAACATTTGTGGCATGTGTATGTGTGCGTGCGAGTGTGGCTGTGTGTGATTTGCCGCAGTGCAATGCTGGGGGAAATGTGTCGCATGCCCTTTGCATGGGCAAATACCTCGTTAAATGCAATACATCAGCTGCAAATGAAGAAGAAAATTGCTTTTTCATGCACTTTATAATCAACTGTCGCATTCATTTAGCACAGCACTGAAATATGAACGAGTTGCAGTGCACTGAGAGAAGTGACACACTAATAAATACGCTGTAAAAGACGGCTGAAAAATAAAAATTATTTAAATAAAATACAAAACAATAATTGAAATTAAAAAAAAAATTTTTTTAACTAAAGCAAAGCTCACTAAATTTAAACACAAGTTGAATTTTGTGTGAGCAATAAGGCAAGATTTATGGGCAAATTCACTTCCGGCAAATCAGGTTGGAAATGAAGAAGGGAACAGCACCAGCATATGATTAATTGAGATGGCAAATTGTGAGAAAGCACAGCAGGATGTGCCTGCTAACGGTATGTATAATATCATATATTATGATATATATACCCTGCTACAATAGCCAATTTGCGAGCATGTGGCATACAACACTGAAATGATTTCAAGGCTCCTCGCAGCCGAAGCGTGAAATTACGTTCACGAAAAAAGGCGCATAACAAAATAGTATGAATGGACGCACTCACGATTCGCATTGACATCAAATTTGGAATTGTTGCATTTTAATTGGCGATGCAGGCGTGTAAATCAATTAGTTCATAATTAAATCTGCACGGCAATGCAAAACAAAATTAGCGAGCGAAAACAACATGTGCGGCCCACGTGGCGTATGCGTATTATTGCCTGATGAGTAAACAGAACGTGCCAATGGGAATTTTCGCAATAATTTCGAATAGAAGCAGCGATGCAGTGTTGGAAATTGCGAAATTGGAATTGCATGAGCCACAAAAGCTGCTGCACAAGCTTCAAATTGTTACTGAAGCGATTGCAATCAAATTGAAAAATTAAAAATTAAATTAAAATCAAATTTAATAAAAGGTAAATTAGGACAATAAAGTATTCGGAATTTATAAAAAAATATAAATACATATGTAACAAAATTAATATAATAATATAATATCATAAATATTATTCCTTTCATTAAATATGCTTCTTTATTTTGAAACACTTATAAGAAAAACTTATAGTATAATATAATAATATAATATCATAAATATTATTCCCTTTATTAAATCTGATTATTTTGAAATACTTATAAAATTATTTCAATAAATGTATAACTCCTTTGAGTTGACTTTATTTAAAGCTATAAGCACATATTTTCTGTTCTAGCTTGTGAATGTAGTGAAGGGCAAAAGCTTAAAAATATTAAATAAAGTATAAATATTATAAATATTAAATATGTATTAAAGATATACGACTGTATATACAATATATATAGAACTAAATCAAATAAATAAATCAAATTAATTAAATAATTATATGCTACCAATTTCACATTTTAAACTAACAGCTCTAAGATACAAATCTATCTATCTATCTATCAAGTTACATTGTAGTTGCACTGCCAATGTTTGTCGATATTACGTGATTGAGTTGTTTGCGCTGCTAGCGTGCAATTAGTGCAATAGATTCTGTAATAATATTACGCAAAATAAATTCGAGAGAGAGAGAGAGAGAGATACAGAGAATTGTGAAAGAGAAATTGTGCAATTGTTCGCCTGGCGGTCGCATGGTAAATCCAAACACAAATCCAAATCCGAATTCGAGTTCAAAAATCAAATCAAATGCCAAACGTACGTTCCACGTTTGACATTTAATTAAATGAGAGCAGAGGTAGAGGGTGTGCAGAGGGGGGAGTGGCACCAACATGACCAATAACTTTCAACCTATGTGCACATGCTGCCCGCAGTTGTTGTTGCTGTTGTTACTTCTGACTTTGGTTTTTTTTCTTTCATTTATTTGCGATGCTGGTCACAGCTGGCTGAGCGCGCACTTCCTTCCTTTTACTTTTTTGCCATTTGCCCGCTCGCACTTTGCGACAGCTCATAAAATGCGAGCGACACGCATTAAGCGAGGGTGTGTGTGTGAGTGTGTGTGTGTGTGTGTGTGTGTGTGTGTGTGCCAGAGTCTGCTGGCTTTGACACTGAAGAATGGCCCGGGGGAGGCGACTCGCAATATTATGATGAGCCGGCAGAAAGCAATATGAAAATGAGGCGACCGCGCCGCCAGGCAAAGGGACCGTATCCAGGGTATGCGCTATGCGCTGCTATTTGCTGCATACTTAGCGCAAATAAAAAAAAAAATATATGTATATATATATACATATACTATATATATTTGCTAATAAGCCAGCGAAAGCTGAGACGCGGCATGCAGCCCGAGGCGGCGCTCCGATAAAAGCGGATTGGCAGGCACTAAATAGTCCCGGCATTTACCTAATTGACATCTGTGAGCGCGCGCGGGCATCATTAAATATTTGCCTGGAAAATTGCTGGAAAACGCCGACAGGTGGCGCGCACGGCAGGCATACGTTGACACAGATCTGACGTGTGCGCGAACCCAATTTCAGTTTCAAATTTGCTCAAATTCCAAGGGTTTTTTGCGCGCCAACAAAAAAAAAACCGAATAAAAATACTTTGCGCATTATATATACAAAATAATTCCAGCGAAAATTGAAATAATACGCTTGAGAAAATATGCAAAATATACGGGCATAAAATGCGGTTTGCTTTGTCAGCCAAAATTGACAATTTCACGACAAACGAGACAAACTCGGTAGAAACTCAAGGCAAACTCGGCAGAAACTCAAGGCAAACTCAAGACAAATTTGAAGCAAACTCAACATAATCTCGAGGCAACTTCAATGGCATATCAAAATGGCTACACCCTATAAAATTGCGGCCGTAACTCCAGCCCGTAAAATGCTGCGATTTATATTTATAAATCGCGACTTTATTTCGTATTAATTAAGCTGCAATTTTGAATGTGCGCTTCAGGCCACTTTTATTTGTATTTATTTGTTCATTCGCGTTTTTATGTTTAATTTCCATTTCGGTTTTGCCGGCCATTTTGCGTGCGCAATTTAATTGCGTAAGCGTTTATTGCTCCCGGGTGTAAATGTTTTTAATGCATGTATAATTACCCTTTTTTACCATTCGCTTGTTGTTTTTTTTTCCTTCGTTTTTTATATATTTTTGGTTTTCATTTTTAATTGGTTTTACTTTTTCTGGTTTTGCTGCATAACGCAGACGGTTGCCAGGCAACCGATAATGCTCCTGTTGTTGTCGTTGTTGTATTTTCCCCCCACGCACTGTGGTCGGCAGGCCAAGGCCTGGGGCGATGCCAACGCCAACTCCAAGTTATGCGAATTTGCTGAAAGTGAGGTGTTGCCTCATTAAATATGAAAATTATTGCCATTCGCATTAATTAAATATTCACATGATATGCGTGAATATGACTCAAAACAATTGTCGGCATTGATGCCCTGTAGAGGCTGTAAGTAGACAGTGGGTAGTTTGGAATTGAGAATATCAGCAATGAATGCAGCATTAAAAATCATGTGTTTTAAAAAACTGGCAAAAAATTAATTTTAGAGTTGATAAGGTGAAATAGCGCGACTTAAAATATATTATGGGTTTCAAGTTGTCAGAAATTTCTTTTACTGAATCATTTTCTAAACTTATGTTGAGTAAATAACTTTTAAAATGTATGCATGGAAAGGAGAACAGATGAATTTGAAGTAAATTTACATTTAAGTTATAAAATAAAATATTTTTATCCGTAAAAATAATTTTAATTTTGGAAATAGCATATATTCATACATATATATGTACTCCTAAGTTTCAGCAATTTTTGATCTACAGAATTAAGAAATAAAAAACTAAAAAAAAAAAAAACTAAAATGCAAGTATAAAAGTTATACATGAAAATTTTCAAAAACTTTATGTTTAAGTTAGTGAAATAAAATATAATATATTTTTATCCATAATTCTAATTTAAAATTTAAAAATATCTCATAAATAATAAGTACTCCTAAATTTTAGCGATTTTCGCATTACGGCTTAAAAAAACAATAAAAACAACTTATTTCTATAATCAATTTCAAGTTATTTTGGGGAAAATTTTTTTTTTGAAACTGACAAATATTAAAATGTTATTTTTTACCTTTTTGGGAAAGGAAATAAACTGTTCGCACTATTCGCAGAAATAGAAAAAGGATAAAAAATCAAATCCTGCAATTATTTTTTATATTTTTTTTACAAAATATTATATGTATTTTTTTTTTCAATTTTGTTTTTGTTAGCCTCTAAAAGCGGTTGTGTTGAATTTTTTATTTTTTCTTAAAAACTATGATAAAATAAGTCGAATTTGCGTTAGTTTTAAAAAAGTTTTTATTCAACGATTTGGTTTGGACGCAGATAATCTCTTAATGGTGCAAGCCTTATTTCTATTTTATGTACACAGTTGCTGCATTTGCCCCTCTGCGAGCTCCGCCCATGCAATACATTATCCGACTATCCGTTCGGACACGCAACTGCAGATTACTGAGAGAAATCGATAATTCTCTGGCGAAGCGTGTGATGAGTTTCGTTGCGTTTATTTGGACAGTTTGACACAGTTTGGCAGAGTGCCGGGAAAAAAGTAAATAAATGCCGTTATTAGAAATCGAGTGCGATTTTAGTTTGCGCAACCAAAAAGGGATGCGAAAAACCCCATGTCAAGGCTTATTTACAGTGCACGGTTTTAGTTTGTTCGGGGATTATGTGAGAGACCTTTTTTTTTTGGATATGCCATGTGACAGATTTTTGCATAAATTAATGCGAGGCGAAACTTTATGATGCAAATTTTTAGAATACTTTACAAAAATCGTTGGACAGCGTTAATCAAGGCAGCAAGACAGAGAGAGGGGGAGAGAGTGCGATAGGGTGGGAGTGGGCGAGGCAGAACTGTCCATAAACATAAAAGATATTGGCTTAAAGGCTTCGGGCAGCTCGGTGAAGCCATGTGAAGCCAATTTATTTGCATTCCGTTTCAGTCGCCACGGCAACAATTTTTATGAAGCGCGAAGCATTAAAAATCATATAAAATTTCCCTTTGACATAGCACAAAGGGCAGTTCCTGATCCGTAGTCGGCACTATTAAGGCCCCGGGCTGTGTTCTCTCTCCCTCTCTCTCTCTGTGTCTCTTTTTCGCTGTCTTTCTCTGTGTGTGTGTGTGTGTGTGTGTGTGTCTGACAGTTGCCCTGCCTGCACTGTCAGGCTTGGACTCAAGCGAAGCAGCATCAAATGCAGCACATGCCAAGCAGACAGTGGGACGAAGCGGACAGTGTAATCAGCCCGCCGCCCTCGGCAACGCTAGCGGCCTTGCGACCCACGACCCACGACCCTTGCCTCATCAACCCTAATCGAGGCAGCAGTAGGGGCAGGGGAAGCACGCGTGGCAGGGCGCAACCCCCGCGCTTTGCGCTGATTATAAAATGCAAAACTAGCTGGACCAAAACTTGCTTTTTTGTTTACATTAAATTCGTTTTCGTTAGCCCAAAAGGGAGTTGCAGCACGAGGAGATAATAATAAAAGGATTTCGTAGCACATCGGGTTGCTTTAAAGCCAACAGCATTGTTGAAAACGGCAGAAATGAAGTACGCGACACGAGTTCCAAAACAGACTGATGAGCCGCTTTCACGGCTCCTTTATTTATATCAAAATCTTATTCTAACTTATCTCTATATTAAGCTACGGGGGGTTACATGAGCGCCCTAAGCGATAAGTGTGTATTTATATTTAGGGTCACAATGTGTAATGTTGCATTGCGTGGGTCAAGCTGCTGTCATATGCATATGCTGCGGACTCCTACACGCTGCGTTGGTCAGGCCTATCTCAAGTGTTGGACTGATTTATATTTAACCTTTTGAACTCATCTGCTTGACAAAGTATTTATTCGATTCAGAAAGTTCATTGCCTTCTAAACGTTGCTGGTGTCAAAAACTTATTTCTAGTGCATTGTTTATGAGTTGACAACGGCAAGAAACTAATCTTAGCATTCTAAACTTCATCTCAACTGCAGTGTTCAATCCATGTGTACTCTATAGGATTGAACATCCTGGCCCTGTTGAAAGGTGTACCTTTCAAAAAAATACATTCTTTATGTCTTGTTTTCTGGCCCTGCTAGATGGCCGTTGTTTACATAAGTCATATATTTCTTATGTCTTAATATATCTGGCCCTGCTAAACGACCGTTACTTATAAAATGACATTTCTTCTAAATATCTTAAATTGTATATCATTATTCTAAGCTATGCGGGGCAGGGCAATTGTGGCTGGCAAGAATTGTGACGGCATGCGGCATACTCGCTGGATGAGGATGATAAGTCCCACGACGACCCCAGCGATCAAGATCATTGCTGTGATGCTAAGAGAATAGTGAGCTGCATGGTGCCACTCCAGTTCGACCGGAAAACCCATAATCCGACCTTGGCGGGGAAGCTCTGGAATCTTGAATGCCTGGATACCTCCTTTTACCTCGATATGGTTCATCGCTGGAAGCTGGTCCGTTAGGTTTATCCTTGGTATCCAAAATGATACATCTGACGTCCGGTCCTCGAAAGCCCATAGACTGACATGCTCAGAATGCAGGTAACATCCGGCCTGAAGCTGCAGTATTCCTACGCCAGTGAGTTCCAATGTGCTTGTTTTGTCTGCACAGAACACATCCGCAATTATTTTGGTTGAGGCGGAGAATAACCAAGAGTTCGGTTGATGTAGTTGGTGCCAGGTTGTCTCAGGCATCATTACGTTTACATAGCATTCTTCGATAATGGGTGACCTTTTCGCAAGTAGAAGGACTTCACACTTGGTCGCCTTGTTACAATTGAAGAGAGGGTGACGCTGCTCGCAAATGGTTAGTTCCTCCATCTTCTGGCAGTGCTCCCAATTGTCTTCAGACATGCCATAATAAACAGTCCTCGCTTCATCCACTAGTATATATTTATACACGGGATTTATGCTGACGAAGCGCCCACTGTGTACCACAGGCAGCTGATATACTTGATATGCTCGCAAAATGTTTTGGCTGATCAGCGGAATCTTTACGTGGAACAGAATGGCTGACTTTGTTGTCCGGGCCTTCACTTTAGCAGTCCTTCCAAGCTCTAATGGATCCAAAGTAGGTAGCTGTAGTCCAGATGGCATGTTGAGCGTAATCTCCTGAATGTGCTTCTGGAACTGGGTAACGGGTAATAGGCTGTCCAGGAAATTTCCCTTCTTGTTCCACATCAGGTTGATGATGCCCTGCTGGAGATGTTCGAAGGCATCCATAGCCTGATTCAGCGTTTCGAAAGCTTGTAGAAACAATTGCTCATCGCCTACTCTGTCCGTGGCGTCCTTGATTTTCAATATGTTGTCGTCTATCCTCTGGAAATTTCCCCAGATTGCCTTGTTCTGCTTGTCGAGCACCTCCAGAGTAGCGTCTAGTACGGAGGACCGGTTGCGCAGTAGGTCCAGAAGGTATCCTTCATTTTCCCTGCCTTGGTCCACCCTCCGCATTAACTCTTCGGCCTGCTCTTCATCCATTAGACCGAAGACCGCACTATAGATGGACCCAAGTATCTGCAACGGCGCCCTTGGTAGACGCTGCTTGCCCGGTGTCCTTATGTGTTTAATGATATCGTCATGTTGTAACAGCCTCTTTGCTTTGCTGTCCAATGTCGATATCATTGAATTCACTTGTGCATCGTTTTTCAGTGTTTCGCCAATGTCCTGTGTCGCTGCCAACGCTTCGTCCACTCGGTATTTGAACGCGTCATAGTCCTCCATGTCCGCATGTATAATTATGTCCCACGATGTTCTTGACAGGCCGACAATTCCCTGATCTTCGTAAAATATCCCTGCCTTATCTCTGATTTGTGTTACATTTTGACAATTTGTGTTCTTAAAAATACTTAGAAATGCTAAGATACAAAGTATTAAATTTTTATTCTTAACCTTTCTTGGATTTGTTTGTCTACTTGCGGATACCTTATGTGGTATCTCGTTTCGATTATTGTTTTTATTTGAAATGTTTTTCTCATTTTCTTCCGTAGGAAAAGGACAAACATTGTGTGTGGATCTCATAACCACTCCATTGCTTGTCCTTACTTCTACCATTCGACAAAGTCCATCCTTTCCTATGATGGACTTTGTCACCCTGCCCCTCCTCCAATTGGTTTGAACCAAATTATCATCTTTTAAGAGAACTAGGGTGCCAGGTTCGATGTTCATTTTTGGATTTGCCCATTTGTACCTTTTTTGTAACTCGGACAAGTATTCCACGGACCATCGCTTCCAAAATTCTTCCGAATTTGCTTGGACTGCCTTCCAGTGGTCTCGGACCCCTTATAACTTTTATTATTATCTGCGTTGACATAGCTTCTCCTAAGATAAAATGGGCAGGTGTTAACACTTGCAAATCATTCGGATTGTCGGACAACGGTGTTAAAGGTCTAGAATTCAAAATAGCTTCAATTTGTGTCATTAACGTAGTGAGTTCTTCGAACGTCATTACACCGTTTGACACCTTTATTATTAATTCTGTCAATAATGTTGCCGCACATAGTTCTAAGCGAGGCAAAGATAAGACTTTTGTGGGGGCGACTCTCGATTTTGAGGTCGCTATATTAATAAAAGTTCTTCCGTCTGCACTACACGATTTTACGTATATGACGGCTCCATACGCTTTGGTGGATGCGTCACAAAAACCGTGTAGCTCAATACGGTCCACATTATCCCCAATTAGTCTTCTTGGTACCATTATCTTATTAAGTGTGGGTAGATCAGATCGTAACCTACCCCATGTTTCTAGTATATCTCCGGAAATCTCTTCATCCCAATCCTTTTTTTCCTTCCATAGCTCTTGGATTAAAATCTTGGCAGTTACTGTAACTGGGTTGACTAATCCTAATGGATCAAAAAGTCTTGAGATATCGGACAATATATTTCGCTTAGTTGGCTTTAGCTTGCATTCCCAATTGCATTTTATTGCAAACTTGTCAATATCTGGCATCCAAGCTACTCCCAGAGCTTTAATGCTATCTGCCTGCTCCTTATCAAACTCTAGGCGCATGCCTCTGTCGACTTTTGGAATATTTTCTAAGACTTGTGCGCTGTTGGAACACCATTTTCGCAAATGGAATCCTCTTTTTCTTAGCTCACTGGAAATATATTTTTGGATTTCCTGTGCTTGTGAGACACTATTCGCACCTGTCATTAGATCATCCATATAAAAATCGTTTTTGACAATGCTAGCCATTCTAGGAGCTTCATCCTCTATCTCTTCTGCTGCCTGTTGTAAGCATTTTACTGCTAAATATGGTGCAGCAGCTGTGCCATATGTCACTGTTTTTAGTGCATATGTTTTTAGAGGGTCATTTCGGTCCCATCGCCAGAAAATCAACTGAAACTTTTGGTGCTCCTTCTGTACCCAAATCTGTCTATACATCTTTTCAATATCCGCAGAGATAGCAAATTTATATTTGCGAAATCTCAGCAGTATATTGAAAAGATCCTCTTGCAGTTTAGGTCCAGTAAGGAGCACGTCATTAAGGGCTAAGTTATTCGATGTCTTACAAGATGCATCAAAAACTACCCTTAATTTCGTAGTCGTACTATCTGGCTTTAAAACACAGTGATGAGGGAGATAATATTTACTGTTTATTTTTTCTGGGCTCTGAACCTCAACCATGTGTCCTAAATCGATATATTCTTTTAAGAATAGAACATATTGTTCTTTCAGCTTCGAATTTTTCTCTAGCTTTCGCTCTAAGGTCAAAAACCTCCGTTTGGCTTGTGACTCAGAGCTACCTAATTGCATCATATTAGACTTAAAGGGCAATTTAACTAAGAACTTCCCATCCGAGCCTTTGCTTACATTATTCGCAAAGATATCCTCGCATAGGATTTCTTCCTTAGTAAATTTCGGAGCCTTTATATTGACTTCTTCAACTTGCCAAAATCTCTGAAGTTGCTCGTCTAAGCTGTCTAACCTTTCGGTTACTGTGCCACAAACTGCTGGTGATTCCTTTATCACCAACGGACCAGTGGCTACCCATCCAAACTCTGTTTTATTTAGTCTTATTTGACCATTATTCAGAGTTGTTGTACCTTCTAACAAGGTCTCATAGAATTGCTCAACTCCCAACAGCATATCTATTCTTTTTGGAATATTAAATGATGGATCAGCTAAGCCTAAGTCTGAAGCCACTTCTCCTATTTCAAACCGGCGAGCCGGTAGCTCAGAGACAATATTTTTCATTACTAACGTTTCAATTTGTGTATTGAAACTGGAATTTTTGGATCTAATGTGAACTTCTAAGCACTCTTTTATATGTGCTGTTCCTCCAGAAATTCCTTCAATGGAAGTTTGAATTTTACTTCCTTTAATGCCCAATTTCTTCTGCATAGCTGCAGTAAGAAAATTCACCTGCGAGCCGCTATCAAGCAGAGCTCGACAGTCATGCCAATTTCCGTCCTTATCTTTTACTTGAACTATGGCTGTGGCCAGTAAAATATACTTTTTTTTATCTAAATTACTGGACTTACTGACTGTGGCATTTTTCGCATTTTTGTTAGAAGGCTTATGCAGTAAGACATGATGGGACATTTTACAATCAGAACACACCTTTTTACAATTTTTGTATTGGTGGTCTCTGCCTAAACAGCGGCCGCATACCTTATGCTTAACCACCGTTTCCCATCTGTCTTGGCTATTTAAAGCCTTGAATTTATAGCAATTCTCCAAAGGATGAGCACCTTTGCATTTCAGTATGCATGCTTCGTCCTTTCGGAGTTTATTATTGCTACTGGGCCTTATTTGACTCGCTTCTAGAGCGAAAAATTCGTGCTCCAGGAATTTGAGCAGCGGCTCTAGCGACTGAATTTCCCTAGAGTTGCTGAGACCGCTCTCATATTTTGACCTCAATGGGTCACTTAATTTCCGTAGAAAGAGGAAATTAAATAGGCTCTGAAGAATATCTTCATTCTTCAAGCCCATGGCTTTTATAGCCTGGACATTTTCTTGGATCGTGTCCAAAAGAGCCTTAATGGTCGATGCTGAATCCCCGACATGGGGTGCATCGACCAAATTTTTCAAGTGCACACTCAGCACTGCTCTTTTGTTGTTGAATTTAGCATCCAACAAGGACCATGCAAGTTTGTAATTTGCGTCAGTCGGCGCCAAACTTGCTATGGTGGCAGCTGCGTCACCGTGTACCTTAGTTTTTAGGACGCACATTTTTTGTGCGTCCGGAATCATAGTTGATCCTATCAGTTGTTGGAACAACTCTTTGAAAGTCTTCCATTCCTCATATTTGCCAGAGAACGACGGAATATCGACTCTAGGCAGAGTGAATGGAAGACTCTCGCTTCTTGACCTAGAGGCAAGTTCCTCATAGGCCTCGTTAAGCGAGAAAAAAGTTTCTGTCAGATCATCATCATCGTACTCATCCATGTACGTGATGAAAATTTCCTGACAGTTTTTCTTTGCTTGTCTCACTTCGCTCATGGGTTCATGTCCAGCCTTAACTCTATTTAAGGCTGACCGATATTCACCCAGCAAATATGAGAATTTTTTACACACATTTTTCGTGCGTTTATCACCCTTAGAGTCAGGCTTCACGGCCTTCCCTAAGGGGTTAATGGAACTTAATAGTACATGTGTTTTATAAATTAAACCACGTACCTGCTCGCCGTACTTCTCCTTGAAGTACGGCGTCTTTTTTGCCTCTGCTGAGAGTTCGAGCAACCTCTTGTCGTTGAGCTCGAACTGCTCAGTGATGGCAGTTAACTCCTCCTTGTACAGCCCTAGCTGTACCGAGTCTGTCCGACTCGCTTCTGCCGCCGCGGTGTTGTAGAGGATTTCCAGGGCTCCTCCTAGAGCCTTCTGGGTTTCTATTAACTCCATAGTTGTCTCCATTTTTCCACAACACGCACGAAAATTTTTTTTTTTTAATATATTTTATTTATATATATTTAAAAAAAAAAACAAACACACGGGTTTTTTTTTTTTAAACACACGCGTACCGAAATTTTTTATATTTTATAAATTGTTCATTTTAAACACACGCGAAACAGAAAATATTTTCTTTTATAAATATTTCTGTTTATTTACTGCGTACGTCGGGGTCACCAAAATGAAAACGGCAGAAATGAAGTACGCGACACGAGTTCCAAAACAGACTGATGAGCCGCTTTCACGGCTCCTTTATTTATATCAAAATCTTATTCTAACTTATCTCTATATTAAGCTACGGGGGGTTACATGAGCGCCCTAAGCGATAAGTGTGTATTTATATTTAGGGTCACAATGTGTAATGTTGCATTGCGTGGGTCAAGCTGCTGTCATATGCATATGCTGCGGACTCCTACACGCTGCGTTGGTCAGGCCTATCTCAAGTGTTGGACTGATTTATATTTAACCTTTTGAACTCATCTGCTTGACAAAGTATTTATTCGATTCAGAAAGTTCATTGCCTTCTAAACGTTGCTGGTGTCAAAAACTTATTTCTAGTGCATTGTTTATGAGTTGACAACGGCAAGAAACTAATCTTAGCATTCTAAACTTCATCTCAACTGCAGTGTTCAATCCATGTGTACTCTATAGGATTGAACAATTGTTGTTCTTGCCAAACTCGTTGTTGCCATTGTTGTTGTTGTTGCTGTTGTTGTTGTTGTTCCCGTTCCCCTCATGTGTGCTTGTAGCTGTCGCCGTTGCCTGGCTGCGGCTTCTGCTGCCGTTGAAGCTGCTGCAAATAATATGCTGCCGCTATATAATTTGCCTTTTGCTGCACAGATTTTCTAGCCGCAGCGCAAGTGCACAGTGGTACAACTTACATTTGTTTTGTATAAAAGTTAATTTAAGTGACTTTTGCGAGTAGCTTTAATATTTAATTATTTTCGGTAAAGTATTTATTTGCACTTATACCATTTCATAAATAAGCTTTAAATTTCACCTACAAAAATACAATATATACAAAGTAGTGCTGGCAATACATCGAAGTACCATCAATACTAGCGATTGTGGAACTATTTTTCAAGACATCGATTTTTTTGTTGCACTATCGATGTTCTGAAACATTTTTCCAACTCTACTGAAAATTGTGTGTTGCTGGTTTGATGTAACTAAGATCGATCGAAAATACGCGAAAAAATACTAATAATTTTGGTGCTTGATTACAAAGATGGCAAACGCTGTAAAAAATGCAAAATGCCTGTGAACTTGAAATTTTCTTTTGTGTATGTATATGTATGTGTGCTTGCAGAAAACCACGTGGCAAACGATTCGGACAAAGAAGAAATTTTATATTTTTGTTAAAAACATTTGTTTTTTTTTTATTATTTTGATTTTTCTAATACCAATATAAATAAAAAAGGTATTTTACATTTAAAACAATGTTAAATATAAAGATAAAGAAACAAATAAAAAAAAATGAAATTTTTAATTACAAAAATCGATATTATCGATGTTTTTCCGTGATTACATAGAAAAAATCAATAGAGGCAAACATCGATTTTTTCCAGCACTAATGCAAAGTCTTTTTCGACAAGTGCGCTTTGCCCCACTGTGCATTGCAATCCATAGTGAAAAGCTAATTAAATTCAGTTCATAGTTGGGTTATGCTTCGCTTGGCGTTTCGAATTTCTTCTGCTTGCGCTATTCAATATATAATTATGGTTAGTTGATATTTCTGGGCGTAGCTCGTACAAGTTTCAACTGCAGTTGCCCACACACACACGCACACAGAGACACACGCATACTTGAGTATACTGAGAGTGCAGCCACGTAGCACTCCACACTCCACACTCGCCGGGCTAACCAAACTAAACGAGCTGGGCGAAGGGCTCTATAAAGTGGCCGAACGAACTGCCGCTATGTCAGGGTACTCGAAAAAAGGTCTCAAACACACACACATACACACATACATATGCGCTCACAAAGCAGCACATTATAGACACACACACACACACACAGCCGGATGCTTGAGGTCGTGGCCCAGGACCAAGAGCCACCGCACAGCCCCCAACTACTGCGCTGCCCCCCGCTGCTGTAATCAGGTTGCTGCACGACGTCGGCGTCGGCGTCGACGTCGACGTCGACGTTTACTTTTTGACTGCCAGCGGCAATTGCTTTATTAAGAGTTTCTGCTCTACTTGATGCGAGTACGAAGAGCGCGCCGCCCCGTCGCACACATTTGCACCCTGCAAATGGCCACGTGTGTCTGTGTGCGTGTATCTGTGTGCGTGTGTGTGTGTGCAATGCTAAAGCTTAATCTTACTTAGTTAACTTTAAATTAAATCTTGATATGCGCATATCGCATGCCGGGGCGTGGCACAACATGGCGTACTCTTAATGTGCCTGTCTGCATGTGTACATGTGTGTGTGTGTGTGTAATGCCAATTTTAATGCGCTGCTGCTTCACCCTTCTACTCAGAGCGGGCGAGAGGCAGGCTCATGTTTTTGCCATCAGGCGTTTTTATTTCCAACTCTCGCGCAATGAATGTGGGCATTGCTACTACCACTACACGCGTGCGTCTGTCTGTGTGTCTGACTGTCAGTCTGTCTGCGTGTGTCTGTATTACCATAGAAATTTTATTTTAATATTTTTTTAATGAGCATGCTGAAAATTTAATACATTTTGGGTAGATGCGGCTTCGCTTCAAATTGTACTCGTATTTCCGTTTTCTCTTTTTATACACGGTATTTAATTTTTATTTTGTACATTTTTATTACATGCCTGGCTGCTACCCTACTGCTGCCCTGCTCCCGCGCTCTCTGCTCCTGCTCCTGCTGCCAGGCAGTTGAGGTTTTTGCGGGTTTTCGGTTAATGCAAAGTTTGCCCAGCAATTTGCACATGTGCCGTTGGCATCTGAGCTATTTAAAGGGCCACAGAGAGAGAACGGCAGAGGCAGGGACTTGGGGGCTGCACATTCGGTTCTCCCTTTTTAATTTAAAAGTGACCAAACAATGTGCGGAAATATGTTGGGGTAGAACATGCTGCGGCCGCCCTCGAGTTGAGCAAATATTGAACAAATTTTCCAATTGCAAATTGCAGCAGTATTTCTAAGAAGCGAAAAAGTTGAAGCACAGTTGCTGGCTAGGATATATGCTATATATAGAGTCATTATAGACGGCTCCGACTAGTTTTCCAAGCTATCATTGGCAAAGTTGTTCGGGAAATCTGAAATTATTGTAATTTTTTAATTGAAAATTGAAGCAAAATTGCTTAGAAACGAAAAAAATAAAGTAGAGTTGAAAGTAAGGATGTATACTATATATAAAAATTATAGAAGTTATGTCAGCTTTAATAGAACCATTTATAGAAATCATTGGAGTAAATTTCCATGTGAAATTTGCCAGATGCAAAGTGAATACATAATTTTATTTATATATATTTAATATTATATGGCAATCAAAACATTAAAAAAAAGTATTATTTTTTCTGTTTATCGTATTTAGTTTTTGGCCAACATTGTTTTAAATAAGTTTTTACTTGTTAAAGAAACTTTTTCAGATTGCTAGGAAGATTTATTGAGGTGGTACATAATGTATAGCTTCCCATATATATAAAAGTTTTTTTTTTTTTGTAATTCAAAAATTTTAAATTCATTTATAAAAAAATGTTTAATTTTGCATTAATAATATAAATAATTAATTACTAATTCTACTTAAAAAAATATAGAACTATTATTTAATTTATTTTAAAAAGAAGTTTTTAGTCGAGAATGAAACCTTTTCAGATCTTTGAATTGGTAGTGCATTAAATAGATATTTTCCTATATTCATAAAAGTTTTCTCGGATTTAAAAGTTTGTTTAAATTAATTTTATGATTTGCACTATAGTAAAAATTATTAATCATGCTTAAAATAATAATAATAATAATAATAATAATAATGAAATATAGTTTTATAGTCGAGTACGAAACCTTTTCAGATTGCCCGCGAGATTTTTTGAATTACTTGAATAGCTTCCTATATAGTTTCGTATTAATAAATTTCTTTGAATTAATTCACAATGTTTTTGTTGATTTACACTGTAATATAAATTAATAAGCATTTTAAAAAATACTTTGTATTTAGTTTGCTTATTAAGAATTTGACAGCTTGTGCTTCTGCCAAGTCTACAATTTAGAAGCGTTAGCATAAATATTGATAATGAAATAAATCAAAATTAATTAAATATTAATATTCATTGTCAAAATGGAGTATACTATATAAATAATCGGATATTATTGTAATATTTATATATGTAGATTCACATAAGTTGCAGCTATTTTTAACATGCAAAGAATTATGTTGTTAAGCGCAATTCTTGTTCAATGTGATTGAACAACTTGTTCAATTATGTAACACAAACACATATGTGTAACATGAAGCTTCCAGCCTTCATTGTCGAGCTGCTGACACGGCTTAGGCGAGGATGTGCTCGACAGCTCGGACAGCTGACAGACAGCGAGCAGAGCCGAGCAGAGCTGGCGCAGATGCGGAGCCGAGCTACTTAATGCGGACATCTAACACATGCATTAGATTAAGACCATTTAATTGACACATCGATAAGGCGGCGAGAAACGAAGCGAAGAAAGCAAATACTCAGAGAGAGAGAGAGATATATATACTGAGAGAGAGTGAGAGGGAGACATGCTGCAGCTACACAACACCTAAGCAGACTATCGCAGTAGATTCCGCTTCGATATATTCGCTATTGCTGTCACTCTCTCTCCTTCTCTCTCTCTCGTTCTCTCGCATCTTTAGCAATTCCTTCAATGGTAGCAAATTTGTTGGCAACAATTTGAAACGTTCATTTGTTGGCGCATTCACTGGCAGCCTTTGATGCTGCTCCCAGCTCGCAATTTTGCTTCCCTCAGCTCCACCTCCCACGCCTCCAGAGCAAAAGAAATGAACTCACCGCGCAATAGTATAAAACGTAATGCAATGGCAATCGGCATGAGGCTGGGACCGAGACCGAGAGCGAGACCGGGACTGAGACTGAGACCCGAGCTGTAGCTAGGGAAATGAAAAAGAAAAAGAGAAAAGAGAATTGCCAAGTGGCAGGGAGCGGACTGACCGGGCGTCGAGTGGGTGTGTAATTTCTTGTAAAGTGCTCAATGAATCGAAATTAATTAGTAAAGGAAGCAAAAGCAAACCCGGCAAGAGAAAGAGAAAGCAGAAACAGCAGCTTCAACAATTTGTAACCTGAAGGATACAAAGTTGAGCAGAGCATGGCAGAATAACGAAGGAAAAGCAAAACCAAAAAAAAAAGAAAATAAAATGCAAAAAGCAAAAAAAAAGAAAATAGGATTTCCTTTTCCCTACTGCGAAATGGATGAAAAAGGTAACTTGAAAGCTAGTAACATTTGTAGATAACGGACTGAAGAAGCTATCGTTGCTGGTTGGCAAGTCATATTGCTCGCTGAATCAAAGTTAAGCAGAAAATATATTCGAAATATTGACAGAACTCTCAAGTATTTATTTTGCTTTGTTTACTGCATTTATGGATTAATGGAATTCGTTCAATATTGTTTGTATTATATATAAAAAAAGTAAGATAGATTTATCAAACTGTTAATTGCTTTTGAATGCAATTTATTTATTTTAATAAAATATTTTTATAAGTTTGCCAACATATCTATTTAAATAATTTTTTGAAAAATAGTCTACTTTTTTTTTAATATATCAGAATAGTTTTATATTAATTTTCAGCTTTTAAATAAAAACGTATGCTGCTAAAAACAAATTTATTTGTATAATTTAGCTTGTAAATAAAGTTCATAATAAAATGTATATCTACACATAATTTATATTTACGTATTATTTTATTGTCTCTAAAACATGAATTATTAATAGGAGTACTAGTAAGCAATATAAATATATATATATATATCACATTAAATAAATAATTTCTAATAAAATTAAGATTGTAATTATTTTCTGTATTTTATAGTATATCTAAATAAATTATTTAAAACAGTAATAAATTATTTAAAAATATTTTTAATTCAATTTAATTTTATTTGTCAAAATAAAATCTATAAATAATTGTATAGCTATATCAAATTACATTTTCAAAACAATTTTGATGTCGAATAAAGTCTATAATAAATTCTATAACAAAATAAAATTACTCATTTTTATATTCATATTTTTTAAAAATATTTCCTTAACAATTTGATGGTTAAAGCTCCCAAAATGCGAGCAACTTTAGCCGTAAATTTATTAAATGTTCCCGTTTTCCCCCACCCGCAACCACTGCCAAGCAGAGCATCTGGTCGTCAAGCACTCCCCACTTTCACACTTGTTAAAATGAATGTTTTTTTTTTCTGCTGCTGTCGCCTTCTGCCAAGTTGGCTTCTTTCATTTTGACTAGTCAAGGGCGGCGCTGGCTAAGGACGAAGGGGGGTGCGTGCGGTATCGGTGAGGATTGCTGCGTAAGGGGACATTTTACACATTGCCCGCGCTTTGAAGTGTAGAAATTTAATTAAATTCAGCTGGCGCAGGAGAAAAAATACGAATCACAAGAAATAAACTAGGCGACAACACAATTTGCGTGGGCAGTGGGTGGAAGAGCAGTGGGCGAGGGAGAGGGTGGGGGAGGTAAGCGCGTGTGCTGGAAATTCGCACTTAATTAGAAATGCGATTACGGGGTCTTAGCTCGTGGGGCTTTTCACACGCCTGCAACAATTTTTTCGCCTGCTTTATTAAGTTGGCCACATAAATTTCCGCTTAAATGGGCCAAAGTTCATGCACGTGCTGTGCCGAACGAACGAACTCTTTCAAGCGATTCGCTTTTCCTTTTCGCAAATGTTTTTTGTTTATTTTCATTTGAATTTTTAGTGGCAGTGGCAGTGTTTCCGGCACAGAAATTGTTTTGGCCAAGCGCAGTTATTGTCAATTGCCGGCAGTAGATTTCTGCTTGGCTTGCCTTGACTGCTGCCCCGTTGGTTGTTATTATTATTATTTTTCCAAGTTTGCGGTAGCAGCGCACGCCCAACTGCTTCGAGTAACAGTTACAGCAGCTGTGCAACTGGTCAAGTGCGGCCAACCCACTCGCCGGCAATCTAAATTACTCATGTCGGTCCAGGTCCAGGTCCAGCACGGACTCGGCCCGGGCATGCGAGCTCTAGCCATATGAAGTGCCTGTGCGCTCTCGCTCTCGCTCTCTGCTCGGCTTTGTTGCTTCGCAGCGGCCAAGAGGCACTTATTTTTATTAACTTTTTGGCAACTAAGTGCACTTCAAAGTCAGCTTGAAGTGTGCGTGTGTGTGCGAATGTGTGTGTGTGTCTGTGCAACTCTCGGTTGTTATGGTAACCATTCGTCGTCTTTTTGGCTTGCGCTGCTGTTGACCATTACAATTATAATTTAACAATTTGAAATACTCCACAGCCAAGAAGCAAATCAAAGTGCTGTCTGTTTTACTGAAAAAAAAAGAGAGAGATAGATGTGCGAGAGAGAAAGCAAGAGCTGGCAAAAACAATTGCCTTTCGCAATCAATTTTCATCTCAATATGGATTTATTTTTTGCCCCGCATGCGAAATTCAACGCAGTTTGCTTTAACGGCAGTTTTGTCGACACGCCAGCAAGGAAAATGGAAAAGCATTTGCTTCGCAAATTTTGCTCGCTTTTTTTTGTTTTTTTGTGTTTTTTTTTTGTGGCAATATTTCGCGCGGCGCATAGAAAAAGCCAAAACGGCGTGGACATGTGCCCGACTCGATACGCATCATAATCCGCAGGCAGCAGCAGCAGGTGCCCCAGCGAGCTTGCTGTGGCAGCCTCCGCCTCTCACTCTATCTCTCTCTTTGTCTATTTCTCTCTGTGTATGCCTCTCTGTCTGATGGCAAAAAGCTGAAATTGAAAACTCAAAGTACATACAATGCTATTGCCATTATGGGGCGCTCGCTGACATGCATATCGCATGTGCAGCGAATTTTCCAGCATTTTGCGCGCACACGCACACATACACAACAAGACTGCCTGTGACTCTCTAAAAATATGCATATGCTCGCAGTCACACACACACACGCACACGCGCACGTTAAACACCTGACTGCGACGCGGCGTGCAAACAAACATTCAATTATAGCATACTTTTGTGCGTCGTCTCAAAATGGCGTCGCACTTTTTCGCACAGTCAGCGGAGTTACAGTTGCTGCAATTGTTTTCCATTGCGATACTCTTCAAATGAGCTGTGTTCGCTTTGAAAGCGCACAAGTTAGCTTGTTCTAAAGTGTATAATGCAAATTTAAAAACCAATCAAAGATTTTTATTGCTTCAATTTGCGCATAAAGCATTACAAAATGTTCAAACTAAAGTGAACTTTTAAGTTATAATAATTTAGTTTATTTTGAAAACATTAGCATAGCTTAAGAATTTCATTACTATCAGACTTGAGTTAAATTGGGCATAAAAGAGGGTTTTTAAAATTAATAACATAAATGAATAATTAAATTAAATTAAATTAAGCTTAAGAAATAATAATTTTGTTTATTTAAAAAATATTAGCTTAGCTTAAGAATTAAATTGGACAGAAAAGACAGTTTTTAAAAATAATAACATTAATGAATAATTGAATTAAATTAAATTAAATTTAACTAATTAATCAATAATTCAAAATTATCCCATCTTTGTAATTGGAAGTCTATGCAGAGAGAGTTTTTCAATCAAAAATAATTAAAATATCATTTTTGTTACAGCAAAATTTAAATTTTCTTTCACAAATTATATAATACTGTGCTACGAGTTAAAAAGGTTAAAAATTAAATAAGTCAACGTTAATTTTTCCTAATTTTTCCGAATTTTTAATACAGAATTTGGTTATTATTTTTTAATAGATATAATAAATCATTTTTCATATGCTTAAAAATATTTATTTTTAATATGTTGAAATATATTTTTATATATTTGAATTTTAATATATTAAGATTGTCTAATTTCCCTCTAGTTTCTTTTATTACATTTTTTTATGTTATTATAATTAATTATATATATATATATATTTTTTTTTTTGTAAAGTTATTAGAATTATTATTATTTAAACTATCTTTTTTAATTATACTACTACTATTATTCTACTCTTTTTCTAAGGAATTTCTAGGTATATCTGATATATATTTATAATATTCTATATATCCCGCGCTCCCTTAATCAAAGCGCATACAATATTCGTTAGCTGCCGCATTTGCCTGCCGTTGTTTTTCACTTCTGCTGCCACTTGCAACGTTCTTGTTGTTGCTTTTGCTGTTTGCTTCGGTTTTTGTTGCAATTGTTATTTTGTTGTTGTGCACGGCATGCAGCGGCTTTGTGCAACGGCGATGGCTTCATTTGGCGCGCTCACACACAGAGAGAGAGAGACACGAGCATTTGGCTGAAAAAGTGAGCACAGGTGAGATGTATGTGTGTGTGTGTTTTCGCGTGGGTGTGTGTGTGGCAACTATTGTTGGTGCCACTAATAGTTTGCAGCTCGTAAAAGCTTTGTAGCTCTGCCTGTTGTTGTTGCTGTTGCTCTCGTTGCGAGGCCTTCGATCTCGTCTTGGGACTTGGGCGTCAGCTTGTGTGCTCGCCACGGCGGAAACTTCTCAGGCAATTTCCGCTTTAAGTATCATTAAATTCGTATTCGTTTTAATGAGCTCTCAACATGATGCTGCTGCTGCTGCTGCTGCTGCCGCCGGTCAGACGAGCGGGCAACTTGAGTGACTGCTCAGCTGCCTTCCAGCCTGCTGCTCCCCCTTGGCCGTTGCCCTGCTCCAACTGACTGACGGCTTGTCTTTATTTTAATGACATTCGATGCGAGCTGCGGCTCCACGGGCCTGCTGTTTAGACAACATACAGCTCAAGATTTGTGGGCAGGTTACTGCAGCCTCCCCACTTCAATCTCTCTGACCAGCAGACAGTGAAATCTGCTTAGATGGCCGCACCTGCTGCGTTCCTGCCGCTATTCAGTCAAACAAATCGATTCATTATCGGCTCGGCTTGTCAACCACAAAGGCAGCCTGGCAGCCAGGCAGTGAGGCAGCCCGAAAGCTGCAACTGGCAAACTAATTAATTTTCTTGCAGCATTGCGCATACGCCACGTTACACATAATTACTTTCTCCCGCTGCTCCACAATAATAAATAATTCAAAGCGCATACACAAGGCAGCAGGAAGAACTTGTAAATACGCGCACTGTGGCAACAAAAGACGAGGCTAAATTTGACGCCGGCCAAAAAGGGATTGTGCCTCGCGGGCGTGGCTCGAGGCAAGGATTTTGTCTATTAGTGCGCCGTGAAAGCAATTATTTGAGTGAAAACTTCGAGCTTGCCGGAGTAGTAGTTAAGAGCCGCCGGGCAGCGCCGGCTGTCTGTGCTTCGGTTTTGGCTTACATTATCTCATTGCGTTGCACGTTTCAAGTTGCCATTAGTTGGGCCAAATAAATGCAGCAGGCAAAGTTGCTCCGGCTACGTGTTGATGCTACCTGCACAAGAGCCTGGCAGCAGCAGCACACAACTCAGCTCAAACAGATTACCCATCCGGCCGGGGTGCTCCGGGCTACTAAGTACCACGGGTTTTCCTGCTCAAATGATAATTCCGAAATTTTTGGTTTTTGTGCTAATGCCACGCTTAATGCACGTTTATCTCGACCAAGCTGCTTTTTGTTTCTTTTCTGCATAAGCCACTTGGACAGTGTTTTCCCCTCGCCCGCGTGTGTGCTCCCTGCAGAGTCTGGCGCAGTCTGCGCAGTGTTTTCAAGTTACATTTATTTTATGTCGCTTTTGGCAAGCCTGAAATGCTGCTTTAAGCTTATGTTTGCGACAGAAAATTAACGTAAAGTCAGTTGTTCTTGAAGAGAGAACTTATTCTGGCAATTTAGGTACTTTTCATTCAGTAAGAGTAAGAAATTTAGAAAAGGAACAGCTCAGTATCTTGTCTTTAAAATAATGGATTTAGACATTCATAGTTAAATCAATTCAGCAAATTTTCTAGAATATTAAAAACTTAGTAAACTAATCACAGAAAAACGAGAAAGTATTTTTGTATGACTGATTTTCTAGAAACTGAAAATTCTGTAAAACTTTTGTGCCTCTTTAAACTCTCTATAACTTTGGAAAATACATATCTAAAATTAATTAAATATAATTGGTAATGTTGTTAATAAAATATAGTTAATTGAAAGCTTTTTGGATAATTAATTTCTTATTGTCCGGATTATAGAAAACGTCCAGTCCAGTCCATTTCTGTAAATGGGAGTGTCTGCATTATTACATAAATACTTAAGTACCTCAAAACATAATAGTATTGTTTAAAATCTCAGTAAATTACAATAATTTTTTATTCCCTAAATATATGATGACAATATTTTTAATATAATAATAAAGTAATATAAAATTATATAATAATAATAAAAAATAATATAGTATACTAATAATATTAATATCAAGATAAATATAATTTTTACACTTTACCAAAAATATCAAGCCAAAATGGTTGTATCTTTGAGGATCATAATACATATTATGCCAATGTCTTTATATTTTTCATGGAAGGATTAAAGAGGTAAGCGAAAAGCCGTTGGTACTTCAATAAAAATAATATTCGAATTACTACGTTACTGGAGTCCCTATTATAGTTACTGTATATTAAAAAAAAAAAATACTCCACTCACTGCAATGAGAATTATCTTTATTTCTAATAGTCTGCAGTCAACGATTGAGACTGTGAAAAGTCACAAAAGCTACGGACTGACAACACACAGTTAAAATTCGCTTTTGCCGTGCCCTCGCAAGGTACTCACAGGCCTTCTCTGCGCTTCTCACACGACTGTTTGCTGCTGCCGTCGGAATGACAACAAGTCCACTGCAGTACGTAGCGGTTGTCACATTGAATCAGTAGAAGAGCGAGGTGAATGAAAATGGCATCTAAGCATCTAGCACCTTGCCATGGCAATACCAATTGGCAATGCCAATGGCAGTGGCATTGGCAACTACGTGGCGCATTCACTCAGCAAATTAAATAAACACCTTTTTGGCATGCACACAACGAATTGTGCAATTACATTACGTGTATGCTGCTCACACACACACACACATACAGCAATGGAGACTGTCAACTGAGGTGTGGCCAAGTGGCACACACACACACACACACAGTAATGTATATATGTTGCACATCATTTCAGCAAGTCGTCGCGTTGTCTGTCACTTCTGCCATATAATTTATCATACGTTGACGGACCAACTGTCAGAGCATTGGAATATGGCAGCTCGATATTCTGCATGTGTGTGTCTGTGTGTGTTTGTACTTCTTTTCTTTTCGGCCTGCTTTGCCACTTGCCACTTTCCACTTGTCAGTTGTCAGGATGCGTTGCAAGTTCGGCCGCCTCACGTTGCCAGTTGAGAGTTGTCCCTTGGCATTTGCAACATTTATTGTACGCTGTAATTGCGGCAAAGGGGTATATCGAGGTACATTTATAGAGCATGTAAAGAAACAGAATAAACGACTGGAATTTGTTGCTTGTTTTTGTACACTTTTCTAGTGGTTTTTCTGTGTATGTCCGTCTGTCTGCTCCGTATGTCTATCTGCCTATTAATGTATCTGTCTTAAAATCCGCATTACTGTCTATTTGTTGGCCCTCCTGTATGTCTGTCTGGCCTTCTGTTTGGCGGTCTGTCCGTTTGCCTATCGATCTGTGCGTTGTAGAATCTGTAACATATATCTGTCCGTATGTATGTCTGTTTGTCCGTCTGCTTGCATGTCTCTTTGCCTCTATGCCTGTCTGTCCGTTTACATATATTTTTGTCCGTATGCCTGCCTTTTTGTATGTCTGTATGTCCGTTTGCCTGTCGATATGTTTGCGTAGAATCTGTGTCCTCTCCGCATGTATGTCTGCTGCATATATTTTGTCCGTATGCCTGCCTCTTTGTATGTCTGTATGTCCGTTTGCCTGTCGATCTGTTTGCGTAGAATCTGTGTCCTCTCCGCATGTATGTCTGTTTGCCTGTTTGTCTGCCTGTCCGTTTGCTTGTGGATTTGCTTGCCATAGAATCTGTATCATTGTCCGTCTGCATGTCTGTTTGTGCGTCTGCTTGCATGTCTGTCTGTTTCTATATCTGTCTGTCCGTTTACATATCTGTCTGTCTGCTTGCCTCTCAGTATGTCTGTCTGTCCGTCTGCCTGTCGATCTGTTTGCTTAGAGTCTGTGTAACTGTCCGCTCTCATGTCTGACTGCCTGTTTTTGTCTGTCTGTCTATCTTTTTACTGATCTGTCTTTCTTTAAACCTGTCCGTCTGCTTGCATGACTGTCTGCCTGTCGATCTCTTTGTTTTTAGTTCTGCATAGCTGTTCGTATAATTGTGTCTGTCCGTTTGCCTGCTTGTATATCGATCCACGTGTATGTCTATTTTAAATATTTCTTCCTGTTTGCCTGCATATCTATCTTTCTTTCTTTCATTTAGCTTTTTTCAATGTCTTTTTTTCTTTCTGTCCGTTTGTCCGTCTGGCTAACTGTCTTCCCGTTTGCCTGTTTGTCTTTACATAAGTATAACTGTCCGTCTGTTTTCTGGCCTACATATTTGTCTGCAAGTCTTTCGATCTCTCTGTCTGCATCTCTGTCTGTTTGTCCGTCTTATTTAAGAATTTTTACTATAACTTCGAGCATGCAAAATAGGAAAGAGCACTTTATATAGAGTATACGGCAGTCGCATACGCTCTATTGTGACTCGCGCTATTTGTTTCTTTCGCTGTTCATCAACTGCTTGCCACGTCGCTCCAACGGCAAAGATGACGACGGCGAGGCGCTCAAGACGACACTTAATTATGTTTTCCACTGCTGCAGCGGACAAAGTTTTGCCGCCACGAGCTGGAAAAATTGCTAGAAATGTCAAAATGATTTCGCCCTCGTCCTGCCGGCAGCGGGCGCCATAAATTATTGAAATTGCCCGTCTGTCATAGCCACAGTTGACTGTGCGCAGCCATTGTGCTGCATTTGCACTGCACTCTGCCGGCTTCCGCTCTTGCTCTCTCTCTCTCTTTCTCTCTCGCTTTCTCTGCTTCGCTGTTATTTTGCAATTTAATTTGGCAGCAGGTGCGACGCGTCGACCTCGTCTTTAACAGAACTAAGCAGCGCCGTCAAAGCATTTCACAGAAAGTTTTCCACTTATTTTTCCATGGCACAAAAAAAAAAAAAATACAGAGAAATGGGAAATTTTTTCCTGCGGTCCAGGATAAACTATTTGCCAGTGTATTGTGTGTGTGGGTGTGTGTGTGTGCTGCTGTTTGTTTTCGTTTTGTGTTTGACGAGCGCAGGGGGGAAAGCAGTGGCTGCTGCTGTAAAATTTATTTTGTTTTCGCATAACTTGCAAGTGTTTTTTCAGCTGTTCTATGGCTGGCTGGCTGTGTGTGTGTGTGTGTGTGTGTGTGTGGTGTGTGTGTGGGTGCCTTGTACCTGCCACTCAATAAATAACTAGCGAAAATAAACCCGCTGCAGCTGTAAACTTGTATAGTCTCGTTGGCAGCACGTCATGCCGCACATGACAATTTGACGGGGCACGCCTAATTGCGCCTCCAGCTGCCACGCCCACTTTCCAGCATAAGAAACTTGCCCGCTGAGCTCTGCTTAATTTTCTTTTAATTTTCCTAGCAACTGAACACACACAGAACAATAAAATATATATATATATATAAATATATATGGCTTACTTTTTGCCCACAGTAGTATATATATATATCCAGATCTGCTTAATTTTTTTTTAATTTTCCCCGCAACTGTACACACACAGAAAAATAAAATATATATACAATATATACTTTGCCATCATATATATATATTCTATATCGAAATATGCATATATATATATCCCATTACCACGCCCACTTTCCAGCAGCATACACTTACCCACCGAGCTCTGCTTAATTTTCTTTTAATTTTCCCCGCAACTGTACACACACAGAAAAATAAAATATATATACAATATATACTTGGCCATCATATATATATACTATATCGAGATATGCATATATATATATCCAGTTAGATATATGCAACGCATGAACAGAATGAAAATAAACTGCGACTTCTATTTCCTTATGTTTTCAGCAAAATTTTGATATGTTTTCCACAAAGAATTGAGGCATACGTCGAGTTGTTGTTGTGCTTGTTCTTATTTCAGATGCTTATCATCGTTCACCTTGTGCTTCGCCGCCGCCGCCGTCGCCGTCGTCGTCGTCGTCGTCGTCTTGAAGCCATCGCCGATAGGTTCGCGCGATCGATTGACATCGTTGGTGCGATTGCGCCGCGATCGCTTCATATCGAGCTCGATGTCACGCAGACTGCGATCGCGATCGCGATCGCGTTCACGTTCTCGCTCGCGATCCTTTGGCTGATGCTGGTGCTGTTGCTGCTGCTGCTGCTGCAGCAGCGTCCAGTCGTAGACGTGATCAAAGTGATGATTTAGTGTGCGGAAGAGAACACGAAACAATTGACGCAGATAGACATAGTCGGGATCGTCCTGGAAGCGCAGATTGCGTGCGTACTTCATGAAGAGCGCAAACTCAATGGGCCACGCCTTGCAGGCCTCGTCGATCGACAGGCTGTTCTTCATCTCCCAGATTTTCTCGTACTTCTGCTGCTTGTTGGGCGCCACGATGCCCTGCCAGGGCAGTTTGCCCATGTTGAAGTACATGATGCAATAGCTAAGGGACTCGAGATCATCGCGCCGCGACTGCTCCACGCCGCGCTGGGCATTGATCGAGGCGTAGCGTGCGGTGCCGGTCAGATTGCGATCCTCGCGATAGGGTATATGCTCGTGTGTCGTGGGATCCCGATACCGTTTCGCCAGACCAAAATCGATCATGTAGAGCTTATTGCAGTGCCTGCCGACGCCCATCAGAAAGTTATCGGGCTTGACGTCGCGATGTATGAAATTGTGCTGGTGCACACACTCGATGCGCATCAGCAGCTGATCGCTGATCATCAGCACAGTCTTGAGCGAGAAGTGACGCTTGCACACATTGAACAGATCCTCGAGCGAGGGCCCCAGCAGCTCCATGACCATAGCGTTGAAGCGCTTCTCGCTGCCATAGTGTATGAGCACGGGCAGACCGGCGTGTGGCCCGATCTGTTCGTACACCTTGGACTCGTAACGCAACAGGGGATACTTCACATCGACCGCCTCGATCTTCACCGCAACGTCCTTGCCGTCCTGCGTATTGATGCCCTGATAGATCTCGCCGAACGATCCGCTGCCAATCGACTTGAGCAGGCGATACTTGCCGCCCACCAGGCGATTCTCCAGCGTCAGGTTGGAGAGGTTGATGCGACCCGATGTCATCTTCATGTGTGTATGTGTGTGTGTGTGCGTGTGCGTGTGTTTGTCCTCCTCCTAGTGCTCTCTGTGAAGAGTTCGATTAGTGCAGTTGTCTGCAGTTGATGCCTATAAGCTGAGCAAAACTCACCGTACGCAATTACTTTTGTCTGATCTGCGGTTATCCGGTCATTGATTTGGCTGACAGTTATGTTTTGAGCGCGGAATCCGAAGGGATAACCACCAGGAATGTTTGGTTTATAACGTTCTTTTCGTAATAAATGTAAAAATCCAAATGAATATAACATATGTATGTGTTACGAATGCCTACTTTATAAGTAGCATAAGCCTCATGCCCAACTCTATTCGAATCGCAAGCTCAGGGCAAGGGCTGGGAGGTGACTTCTTTCATCATGTTAAATTCGAATGAGTAGAATTTAAAATTGAATATGGTACACAGTATTTGCTTAGTTTTCTTATAATCTAAATTTAATTTTTTAATTGATAAGGCTTTCACAGTGCTACATAAGTTATTGAAAATTCTAGATATCCTCTAAGCATTTAACTTATAGTTACCATAGATATTTTTTAAAATTTCGATCTGGTATTGCTAAAAAAGAAAATATTAAACTTATTTAATGTTTTCATTGTTTTATGTTATAACTCTTTTCCTTTTCCTACAATTCGATTTATCGATTTTCAAAATCGATTTCTGGAGGCGGTGGGCGTGGCATCCAAAAGTTGAAAGTCCGCATTCTGTGTTATGTTACCAGGTATCTGATAACCAAATTTGGTGATTCTAGCTTTTCTAGTATTCATAGAATTCGAAAAATTCGTTTTATAGAGGCGGTGGGCGGGGCATCCAAAAGTTGAAAATCCAACTTTTGCATGATATTGAAAAGAACCCTCCTACCAAATTTGCTGCTTTTAGCTCCTATTATTATTGAGTTATTTGCAATAAATCAAAAAACGCTTTTATCGATTTGCGTAGGTGGTTGTAGAATTTATGATGTTCTAAAAGTAGAATATATTTTCCAGTACTATTTTCTGAAAGAGTACAAAAATAAATTAAGGCGCTTATTTTGTATTATATAATTCTATAACAATTTAAATGTGTATGCCACTTAGCAAAGCTTAAATGCTGTGCCCAATTAGTGCCTAGTGCGGCCTAAACCACAGATATTTATAGTATTTATAGACAACACTGTGCCCGCAGCTGTCAGTTAGCATGGAAATGCCACGCCGGAATTTCATGTAAAATTAAATACTTTAAACTGACAACGCGCAAATGTGCTATAATTATGGTATGCGTTAATATAAATTTGAAATTAGATCATTAGCTTAAAATTGTGCAATTAAATGCAGGGAGCGAGCATGACGGACAAGGCCGCAGCAGCCAAAAGCGGCAGCAACAACAACAATGGGTGAAAATTAAGCGCTACTAAAATAAATAAATAATGAACAAACACACGGAAAATGAAGCATTTATAAAGCTGCTTATGGCGGACGATGATAATGAGCGTGAATGATAATGATGCTGCCGCCAGGCGTGTGTGAGAGTATGTGTGCGTGTGTGTGTGTGTGTGAGTGTCGTTGCAACATGACAATGCGCACAGAGAACAAAAGCGCACAGTGTGTGCAAGGGTATGTGTGTGAGTGTGTGTGTGCGTGTTGCAGGTGCATTAAATGCTATTACCAGCTCTGGTCCAGAAAGCAGCTCGCACTTGGCAACGTCCATTGTTAATAATTTTGAAACAAAAGGCCACACTAAAACAATAACTAAGCACGCAGTAAGTAGTAAGTAAGTAGATGACAATAGTGCACGCCAGGGGGCGTGGTCGCGGGCAGCAAGTCAATGTATATAGCTCTATGTAGCGACAGACCATAGAAAATAGACATAAAAAACGAAGCCGAATTAGTGAAGAAAAAGGGCATAAGCAGAGCGGGAAGAAGTGAAAAAAGAAGAAGAAAAAGAAGTAGAAGTAAAAAAGTAGTAGAAGAAATAGTAGCAGCGGCAAGCGACGCTGTGGCAGCAAATAAAATAAAATAAAACAAATATAATGAGATTTCGTGCGGAGGCAAAGAGCCAAAAGCATTGCATACTTATCGGCGCGCGGAGCAAGCAAGCTGCCTTGCGTGTATGTGTGCGCGTGTGTGTGTGTGTGTGCCAGCACAGCAGCTAAATTTATTTTAGTTTTAACTATTTGCGCGGCACAAACGCCAGGCGAGTGTGTGTGTGTGTGTGTGTGCGTGGTAAAGTATTTGACATTTACAAACAACACGCAGACACATACACACACACTCAAACACACACACACACACATACTTATTTTCACTTTTCAGCAGCACAAAGGACATTATAAATTACATACATATTTGTTGTTGTTGTTGTTGCCCGCTTTCTTTTATTTCTCTGTGCCATTGGCAAAAAAAGTTTAACAGGCTTTGTATCTCAGCGAGTGTCTGTCTGTCTATCTGTCTGTGTGTGTGGGTGTGTGTCTGCCTGCATATATATAGCTGCTGCTGTTGTTGTTGTTGCTGCTGCTGACGCTAGTTTCAATTTTTGTCGTCTCGAGGCCCTTGTTATTGTAATTGTACGAGTTTATGTGCTTTGCTATGCAAACTTAATTCCATTTCGCTGTTTATGTGCTTGCAGCCAAGTGCTTATGTACTTGTTCGACTTAAATGTGCCCGCATACAGGGTGCGCTTCCAAAAAAAAAAAAAAATGCAAATTGCAGACGTTTGCACACTGTGCGGCATTCAATGTGACCCATACAGGGTGTCTGGACTGCGCTAGATTTAAATGTGCGCTTAGTACAGGGTGTCAGCTGGAAGTTATATTAAATTTCAATAAAAATGCAGCTGATTGGGCTGTAAGAATTAAAAAAGTTAAAGTTCTGCATTTGATGTGGCATATACAGGGTGCCAGAATTGCATTACAGGGTGTAAGGTGAAAGCAATAATCCTTTTTAATAAATTTTGGCCTATTAGGCTGTAAAAATTTATAAAAATTATAGTTCAGCACACAGCTGTGTTTTGATTTAAATGTACGCATTATACAGGGTGCTATATTCATTTTTAATACATTTTGGCCTGATGGGCTGTAAAAAATTCAAAAAATAATAGCATTAAATGTGGTACAAATGTATACAGGGGGCCACAGCTGTGTTTTGATTTAAATGTACGCATTAAACAGGGTGTCAGATGGAAGCTATATTTATTTTTATTAAATTCACTTCATTAGGCTATTTATCTTTGTCTTAAATATATACAGCGTAACTGAGCTGCGACTGAGCTGTACGTTTAATACAGGGTGACTGCCAAAAACTATATTTGTTTAAAAACGATGCTTATTGGGCAGAAAGTTATACATTTTATCTTTCAAAAATTAAGGAAAAAACATAGTTCGGCATTAAATGTAGTCTATACAGGGTGCCTAAGCTGCATTGGTTACAAATTAATGCATTAAAAACGGTTATATCCCTTTTATTTTAAGAAACTTTGTTCAATATAAATGTAGTCTAAATATGGTCTATACTGGGTATCTAGGCTACTTTTCGTTACATATTTTCACATTGAAAGTTATTTCCATTTTGGCTTAAAGACCGCTATATACCAGAAATATTTTTAGTTGTTGACTTAAAATATGCCTAAATACAGGGTGTAGAGCATGCTACGCTGCAATTATTTGGTAACTTGGTGCACTTATGTGCTTTGCGCGCTGATTAAATGCAAAATGCAGCCTATTAGACTTTGTTTGACTTTAAATGTGGCATATACTGGGTGTCCGAATTGAAATGGTTATATTATAAAAGGTATTTGAAGTTGATTGCATTGCCTGCGTAAATACGCTCAAAGACAATAGCATTTGCATTTGTGTCAGTTAAGGGAGCTTAAGAACAGGGTGTCACGCGGTTCAGTCGACGCACACTTTGGCACAGTCTCCGTATTGTTTTTGGCTTTATTAAATCTAAATTGCTACCCATTAGACATTGTTAAACAGTGACTATGACACATACAGGGTGACTGAGCTGTTGGTTGCACATTCGTATTAAATAAGGGGTGCTTGACTTAGCTTTGCAGCATTAGAGTATAGAGCAAGTATTACAGCTGAGTGCAAATAAAAGAAACAGCATACAGGGTGCACTTTGGCTTATATAATGTGTAAAATGTTTGACATGATTTTGCTTATAATAATTGATTAATTAATTAATAATTTAATTTTTTTATTTAGCTTTAAACTTTATTTAAATAAAATTAATTTAATCGCAGCACCCTGTTTGCGGCAATCAAAGAAGCGACAGCAACAAAAACAACAAGCAGCAGCAGCAGCTTCAGCTACAGCTACAGCCGCGACGGCAGCGACAGCGGCAGCATCGTCAAGCACGAAAAAGTGGTCACCCCACACAGTCAAAAGTCTGCACGTCTGGACGCTTGGGCTGAAGGGACGGACGGGCGCTATTGCTGCTGTCGGCGTCGCTGTCGCTGCCGCGGCTGGCAGAGGGACTGTACCCCAGCGTGCTAGCAAACAACTAACACACGCACACACACACGTGCGCAGATAGATAGAGCGACAGAGAGAAAGAGAGAGTGGCATATATAGCAGAGAGAGAGCAGAGAGCAGAATTCGGTATGTACAGATGTACATATGGCGGCATATGGCAGCATTCCACGCGCTCACTCAATGGCAATCAGCAGCAGCAGAGCAAGTGGCAGCGGCAGAGGCAGAGAGCAGCAGCAGCGCTGCCAGCAGCAAAGTTTGAAGTTGCTGTTGACGTTGGCAGGCAGTAAAATTTCATACATTTTGGCAGCGCCACCCCAAAAGCAGCGGCAGCGACAGCATCAACACCCCGTAACCCCCTGCCCTTTGCAGTAAATCTTTTTTTTTTTTTTTTGGTCCAGGGTGGTTTGTGTGTGTGCCAGCAGCAGCGCGTCGCAGCAGCAGAGCGACGCCGGGACTATAAAAATGGATTTTTATTATGCGCTTGTTGTTGTTGTTGTTGCGCTCGTGTCTCTCTTTGTTTTTGCTGTTGTTGTTGCTGCTGTTATCTCTGTGGCAGCGCTCACTCTCACCTTGGCCATAGGTGCAGGCAGCGAAACTTTCGCTCAGCATCCGACAGCTGAAAGCTCAGCGCAGCTCAAAGCTTTGAGCTAAAGTTTGGCCCGGCTGCCGGCTCGAAGCTCGCAAAGTTTTAAAGTGATGCTGCAGCGTGAGTGGAATGAGCTCATAAAAGGAAAGCGCAATTAAATAAGTGAAGCATAAAAACAGGCGAAAAGTTGTAAATTGAGTTAAAGCATAATTTTTAAAATTATAATAATAATAAAATAATTTTTAAAATTAAAAATCAATTAAAAATCACATTTGAAATTTGAGTCAACTCAAGCGCCAGTCGCACTCAGCGAAAAAAACTCACTCGAGCAAAAGCTCTCGCGAGCGCGGCAGATGCTGCTCAAAATCGAAAGCCGGCAGCAACAGTCTGCCTTGCTGTTTGTGTGCGTGTCTGCGCTCAGCGCAAGCATATACAGCTGCATATGTATATATGTATATGTATGTATGCTTGCTATATACATGGGCAACTATGTAAAGAGCAGCTCGGGCCGGGCGGCAGCCACCCCCAAAAACAGCACAGGACACTGCTGGGATTAAGTCGCCGCTGCGAGCAGCGCAGCGCTCATGCATGAGTCATGTGTGTGTGTGTGTGTGTGTGAATCAGATGCTGGCTGCGTGAGTGTGTTATTTTGTTGTTGCCTTTGCCAGTTCTGTACATAAATCACAAGCAGAGAGAGAGCTGAAGCTGTCGCTGCCGCAGTCGCTGTCGCTGCCGCAGTCGCTGTCGCTGCCGCAGTCGCTGTCGCTGCTATTGAGGCTGTTTGCAGCTGCCGCTGCCGCTGCGGCTGCTGTAGTGTGCGTGTGCCGCCATTTGGAATTTTTCGAAATTGGGGTTCGCTACAACAAACGCAATTCGTAGTAGACGTTTAGGCGTCAACTAGTGCGCTTGGTGCTGCGCTTACACACGTAACACGCTCAGCGATTCCGGCTCCAGTGCCAGCTCCTGGCTGCCACTCACACACACGCACACACGCACAAACACTCATACACTAATACACTCGCACAGAGCAAGAGACACACTTGTACATGACAAATGGCTGGCAGACAAGGCAAGGCGCAGGGACGGGGGCGTGCCGCAGTGAAAGCAGGCAAAATCAGAACAAGGCAACACTGGACCAAGCCAAAACTGCACACAAAAGACCCGGACGGACGGACAGTTGGACAGTTAGTGGCACGCTGCACGCTACTGCGCTCGACTTGGCTTGACAATAATTAATTATAATTTTAGCTTAAAGCCGACACACACACACACACACACACAGACACCCACACACACACCTGCTGGCAACAAAACTGCAAACAATTAAAAGTGAAAACTTAGTGCAAATTTAAAAAAATAATCTAAAATAATTATTAATAAAAAAAACAAGTGTGTCAAAAAATGCAGCAAGCAGAAAAATTCCAAAAAAAAAAGAATTAAAAAAAATAAAATGTAATAATTGCAGTGCGCGTTTGAACGCTCTACTGGGTATGTACTTGATGTTGTAATGGAATACTACGTCTCTCTATGTCTGTCAATTTTTTGGTGTTGCCACTGTACACATAATTGCTGTCACTGTACTTCTCGTTGTTGTTGTTGTTGTTGATGTTGTTGTTGTATTGATGTTGTCACTCTTCTTGCAATAAAGTTGATCAAGCCCGATTTGAGAGGCACTGAAAGTCGTTATCATGTCAAATGACAAAGCAAAAGAGTGAGTATACGCTACAATATATATATATATACTATATGATCTGATAAAAAAAAATATGTTGGCTGCATACGCTGGAAGTCGTTAGTTATTATTTGGTGGCTTATTCAGTGGCTTATGAAATTTTTATATTTAAAATAAAAAGTATAAATCTATATTATATTTAATTTTTTTTAAATATAATTTTTATTATTTTGAGCTTTTTTCATATTAAGAAATAACAAAATTTGTCAAGTCTTATTAATAGTAGATTATTAATAATTGCAAAAAATCCATTTAATCAATATTAGTTTGTTAAATAATTGAAAATGGCTTTAGAGTAAAGTTTAAAGTAAATACAAAAATTTTACAATCCTAAATTAATTGAAAATATATTTAAAGTTTTAAAAAGTTTAAAAATTGCAATTTTTTATATAGCAAATTATTTGTTAGCATTGTTAAAGATTGAAATTACAAACGAGAATTATTTTTTTGAAACATTTTCAATTTGTATAGCCCATAAAAATAATTTCTATACTAATTTGATATCCAGAAAATGTCTATATAATTCAATAATCGAATTTAAACTTATTATAAAAAGTTTGCAATATACATAATTCATCCAAATAAATTATTCTATAGATACAAAATTTTGAGTTTCTACAAATAAAAATCCTTTGCTAGAATTTTTAAAATTAAAAAGAAATGCAACTTTATAATCAAATTGATGCCACTAAAAATTTGTAGCTATTTAAAATAAGAAAATTTAACGACAATTTCAAAAAATATAAAAAAAAAAATAGAAAATAATACAAATTTTAAATCAAACTAGTTCTTTTAATTTAAAAAAATCAACTACACGTTCAGGAATTAAAAAAATTCAAATATTTAAACATTTAAAAAATAATGCAAATTTATAATCAAACGTACGGCTTATAAAATTCGTAAATCAGTCATATAAAAAAGTTTTAACTTATATTTTAAAATTATTTCAATTAATTAAAAAAAAAGTTCAACATTTATTTTAAAAATTAAAAAAACAATTTCAATTAATAATCTAAAAAATTTTTATAATACCCCATAAGAAAAAATACTTAGTTTTTATCTTGCAAATGCTGGCCAAACCCTTAATTGGGTTTTGCTTTGGACCAATGCTCAAGACATGAGAACGAGGTTTTCTTACCAAAATCCCCCACAGAACGGAAACATAAAGCGAACTTTTGCGACTAATAAATAAGTTAGCGAGCGCCTGCCTTTGGGCCTTCGTGAGTTGCCAAAATTCGGCAGATTCTCTTTGTGCACGCGAGCAGTGTGTGCGAGAGTGTGTGTGTGGGTGTGTGTGTGTGGGCGTATGGCTGACTATCAAACACACACACACAGCAGTTCTCTGGACAGCAGCCATTGCGGGCCAGCTGTGTGCGTGCCTGTGTCCATGTGCATGTACGTGTACGTGTTTGTGTCCGTGTCGGCGTACGTGTCGTTGTCTGTGTGTGTGTGTGTGTGTGTGTGTGTGTGCGTGTGCCTGTGTTGATGGCGGGTGCTGTCGTAAAATCGAGTTCATCGTGAATTCGAAACGAGCACTGCGAATCTGAAGCACAGACAAGCAGCAGGCAAACAGCACACCAACACACACACATCAACACACACACACACACACACACACAGAGAGGGACGAGTGTCATGCGTCGTACGCGATGTCAAGGACCGCACCCAAAAATACTTTTTTTTTTCGCCCGCTCGCTAAGGCTGCTCCGATGAGGTGCCGGGGGAACGGAAGGATGCTGCAAGATGATTTGTAGCAGCAGCAGCAGCAGTGTGTGTGTGTGTGTGTGTGTGTGTGTGTGTGTGTACATATGCGGGCATTAATGGCAGGTTGTTGTTGTTGATGTTCTTGTTAGGTGCGCGGAAGGAAATGACATTTTTATGTCTCGCTCTCACTCTCCCTTTTCCTCTTGCTCTCTAGCCTCTGCTTGGTCCGTGGCATTACGCGAAAAATGTTGGAACGTGCTTTGCATAGAGCAGACTCTGCCGGGGTTTCTTTTTTGTCTCTTTATTGCGAATTAAGTTGCCAGTTGCGTCTTCTTTATCTTTTACGCTTCGCTGGCGTCAGAAATTTGTTAGCTGAGTTTTAGCCGTCTTTTTTTTGTCGTAGTCTGCGTTATTTTTTTTTAGCCCCCAGCATTACCCCACTCATTTCTTTTCTTTCCTTTATTCGGCGTTCTTTTCAATGCTCGGCGAGTAGATTTTTTTCGCCCAACTTCCATAAAGTTTTTCCTTAGACTTGGTTTGCTTTTTTGTGCGCTGAAAAGAAATTCAAAAGCAGTACCATGTTATTTATGGAACGGAATTTCTAGTATATATTTATAGTCTATAGTATAGTCGCAACATTATTCTCTATGTTCTTACTGCAAAAGTTTTCAAGATATTTAATTCTTTGTAATAATACAATAGAATTCAGCTGTATATTTCTTAATATTTTAATATTTTCAATATATTTTAATTATATGTTTGCAATAATAGAAATGTGCAAAACTTTCCAAGGGATATTAGTAATAAGTTTTAGAACAGCCTTTTCAGCTTATTCCGAATTTTTAGTAATATTTTAAGTGTATTATTATCTGCACATTTATTTTTATTTTATTTGAAAGGTAAATTGCAAAAAAAATGTAACGATTATATTTCTCAAATAATTATTTCTTCGCCTTACTGAAAGAATACTCTTTACATAAATGTTTATAATATTTCAAAGATATATAGAAAGGAAAAGAATTACTTCGACATATTTAATGGAACTGATTTTTTTGTTGAGTATTTCAAGTATGTAATTGATTGCATATTTTATTTTTTTTGTTTGAAAGGAAAACTGTAAAAAAAGAAATAATAATATTTGAAAAATTATTTCTTCATATAAACTGAAATTTATTCTTTTTTCACAGAGTTTAATAACATTTAAAATACATTTGTATTATCTCTTTTGTAATATTTTTGTTTTTTAATTTGCATTATTTTTTTGAGGTTGGTAACTATCTACAAATTTATTTTTATTTTCTTAAAAGGTTTTTAGGCAACATAGCAAGAAAAAGAAAGCATAGTAATTTCCAAAAATGACTTCTTCTGCTATACTAAAATTGAATCTCTTTCCTCAAAAACACATAAAACACTGCTACGCCGTACTTAAACGCGATTCCAAGTTTAATTACGGCAACTAGTTGACATCAAAAGGTAGCAGACACTATATATACATATATCTCGCCAGCTCAGTGTCCTTAAGCACACAGCCCTGACATCTGTGGGCCACAAGACAGTACAAACGGCAAGGGGCAGCGGGGAGGGGAAAGTAAAATCTATAAAAAGGTGCTACGACCTCTAACACTTTCATCTTCTTTGTAAGCAAATAAACTGCCTTTCGTTGGCTTTTCTTTTCGCTGTCAGGCGCACTCCCTCGCACACTGTCTACCTACCTCTCTCTCTCTCTCTCTCTCTCTTTTTCTCTCTGGAAGCGTAGAAACCATTGACATTAAAATCATGTTTAAGTGCTCATATGAGGGCAACCCGACAGCTATGGGAGCAGCAACAACAAGCACAGCAGCAACAACATGAGCAACAGCAACAACAGCAACAGAAACAACAACAACAACAACAACAGCTAATTGCCAGCCATTGAGACAGCTTCGCTGTGGGATATGCAAGCACAGGCGCAGCCTGCGAACAGGACACCATTTGCATCTCTCTCGCTCTCTCTCTCTCTCTCTTTCTCTGTCTCTGTGTGTGTGCATGTGTGTGCGTTTGAGTGTGTTGAAGTCTTCATAAAAGCCACAAGAGAGCAGGCATAAAATTTCTATGGCACATCAGCCGCTCGTAAAGCAAAGCTAAACAGCGACACAGGCAGGGGTCACAGCCGCTCACTGAGCGAAAATTCCTAGCTAATTAGAGCTCATCAAACCCAACAGCAGCGCGTTAAAGCGAATTAGTATAGAAGCTGCATATACGTATAGAATAATATAAAAATAGTTTTAACATATCAAAAATATGAAATTCTAAAACTATTTTTATTTTTTTGACATTTATTCGTACAGAGTAAGAGTAAAAGTTATAGAAAAAACGGAAAAATTGCTTTTACCATCGAAATAAAAGTTATGGAAGCTTATTTTCCAGTCTTTTATTATTATTGCAGCCATCTGGTTGTCATAAATTGATATTAAAATGGTTTGAATGAATTATTAAAAAAAAAAATATAGCAATTAGTGGTAAATGTACAAATTTTCCATGGGCTACACTATTTATAGTCTTCTAGAATAAAACTTTCTTTTTGTGAAAATTTCAGAAATATTTTTCCTATTTTATCTATATTTAGAGTATAATATAGTACATAGACTTAAAAAAGTCCTTTCAATGAACTTTCAAAAAGACTTTCCCTTTATGAAAATTTATTAAATATAATAAACTGTTAAAAGTGTGCTCAAATTCCTGCAATTTTATTTCTGTTAAGATTTTCTTTTTATGAAAATTTTCTAAAAAAATTGCACTAGACTGGGTTTATGTTATTTATAGTATTAATAATATAATACAAATTCTTTCAATGAATTTTCTAAAAGACTTTCTCAGAAAGTTTCCCACGTGTTTTCAACATATGTTACTGATAATTTACTATATTAATATTTCTAATAATATATTATAATTAAATATATATATTATTATATATATATATATTATTATAATATATAATATATAATATATAATATATAATATATAATATATAATATATAATATATAATATATAATATATAATATCTATTACATATAAAATAATTGAAAGGTTCTTAGTAGTCTACCAAATTTCTTAATGTCAGAACTTTCTCCCAGTGTACTTTGCTGGGCTATTTGCATGCTACTTATGCACACTTTGGACTTGAATGTGTCTGTGTATGCGACGCGTCATTTGCCAACTCGAGATGTGAGAGAATTGCTCGAGCTGCATAGTATATTTGTATTTTTATAGCCGCTGTCTGTGTGTGTGTGAGTGTCAGCCGGCTGGCAATCGATAAAAAGACGACTTGACAGTAGAAATTTAAATAGCAACAATGTGGCGCAATAAAATCAATAGACTCAGCAACGGATGCGACTTCTGTTTCAGCCAGAGCCACAGGCACAGCCACAGCCTCAGCGTCAGCCTCGACCCCAGCTGCTTGGCATGAGCCATTTCCCCTTTCCCTCCCTCGACTGACAGCTGCTGATTTCATGCAATTTTTATGAACGCCTCAGCTCGAATTCTGGGCCTTTGTTCGGGCCGCTGCAGTTGGCTGCATTGTTGCCAGTTTTTGGGCGCCAGTGGCCGTCGCAAATGTGTGTCACGGGCCAAAGGACTCGTTGTCCATGGCTTTCATTCTCTATTCAATTGGCAGTTGTGCGTCGTCGGTCCGTCAGTCCGTCAGTCCCACTGGGCTCCGATCAGCTGCTGTCGATGTTGACAACGGAGTGCGTTATCCCTTGCGCCCTTTTGTTGTGCTGCCTCCCCAGAAGATGCATGCCACAGCTGACTTTGCTGCGCCATCCCATCCCTGCCTCTGCTGTTTTCCTCCCTGCTTTTCTTTTTCTCTTCTTTGCTGTGCATTTTCCAGATGCGATTTTCGCCTTTGATCGAAAATTTACAGTTGTCCCAAAATTTGATAGTCTGGCGGGGGAAAAATAAAAAAATTAATATGGTTTATTGGCTTGAATGAATATTTTAGGGTTTAAAATAAGGAAATATTATGTATGATATAGTGGAATATGGTGGATTTATTTTTGAGTCTAGCAATTTTTAAGGGATAGACATATTTTATTATGTAGCTTATTTAATACTTTTTTCTATGTTTTGAGATTTTAGCATATCATTTGCAATATAGCAACAAGATAAAAATATTTATTATAAACAGCTTTGAAATACTATAAAATATTTTCTTAAATTTTACTAATTTATCAGTTTATTGGCAATTATTTGTAAATTGGTAATACATACAAAGAAATTGAAAGTACAAATTAAACGCTTAGATTCTTTTTTCTCTAACCAATGCTAATAATAAAATAATAATCAGTTCATTATTTTATGATTTTTTAGGATATCAAGCTCAAAATTCTAAGATTTGTTTAAATTATGTGCAGAATTAATATTTCAGATTTAGTTTTAATATGATGTCGAGAATTCTTAGAATGTTTTGGATTTTTTCGTTGAATTCAATTGTGTGAATCAAAAATGTCAGAATGTCAGAACAAAAATGCCAATTTTTGAGAAACTACTTTTTATTTTCTTTCTTTTTATTTTTAAGGCTTCAAATTCTTTTTCATTAATTTTCAGTAGAAATCTAAATCAGTGCAAAAATGTTTAAAAACTTACTTTTAATTTTCTTTAAGGAAACAAATAGTTTCTATTAAATTTAACTAATAATAAATGAACTCAATATTTAATTCCAGTCCTCAATTTTTTTTTTTCAAACTTTAGATAACAAATAAATCGTTATACACATTATTCACTATCATTTCTTTATATCCTTATATAAAAATTATTCAATATACAATTGTATATATATGTTTTTTTTTTTAAATTTCATATAACCATTAAGTCAACCTTATCATTAGATTTTTTATATCAATCGAGATTTCAAACAATTCGAGTTTGACTTGAATAAAAAAAAGAAGTTGACGAAAACATCAGCAATTGCAATCTAAGCGAATGATATGCACCGTTAGCCTGCAGCTCAATGCGAGTAAAGGAGTGCGAGAGGGAAAAATAGAGAGAGAGAGAGAGAGAGAGAGAGAGAGAAATCAGAGTTCCATTGATAAAAACGCGCGCGCATAAACAGGATATAAAAATGCATTTGCAACGCCGTAAACGCCAGCAACAAAGGAACACACACACACGCACACACACATAGACAGACACACGCACGAGCACACACAATCGTAAAATCAGCAAGGATAACAATAACAAGCAGCAGCAGCGGGCGCACGCTCTTAAGCCAATGTACGTTTTAGTTGTGTGTGTGTGAGTGTATGTGTGTGTGTGTGTGCCAGCTGCCTGGCAGCCAAGCAAACCGGATTTCGTGCTCTCGGGCGAGGGAGAGCGCGAGCAAGAGGAAGAGCGCGCTCGCACCTATCCCGGGATCAACCCCTAAATAGGTGGGATCGAGCGAGTACTTAAGGTCCTCGTCGGGATGCGAGTTTCGTAGTGCAGTTCGATCGCGACGCTGGCGAGGATCACAGCTCCCAAGACCTCGATGCTAATACGCTAAAATAAAAACCGGTTCGTGTACGGTTCGGTATGGGTCAATGGCTTGACTCACTCTCTGCGGCTACTTAGGGCGAAGGATTCGCTCGCCTCTACGACAATAACAAACAACAGCAACAGGAATGAAAACATTGTCATCGTCTTCTTCTACTGCTCCATCAGCTGTGCTCATCGCATCGTATTACCCAAGTTTCCAGTTCTGTGAACTTGGAACTTGGAACTCGTGACGTCGTTTGGTACGTTTTTCTCCTGGTATCCACTGTAGGCCTCTATGTAATTTGACCATAAGGCACGCGGTGAATGCCAAGAGCGAACGAAACTCTACAAATGAAAGCCACAAACAAACGACGTAAATTTGAAAGTGCAACGAAAATCTGAAAACAAATATAATAAATAAATAAATATACATATAACAAAATCTAAAAATAAATATAATAAATAAATAAATATACATATAACAAAATCTAAAAATAAATATAATAAATAAATAAATACACATATGTAAATACACAAATACACAAAGTAATCGAGTTTTGAGTAACTTGTGAAAGTGCTGCTAAAATAAAATACAATATTATATAAATTTCAACTATTTCCCCATATAAATTTGGAAAATTGCATGAATTAAAGGTAAGTAAATTTACAAAAGCCCACGACAGACTGAATTTTATATAAAGGAAATTTGAAAATTGCTCAAAAGATTTGTGTTGCTCAGAAAATTAAATAATACTTTGTGAGATTTTAGAAAATAAAAAAAGTCGAAATACATTTTCTTAAGCAAATATGGGTTGAAAATTTTAATATAGTTACATAATTTTGGAATTATATATATATATACAGAATTTCAAGTTGAAATCTCAGAAAAAAATATGTTTCAATGCAGGAGAAAAATATATATTGAACTTATAAAATATAAACTTTCAATTAAAAATCATTAATATCTAAAAAATACGCAAAACAGGCCAACATAATACTTTTTATTTGTTTTAACAATAAGAAGAAAATTAAAAGATACATTGAAGAAATATAAAAATATATTTATATAGGTCGGAAATAAAAAAATAACAGTTCGTTGAAAAGATATATAAAATAAGAGAAATCTAGAAAATTGTTGTAGTTGTTAGAAAAACATAAAAAGATACATTGAAGAATTATAAGAAGAATTATAAGAAATAAAAATATAATAGTTGAGTAAAAAGATATATAAAATAAGAGAAACTTAGAAAGTTATTATAACTGTTGGAAGCAATTAAAATTTATACATTAAAAAGATATATATATATATAGGTCGGAAATTCAATTTTAACAGTTTCATGAAAAGTTATATAAAATAAGAAAAACTACACAAGTTGGTGGAGTTTCATTTTAAGCCTAAAGAAAACAGAGATTACAGCTTGATACTAAGTAAAATTTCTAAGAAAAACTTTGCTCAACTTTGTCATTAAGAAGCTCCACTGAAAGAGGCACTTGCCGCTAAGCTTATTAAAATAGCTAAAATAACTCGACGGATGCCGTCTAAAATATGTCAATAAGCCGTAAAAAGAAGAGGAAGATTATAATTTCTTTGGCGGAAATTAATTTAACGTCAGCAACATGCAAAGCCCTTGCACAAATATGCATTAGCCGAGGCTTAGTGCAGCTGCCGAAGACGCGAGGAGAGCGAGAGAGAGAGAGTGAGAGAGAGCATAAGATGGCGGATGGGCTGGGATGAGCACAAGGCCAGCGGAAGCGGAAATGGGCCGCAGCCCTTCGTCACCTCGTAAAGAAAAGGCAGCGACGCGCGATACGACGCAACGAGGCAGGCAGCCAGGCAGGCAGTCAGCCAACCGGGCTGTGGCTGTGTCTGTTGGCCTGGCCCCGTTGACAAAGGAAAATTATATGCCGGCTAAACGAAGGCAACAAGAACAAGTTACTAAGTAGAAAATTGCAATATACGAGTATCTGACATTTAAGTGCAGCTACGAAATTGCAGAAGGTAAAGCGTGCCTGGGAATTTAATATCAACATAAATATTTGAGCAGGGCTGACGAGGAGTAACACGCAAAATCTCAGAGATAGCAGAATGCATCTAAATATGCAAGCAGCAAGCAGCAAAACGAGAAAAGCGAAGACAAAACTAAATAAATGTTGGCATGACTTTGAGATACTTTAGAGTGATAGCTATTTTCATTAAAGTTTGGGGAATTTCAAATTGTGCTTGGAGCTGCTAACAGCGATCAGATTGGACAGCCTGCTGAGGAATCTAGGAATATAGAAAGATGTTTAAGAAAAATAACTAATAGATTAAAGAAAAAGGAAAGTCAATTCTCGAGCTAAAATATAAAACTTAAATTGTTTACTTACCGAAATCTAAAAATTTCTAGAAATACTTATGACAGAAAGGAAACTATTAAGTTGGACAATTTTCAATGATTGAGAAAAAACAATTTATATAAATAAAATAAATAAATAAACAAAAAAATGTGTATATAAAAAAGTATTAAAACAATGAATAATTATGGAATCTAAACGCTTTTACAATTATATTCTAAAAAATATTGAAAACAAAAAAAATAAATAAATAAAAATAATAAAATAATCAAACTTCTAAAAGAAGCAAATAAATAAAAATTGCAAAATAAGTATTGAAACCCTTAAAATGGTTGCCTCTAACCAAATCAAATAATAAATTCGTACAATGAAAATATAAAAATATTTTGTAAAATAAAAAAATGTATAATCAAATGAAAAAAAAATATTAAAACTTTGAAAAATGTTAAAATCAAAAATTAAAAGTTGACAATTAAAAAATACTATAATTTTGGGTTGAAAAAACTTAAATTGAAATCGAGGTTACTATCAGCTTTGTATACCCCAAAGCGTAATCTTATTTACAGGGTATGCGAAATGCAAAAATAATGTGCACTTGTTTGCCAAAGTGCTGGGCTGCAGCTGCGACACATGAGCTACGCTGGACGAGTACAAGAACTTGTGGGCGTGGCCGGCTGACAATATTAGTCGCAGCATCCAACACTTGTGTACGTGTGTACACAGACACTCACACACTGTTTGTGCACTTCGTTTTTTTTTCGCTCGAGTTTTTCGCTTTTTCTTGCGCTTTTCTACGCGCTTCTCAAAGCGCCTCAGCCCTGCAGCTTTGTTGCTACTGCTGCCGCTTTGGCATGCAAATTTGTTTGCATGAAAATGAAGGCAGTTGCCCAGAGCCACCACCCTACCCCCTTTCCACTTGCTTTCCTGCTGCTTCCCTTGGGCATTGGGGCGTATGCGTTTTGCATTTCGCATATGCATAAAGTGTACAGCGCGAGGCTGTGCAAGACGCCTGGGGGCAGTCAACCATGGCATTCCTTTGTGCGGGTGTATTTTACGCACACACACACACACACACTCGTGCCGGATTTTGGTGGCAATAAACGCAAAACTTAATAACTGTTCAATGCAGATTACTGGATGGATGAAAGGTCCTTGTGGGCAGGGCGAACATTTGCGCACAATGTTTGCCTTTTTCTTATGCAAATTTCGCACAGAACTTGCAACTCGCAAGTGCTTGTGGTTGCCACATCCTTTGCATATCTATGCAGAGTGTGTCAGTGTGTGTGTGTGTGTGTGTGTGGCTGGTGGCAAGGGCAGCACAACATTTTGATTGGCATTTGCATAAGCAGTTCAATGCGATTGCACGCTGTGGTAAGCCCCGCAGACCCCTGCACATTTTTGCGCCGTTACAGGTTGATGCCACAAAAGCGCATATGTTGCAGCTGCGAATGTGCTCATAATCGAGGCACACACACACACATCACACACACACTTGTTATATAGATCCAATCGGGCATAGTTATGGCCGTTTATGAATGCCGCCGGCAGCACGACGAGGTCATTTGATTTGTTCATGCATGAAAATGCTCGCATGGCACTGGCAAAAGCGGAAATTGAAAATATATAAATCTTGTACAAACACACACGCACACATATTTGTGTGTCCACACACATAGGATATTGCATTTCTCAGCCTCTGCCTCGTTCAAACGATAATTATGCAACTACCCAAATTGCACAGTTATTACTCTGCCTCGGACAGGGCTAACGGGAGTGGCTACTGTAGTACCAAATATATACTTGCTTAAACAGTTTAAACCTCAAGCGTCTGGTTTATTAATTTGCTGCACAAAACAGTTTATAAATTTTGATTTATTTTGAGAGGTAATGGAGAACTTAATAATATGTAATGCTCTATCGTGTTATATCAAAATCTCAGAAATAATTAACAACAGCATAATTGAAGCTATCTCAAGATAAAGAGCACAGATAGTACTCGGAAAACAATTTTAGAGATTTTGAGTAACAGCCAGAAGATTAGCCAGAGACAGTCGGAAATTATTTCAAACTGCTCAGGTCACTTTGCGGCCTCTTTAATCTTTAGAGTCTATGCAGAGTAAGGGATTTGCCGCAAAAGTAGCTTACAAAGGATTTCCGCAGAGTTTTTGAGTGTTTTGAAAAGGTTCTGTTAGATAGAGAGAGAGAGACAAAAGTATATTAGGGCTGTAATTCATAAATGTGTCAAGCCTCCCCAAAATTGGCAAAATAAAATTCAAAGGAAAATTGTTTAGTTTTTTTTTCTACAAATAGAAGCATTGTATTTATAATTTATTATTAAAATATTAATATTAATTATTTTAAAAACAAAATTCTTTATCGACTCTTTTTATGCTAACTAAAAAATTTTAAAATGTATATGTATTTAAAAAATTTATAATTTTTTGCTTGAGAGAAGCATTAATAATTTAAAAAAAACGGATACGCTTTGTTCTATAGAGGGAAAAAATACAAGCAAATCTCATAAACTAATACAAATTTTTAAATTTTAATATATATTTATATTTTATAAATCTGTAACTATTTGCGAATATATGGAAGTTATTCTAACTGATTGAGAAGCTTTTAAAATTAAAAAAAAAGTCGGATACTATATACTATTTATTTTATAGCCTATATATCTCTGAAGACCAGTCGATGACTTCCCTCTAATTCCCGCAAATATCTGACATTTATTGATTTGATTAGGTTATTAAAACTAAAAAAAAAATGTTTAAAATTTTTTAGAGAAACTGATAAATATAAGAATATCTTATATATCTTATTTTTTTTTAATGAATTTACAACAAAAATATCCTTATGGATTCGTATGATTGACTTCCCTTTGATTTCTGCAAGTATCTAGCATTTATTTATTTAATTTGATTATGAGGCTATTAAAATTAAAAAAAAATGTTTAACATTATTTTGGAGAAACAGATAAATATATAAATATCTTTTATACTAATACTTATTCAAACTTGTTTATTTGGATATATTTTCAATGAATTTAGAGCTCATATCTCGTTATAGACCATTCGTATGCGTGACTTCCCTTTGATTTCTGCAAATATCTGGCATTTATTCCTGCTGATTGAGAGGCTTTTAAAAGGCTGCTGCTGCGCATGGGGATTCAGCTAAATTTGGATGTGAACGTGTTCCCAGATAAACGCACTCAGCGGCAATTGGTAGCAGCGTAATCCATCGTGGGCGTAGCAGGGGGAAGACTGAGGCAGGCTCGGGGAAGAGCAAAACGCAAGCTAAGCACAAGACTTGGCAAAATATTAAGCACGAACATGAACATAAATCCCCGAGTGTTCAGTTCGCTCGTCTAATACAAAGTGTGGCCCAATGTGATGAGGGGCATTTGGAGAAAGAGAATGTGGATGTAGAAGAGAAAGGGATGAGGGTGAGCAGAAAAACAGTAGAAGGAAAAGCATCTGCAGCAGAGTTTTCCATTTTCGCAATAATAAATCTGTGCATGCAATGAAATGTAACACGAGATATTGAATTGAATGCCGACTGAGGACTGAGTGGGGAAAGAGACGGCGGGGTGTGGGCTTGAGGGGTCGCAGCGGGTTCGGGGTTAGGCCAAACCAGGCCAGTGTTGCTGTGTGATAAAGAAAAGTGGCAGCAAATGCGGAAGAATAATGCGACAGCACGAACAAGAGACGGCGGCGTGGCAGGCAGTTGAGCGCAAGGGCCCGGAGGGGAGGCGAATGCATTACAATGGCAAAAAAATATAGGCTGACACAGAAAGAGAGCATGAGAGTGCCAAAGGGAGATAGAGAGAGAGAGAGAGGGAGAGCGAGAGATACAAAGAGAGAGAGAAAGAACGAGCAGCCAGACATGCTACAATTGAGACAATGCAACGCCCGCAACACGGAACAAGAACAATTGCAATGCGGCAACTAATATTTTATGCGTAAGCGCCACACAGATATGGACACATCTGCGAGGGGCGCTCAATGAGTAGTGGAAATGGTATTAATATTAGTAATGGTTGTGTATTCAGTTGGGGTAGCTGATGTAGGTCGAGGCATGATGTGTTTGTAAATAGTTAGAGTTGGGGGTAGCTGATGCAGGTCGAGGCATGATGTGTTTATAGAAAGGTGTAGTTGTGGGTAGCTGAAGTAGGTCGAGGTTTGCTACAAGTTTTAATTTAGGTTTAAGCTAGTCCAAATTGTAAACTAAATAATATTGAAAGTAAAGGTTTCTAATTAAAAGAAACATAAAAAATCATATAATAAATTAAATTAAAGAAATGTTAATTTTTTAAATTAATTAATTAATTAATTTTATATGTTCATTATATAATAAAGACGTCCCTGTAAATAACAAATGTCTTGTTATTTTAAAACTCTAGAATAAATATATATATGATTTTCATAAATCTCTAAAAAGCTACTAATTGATAAATTAATTATTAAATGAATTTTATGTACATTATTTTTTATAATTTCAACTAATTTTTTATCATAATTTTCAACTGATATACGATTTATATAAATATTGTAGAACTTAATAATATTAAAAATAATAAAAGCTAATAAAAAGCATCATTACAGTGTGGCATCATTTGCAGACTATTGCTGTAACGCATATCACACTCGAGGTATGATATGTTTATAGAAACGTGAAATATACAGCATGGTGTTAATCTTTGTAATAATACAATAAGCAGAAGGAATGATTTCTTTGATTTGTGGTATCAGGAGGATCTACATACACATATGTCTTTTTTCATAGAGTAAATGGTTTCTATAAACATTTACAAACAAACATTACAAACTCTAAAGGCTTGCTAACAGAAACGACTCTATATTATTTAAATAATTGATAATTAATAAATTAATTTAATAATAATAATTCAATTATATATTCAAAATCAAGCTTACATTAGAAATACTTAAACGATAGTTATAAAAAAAGTCTTAATGATAGTTATAATTGTAAGTATTACCATAATCTTAACAATAGTTAAAACTATTATTAGAAAAATAATCTGAACGATAGCTATAACGATAGTCTTGCATAGCATAAATTAAACTACTTCCCCTGCGATAGTTTCAGTCACGCTCCCAGCACTAACTCCGCTGAAGTTGCTTTGAGTCTAACCACAACTGACTGCGTTAGGGTATTTAAGCAGCGTCACGTGCCACTTTCTTGGCTCTTCTTTTCTTGTGGCTGCAGCAGCTTTTTTCCGTCTGTCTGTCTATCTCTCTCGGTGTTGCTCTTTGTCTCTCTTAACATGCTTGCGGAATTTTCCATTAAGGGAATTAGTTGGAGAGCAACAGCAACGGCAAGAAGAACAACAGCAGCGCGAAGACGGCGACAAAATGGCACAGCACCAGTGCACGAGTGCACGAGTGCACGAGTGTGTGCACATACTTATAAGTGAGACTGTAAGCAGAGCATATAGCCAGCTATATGTGTGACTGAGCAGCAGGTCGGTCTACTGCGGCAATGTGCTGATTTATAGAAGGTGACAGTTGTGGGCACCGAATGATAACAAGCTTCCCTACCCGTGCCACAGCTTCCAGCTCTCAGGGGGGAAATGCTATCAAATGTTGCTGCTGCGGGATGGCAGGGAAAACTGCCAGCCAGAGCCAGAGATTCTCCTTCAGTGGATTGCAATTGCAGGCGTTACGGCTCGCCCCGCCCCTTGCCGCCTGGCAAGTGTCTCCTCGAGTCTGTTGTAACAGCTGCAAGTGATGTGCATGAAAAGTGGTTTTTCGTACGCCGTACTAGAAGAACACAGCCCCGTCCGGGAAATGGAAAATTCGTCGTTTTGCTATAAATTAAAGTGTTGTCAGCATCGCCTCCTCGTGCCACATGTGGCATTTCGGGCAAAAGTTCACGCTGAAATTTATTATATATTTTTATTACAAAGAATATTTTTCACTCGGCAGGAAGTGAGAAAAGGCAACAAAGGAAGGAAGCAGAAGCCAGGCAAAGCGAAAGAATATGAAATAAATTTCAAGAGGAAAATGCTCGCACTATTCTCTGGTCGACCTTAAGCGGATTTGCGGGCTAATGCCGATTCGTTAATGCGGTTACAACTTTCACTGCACCGCACTCAATTTCAGCCTTGACTCAATGAAATATTTATGCAGTAATTGCTTAATAACAACAGAGTTTTCCCAATCACCTGCCAGGGAAAAGTGCAGTGCAAAACTTTTGTGGCAGCCCAGACACGCGCCAGTGGGGGAAATGAATTTATTAAAATCGAACAAACTAACAAAGGGGAAATTGCAACAACAGGGCCAGCTTTGTGGCAGTTTTTGCGCCAGCATTTGGCGGAAATTAAACAATTTCAATTTGGTTAATTGCCTTTCAAACGCAACGCGGAAAACTGCTGCAAAAATCACTTGATTGAATTAAATTGCGTGTGAGCGTGGAAAAAAGTGAAATTCGCCATGTTGGCGTTGGAAAAACTGGAGCTTACGCGATTATGAAACGTTTTGCACACACTTTTCCGATTCTCTTTTCGGGCTCTAAAAAGTGCCTCAATTAAATTTTGCTGCGGCCTAATGAGCCCGATAGGACGCCCGCTTCTGGTCTGCTTTTAACAGCCAATGGGCCAATGGGATTGGATACGCTTTGGCTAGCCTAGGCTAGGCAAGGTTAGCCATAGAAGGGGGGGCCAACGAAAGCAACTGAAAGCGTAGTCGGCAAAAATTGCCAACGCTGCAGTTCAGCGTTGGCCCCCAAGACCCGGACTACAAGCCGGATCCGGATCCGGGCAGCCATGTTGATTTCATTTCATTTAGTGGCATTGCAAGCATTCCTTGTTTTTGTTGCTGCTGTTGCTATACGTGAAATTCTCGTTTTGTCTTTGTCTCTCCGTGACTGTTGTCTGCTTTTGTGTGTGACCTGTGTGTGTGTGTGTGTTTTTGCTGTTGCCTGGCTACGCCAACGCGAGCATATTCCGCGCAATGGCCGCCGACGCATTGGCGTTTTCCAATGGCGTCTGCCTGGCCATTAGTATAACACGAACGCAACAAAAACAATTGAAGACGGAACAAACTGAAGCGGAAGTCGAACTTTTCTATGCTCTATTGAGTTTTATAACGGGAAATTAAAGAAAACAACCCAAAGTACATGAGCTCGAAATAAGGCAAGCTTTTTTCTTAGTAAGGAATAAAAAGTTTGAGAGAAAATGGAAATAATAAACATAACTTAAAATAAATATTGGTTTTGGATTAAATAATATTTAGCGGCGGAAATTAATTACATTAATTATTAATACAAATAAAAAAAAAAATAAAAAATTTCCAAATATCAGTTTTCAATTATTTTCTTATATTTTTGTATTAATTCAGCAATTATATATATGAAAGGTTATTTATTATAACATGTGCAAAATGCTTAAAGTATTATAAGGAGCGTTTAATTTTCTATCGATCAGTTCTCAATGATACTATCGTATTTTAATATTTAATACGATAGTATTATATATACGGAATAATTTTCAAAAAAAAAATATTTTTTTAAATTTCTATAACTTCTTTAGATAGAGCTCGGAATTTTTCCCTCTTTAATGTTTATATAAATCTATGAAATGTATTAAAAAAAAATTTTTTATTGCTTTAGTAGTCTGGCTTTTATTTTTTTACGTTTTCAATTTACGTTCCGATTTTTTTGTTAGCCTTTTTTAAAATTTTTTCAGTCATACCTTAGCATATTTTCTCCGCTTCATGAATTTATTTATATAATCATATTATACTTTGCTTTGTTATTAAAATTATTAAGCTGAATACATTTTTAAAAAATTTCTGAAAATTTTACAAAAACAATGTAGAAGTTTATATAATTTTGAAATTTTCAAAAATTTTTAATTTTTCAGATTTCTATAAATTCTCTTTTCTTTTACAAATACCTTAAGCAAGTCAACATGGTCAGTGCAATATTAGAGTATGCTTCAACGCCAGTTAGCCACAAACGTGTTGTAGGGGTTGGCCTAGACCTGGTCAAAAGGTGGATAGATAGCCAGCCAGCCAGCCAGCCAGCCAGATAGATAGATAGATGGAAAGTTGGATGAATGGATGGATGGAGGAATGGCTGCTTGGTGTGCTGGATGTTTGGCATTCGCCAGGGAGAACGTGCAGTGAACTGTAGCAAAGACAACAAACATCAGAGTTGGCCAAGTTTCGTTGTGCCTGTGTTGTTGCTGTTGTTGTGTTGTTCTTGTTGTTGCTTTACGACAAATCGAAAATAACAACAGGCAAACATCAAATATGGCGACGGCACTCAGCACAAGGCAACGCAACGCAGCGCCGGGTCCGTCGCACTCGAGGGAGACGCTGCCATCGCAACAACATACTCGGCTCTAAGCTCCGGCTCCGGCTCTGGCTTCAGCTCCAGTTGCTCTGGTTCCCCGTACGCATAAAATGCCCAAAACAGCAGCACTCAGTGGAGTTGCCTCCGTCTGCACTCCTCCCCCTGCTCCGCATCTCCCGCGTGTTGTAAAAGACCGGCAAAAAGCAGCAACCGGTAAAATCGAATGTTCACTTTGCACAAACACACACACACACACACACATACATGCACAAACACACACACACATGCACATACTTACATGACCCGCACACTCTCGCTCTCAGCTGCTCACTCACTCTCTGCCTTTTTCTCTCTCACTCTCTCTCTGTCTTTCTCTGCTGCTCTCTGTCTGCGGCTCCCACGCTTACACACACACACACACATACACGCACATAATGCTTGAATTTTGCACACATTTACAATAATTGTAAATGTGTTGAAAATCGTTTGCACAGCTCTGAGCAACAAACACCAGCAACAACAAGCTCGTCTGTGTGCGAGTGTGAGTATGCGTGTGGGTGTGAGTCTCTCTGTGTGTGTGTGTGGCTCAATGCTTGCTCATTTGTTAAGGGGAAATGGCCTTTGTCTGTCTCACAGTCAGTGTGTGTGTGGGTGTGTGGGTGTGTGTATGTGTGTGTGAGCTGGCTGGTGAGCGCAGCCATGTTTTTTTCAGCGAGCTGCAGAGCGCAAGCGCCGGCGAATACACTGGCAGAAATAGGGAGCTGCAATCGAAAATTGGTAAATGAATTTATAAATTTGATTAAAAGATTTATTTTTATATTCAATTGAGTATGTTTAATATTTTATATATATTATTAAATAATTTCTAATATTTTTTTAACAATTTTTTTTAAATTTTAAAATTTTGGTTTTTTTTTTCGAATAATTGTATATTTTTAAAAATAATTAAACGATTTTATTGTAGCTATTAATTAAAATCGTTTACTTCAAACTAGCAAAACATTATCAGAATTGTTTAAGATTAATTCAAAAATTTTAAAAAAGTATTTGTAACTAAAAAATGCTAAAGACATTTCTTTTCTTTTACTTTTTTAATAAGTAATAAATTTTTTTTAAACAAGAATTGATGTTTTAAAAAAATGTCTTAAGCAAACAAATTTTAAAATTGTGTTTAATTATATTTAAGAATATCATATCAAAGACAAATAATTATTTTTAATTTTGAAAATCTTTTGAGGAGTAATTAAAGCTTTTTTTTAATATACCTTATATTTTTAGAGACATTTTTTATCATTACATTTGATTTAAAAATGTTTAAAAAAATTTTGAGAACTCAGTACAAACCCCAAATGTACTGCTATGTTTCTTTACAAAACCCTCTTCAAGCTGCTTGAACCTTGCTCAAGACATTCACAGTTATGCCTCAATAACGTGCGCTTGGAAATTCCCAACTTGAGACCCCGCGCGGGTCTTGTACGGAACTCAGTTATGCCTAAGTGCTGCAGATCCTCTATGCATCCCAAATGCACTCATTACAACTAACCGCATTAGTGATTCGCGTACCCCGCCAACTCGACCACATCAGGCGTGCGGTGGTGCAAGCGAGGAAGCTACAGCGTAGTTTTCCGGGCTGCAGCAGCAGCAGCAGCAGCATCGGTCGCCGCACAAACATGACAAACTAAATCCAGGCGGGAGCCACTTGAGACTCGCTGGCAGCCTGCAGGGAGCTGGGCGAGGCGGCGGGCCTTGCCATGGTTGGCCTTGTGGCTGCCACCTGGCCCGACGCATCACTGTGCATGGCAACCAGCCCCATGGCGGGCAATCGCTGGCTGCAGCGTTGGCTTTTGCCTGCGCACAACGTGGCGTATGAGCAATGGACACGTATACGACCAGCTGCGACGCACAAGCAAACACATGCGCAAATCACGCACACACCAACACACACACACACACACACACACACACATACACAGAGAGAGAGATAGTCATGTGTGCGCTGCGTTCTCCCAGTTATTGCCATAGCAACCTTGACTACCTGTGCTCATGCCTCGCCAGCTTAACCTCGTGATGGCGGCACTGCTGGGGCTACCAGCTGCCATGTCGGTCGCAGCTGCAGCTCTGCCACCTTGAGCACTGTCTCTCCCCCCCTTCCCCCTTCCTCCCTCTCGCCCACAGCACGTTGGGTTGGCAACGTGGGCGCTGCCTTTGTACAGTTTTCGGGCGCAGACTTTTGGTTTTAATGGATCGATGACTCTTTGTAGCAACAACATCATCATCATCATCATCGTCATCCCGCACAGGCTGCTGCTACTTCGATGACTGTGTGGTATGTCCTGCTGCTCGCTCGAACTTTTTGCCCGTTGTGGCCAGCACATTTGGAGCCATTTTTCGGCACCCTTTTCGTAACGCTTGCAGGTCTCCTACCCACTCCAGCACACTTGACTTGCCGCAACTTTTCCTGTGGCAGCAAAGTTTTCCTTTCTGGCATGTGCGATGAAAAAATATTTTCATATGTGGGAGTTGCTAGTGGTACATAGACATGACCGCAGCAATACCTATGCATATAGCTATATACATATATATATCCGTTTGGTATATAGCACATTTATGTAGACGCCTGGCATGCATATTTTTATGGCACGGGCTCAGCTGGAAGCGGAGGTGACAAGCGTGTGCTGATTAGATTTTAGGCTTGCCCCACACAGCATGCCAAGTCAGATGCGGTCAGGTGTGGCCCGGGCGTTTATAGGTTAGCTGGCTATTTCCTGGCGACTTGGCTTAAAGCGGAAATCGGCAAAGTCAGCGCGCAGCTGGCGTTTCCTTCGATTTGATTTCCATCGAGTTTAGCTTCGACTGTGACTTTGTTGTGAGCTGCCTTTTATTTCAAACAAAATATTCACGGTTCATTGCGAATGCGAATACCGAATGCCGGCTCCGCTTCAGGTACTCATCACAATCGTATTCGCATTCGCATTAGGTATTCGTATAAATTCCCCGCACACACACAATTTGCACTCGAGCAAATGCAAATAAAATACACTTTTCAATGGAAATTGATTTATTTATATACGGTTTGCTAGCCAGCACAACAAGCCAGCACACACACACACACACACATGCGAATAAATGCGATGCTATTAGGCAGCTTAAGTGGGGTATAACAGGCTCTTGTGGGGGTTGGTGAAGTAATTAAAAATTGATGGCAGCTGAGAAAATGGTGTAAGAAACAAGTTTTCAAGCTGAAAATAATCAGGAAAATTATAAGCATATTTGGAAAATATATTATATAAAATATTTATATTTTTAGATTTACTTATTATTTATAGTTAGAAAAATTGTAAGCAAAAAAAAAAATAAATAAATAAAAAAAATATTTTAGAAAATATACAAACATGCATTTATGTATTATTTATATTTATACATTTACTCTTTGAATTGCCAACAAAATATTTACCAAGACAAAAATGTAAAAATAACAAAATCATATTTACAGAGCGCTGAGTTGATATTATTTCCCTAGTAGTAACTATATACCCCACAAATTTAATGCTTTACAGGGTATACTGCGAATACAAAGGCATCTTCAGCTGCTGTTGTGCTTTGGCAATGCTCGCATCGGTTGCCTAGAAACGCAGATAACTGGCTGCTTGCTCCGGCTACTGCTGCTGCTGCTGCTGGTGGTCTTCAATTGCATTGGCAAATAGAACGAGTCCTGTGCACACAGCCAGCTTATAGTTTCTCTTTATTGCGAAAATATTTATTTAGCAAGTATCTCCATATTTGCTCCCTTGTTGTTTGATCTATGCACAGCACAGCCACAGCAGAGCAGTTCGAGTAAAAAGTGTGTTTTTAATATGAGCAAGCAAAATGAATTATGTGCGGCAGCAGCAGGTGCGTTGCCAAAGCATTCCGCTTCACTGATCAAATTTTCTGAGAAAAAAAAACAATACAAAATAAAAACATAAATTTCAACAATTGATGAATGTATTTTGCATTTATTTTTTTTTATTTTTTTACCAGCTTTAATTATTTTTGCTTGACCAAGACTTGAATTTAGCAATGTCAAAAAAGTGGGAGTGTGTTCATTGTTGAAATATGATTACTAATAAAATAAAATTACTAAAAAAAGTTTTCTTTATTTTTTATTTTCCAGAGTCTCTCAAAAATCCAAATCCAAAAATGTTTTTTTATTATTTTAAAAATGATAAAGTGTTTGCAAAAATTTAATAAATAACAATTCAAAATATACTTTTTTTGTAACTTTTATTAGTGATTTTAGATCTAAGTACATCAAGCACGCATTAAATTTCGAATAAAAGTAATTTAAAATTTTTGACGAACAAAATTTCATTTAATTTGTAAAACTTACTTCTTTTTTTCGCTGAAATTTAATTAAGTTGATTATCAAAAGGAACATAGACTATTTATTTATTGTCTCAAAATACTCATCAGCTTACGACTTTACTTTGGTCTCCTTAGGCCGTAGGGAACATATGAGGAATTAACTGCAAAGCCGAGCTGCAATAGGCGAAGGAGGCTGAGTTACTTCTGGCATACACACACACATATCTACTCGCACACACACTGCCACGTAGTGAGAGGGAAGTGCAAACTAAAAGCGCCAATTGACGACAAAATTTCAATTTGTCTAACGAGCTGGCGGGCAAAGTTTTTGCACATACGCTTTTTGCCCACATGAAAGCAGCTCGAATAGCTACAATCAAAGCCATCAAATGCATAAAGGCTTAGTGGGAACTTTGGCAGGCGGCCACGCCCACAAGGCTACCATTGCACACACACACACACACACACAGCCACTCACTCAGTTGAAGCTCAAACCTCTTTTCGGTTTGCTGCGCTAATGGAAAACAATTTCCCTGCGCTAATGAAGTGAAGCTCAGCGACAACATCATCAGCTGCAGCAGTCAGCAGCAGCAGCAGCAGTAACAACAACAACAACAACAATCAGAAATGGAACCCGCAGCAGCAGCAGCAGCAAAAATGCAGGAGGCTATTAAAAAACTTTTAAAGGCTTCAGTTATTAATTTCCATGGCTGCAGTTTTTTGGGTGCTGTCAGGGCCAGTCGAAGGGGGCGGTGCATTAAATTGGCTTAATTCGCAGAAAATGGCAACGTTGCTGCAACAACAACAACAGCAACAGTAGAAGCAACGGCAACGACAGCAATCATCATCGAAATCGTCATAATTATTAAGGGCTGCAAGCGGCATTCTTTACATTGCCAACAACAGCATAAAATATAAATTATGGGCAGACGAGACTGATGGACTGGAAAATATCCTTTAAAAAGTTTTAAGTGTGTGTTAAAAAATAAAATAAATATTGAATTATATGAAAAAAATTAATGTACATATTAAAATATATTAAGATATATCAATATATAGCATATATATATACATATATATATATTTTTTGTGATGGTGTTATATATGATACGAATTTTATGTTATTGTTTTATAGTAGGTATAGTTTTAATATATAATTTAATTTTATAGTTATTATATTTAATGTTATAGTTAAATTATATATAATGGACTTCTTACGCTTCAGCTAATAAACATTTTATTTTTAACTCTAAGATACCTGGTATTTTATATAATGGCTTGATGTAAATTTTTTATCAGGTTAATAATGCCGGATACCTTATTGAAAAATAATAACAATAATATTAATCGAAATAAAGAACAAGAAAACTAAGAAAAAATTAAGAAAATAAAATTAATAAAATAATTGCAATTACAGTTTAAATTTATAATACCCTAACTTATACATTTGAGCAGGAACATGGCAAATACTTCTTGTAGTATGTGCGCAGAATGTCGAGAAAACTTTTGCAAATGAATAATCCAGAATTGTGCGCAGCACAAATTGCAATTGTTGCTTGCAGCTGCCAGTCAAGGAATGAAATCTGAACGAGCAACAATAAGAGGCAAGTGTCCCACCGAACTACAGATGCGCTAGAGCTAAAATATGCTAGCACATACAATGTATAACACGGTAAAAATTTATGTATTTCTCAAGGGAAATATTTTTAAAATTAATTTTAATTTATTTGCATATTTTTATGCATTTTGTTGTTCCAACTGGCAAACAGTGCAGCGCAATGGAACTGCTGCAATTCATGTTGACGAACGGCATTGTTTTTGCAGCCGACATGCTCAAGTGGAAAAAAGCATTGCGCATACGCCCGAGTGCACTCGGTAATAATAATTCGAGCTGCCTGACAGTCAGGTAGTAACTCAGTCGAGCCGACAGCCAATGGACGTCACAAGCCAGAAGAGCAACAAGCAGAACACTGAGCTGAACCTCAGCGAACCATGCTGAACTGAACGGAACGGAACCGATGCGAACGGGAACCGAACAGAGAAGAACCGAGAAGAACCGAGAGAAACATTCGAGTTAAGTCAAAGAAGCTGGACGCATTTCAGCAGCATTGTCTGTGTGGCTGGCTGGGAGGTTGGCATAAATCACGAATGGCTAAACAAGTGATAGCCTGATGTACTCCCACACACACACACAAACACGCACACACAGAGCATGAGCTGATGGCATGGCAACTGCAGAATAGAAGATATATGAACGCTTCTGTTGAGCGACTGCTGCTAAGCTGGAGGCTTTCCTAGGTGCGGTCAGAGTTTGGTTGGGCTCTGCTTCAGCCCACGCAGCGGCAATCAATAAGGAAATATAGCATGTAAGTCCCTAGCTAGTACAGTTGTGCTTTACAACTTGAGTGTGTGTGTGTGTGTGTGTGGAGCAGGCTTAAGTCTTCGTAATCGATACGAGGCTGTTGCTGCTGAAAGCCTTTGTACATTAATGTATTTCTATAAATAAATCGCTGCACTTCGACTTATCTTAGACTCACACACACACACACATCAAAACACACATGCATAGTTTGTGCATTATTCGGCAGAGACAATGGCATTTGGCACTCATTGTTCTTGATTTTAATATTGACTTTGCTATCGACAGCATTTGCCCAAAACATGCTCGAAATGTTGTGCAAATAATTGGCAAACAGTCTGACAGGCATGACTCTGCAATGTGTGTGTGTGTGTGTGTATGTGTGTGTTCTGTCAGTTGTCGGTGAAGCATATAATTATGGTAAATATACAATTTTGATAATCCTTAGTGGTAGTCATAGTAACTCACATAAGCAGATTATATTCAATTTGAATTCGCTTTGAAATGAAAATGAAAATTTAATGAATTTAAAGGCAAAGGAAAACTGTGCACGCTGCTGTGCATTTAGTATTAGTTTGAAAATGCTTAAAATAATTTTGTATATATAAAGTATATTTATTTTAATATTTGAATATTTTTGTTCATTAAAAAATAGTAAATTTATGTTTAAAACTAATGTACTATAATGAAAATGTTTAAATAAATCTATATATACTACTGTGGGCAAAAAGTTAGGTGAATATTTTTGTAAAGTACATATATTAAGCATTTATTTTTTAAATTTTGAAAAAGTTGTTGAATTTTTTTATTAATAAAATATTAAATACATTTTTTAAAATAATTTAAAATTATTATTACTACTTTGAAATAGAAACTAAGTCCTTAAGGGAAGCAGAAAGACACTCAATATATTAAAATTGTTAAACTGTATCTTTTTATAAAAAAAAAATATTTTCTTAATATTTGAGGAGGAATTCAAAACTTTATTTCATTAAAAAAAGAAAAAAACATCTTTAAAACTAAAGTAAAATTATTATTTTGCAAGCAAGACATTGGTGGTATAGCATTAAATTGAGTAAAGACTTTAAAAAATAAAACAACATTTTTTTGTAAAGTTTTTAAATAAATAGCTAAATTTTTTTTTCAAATTCTTAATGGAAACATACGCTTAACTTGACTTCAATAACGCTTCACTTTATGAACTTCAGCTACAAGTGTGAGTTAAAAATTTGCAATACTTTGTCTGAATGTTACAACAAGGGAGGGAGGTAATGCCTTTCTTAGTAAGTTGCTGGATTGATGTTTCTTTGTTTCACCGAATTGTTTTCGCTTGGCAACTTTTTCAATATAAAGTCCATTAAAAATAAACTTGCGCGATAGTGGGGAGTCGCACAGCGCAGCGCAGCTTTATACGGCGCACAAATGCTGCAATCGAAATCAAAAATCATAAAATGAAATGCGGAAACGCCTCCCCCGCCAGCCACGCCTCCTTTGTAGGCCCGCAGCGCCGAAAGTGCGCGAAAGAAAAATACAATTTCAAATTTTATTACACTTTCCATTTTGTCAATTTGTGCACGCTGCGACGGCGGCAGCTGCGTTGACGCTGAGACAGCGAGAGAGAGAGAGAGAGAGAGAGAGAGAGAGAAAGCGAGACAGAGAATGCCGAATATCATATCGTAAAATGGAAATGAAATTAAATGCTGAACATTATTTATGACGCTGTGCATATCAAATGGCTGGCAGCAGCAGCAAGCAGGACACGATCTACCCTTCCGTCGACCTCTCCCGCTTTCCCTCTCTGGGGCGGACACCCCTTTGGCTGTGCATACCTTACAGATGCACGGCTACAGATAGGGGAACGTGCAAGGATTTTGTGGAATTTATTTTGTTTTGCATTTTACATTCGCGCGGCGTTCGCTCGTTCCGCTTCTGCTTGCTGTTGTTGTTCTGCTCTGCTTCGGCGTTCCTTTTTTTTTCACTATTATTTGTATCTAATTTGCATATCGGCGTCGCCATCGTCGCGCTGCGCGCATCCTTGTGACATGCGCGCCATAGTCTTATCGCCGCGCGCCTTTGTTCTGCTGTCGTCCCGACAACCGCTGGCAAATTTTGTATGCCTTCGAGCTGGCGGCCCGTACAGCCCTGTGGCCGGAGAGCTAAGTGCAGGCAGGACTACTGCAGGCGGGACAACTACAGGCCGCCTTCCAGTCTGACTGCCTGTGCATCTGCTTCGCTGCATCGCAGCGTCGTGACGCTCAGCATTTCACCCATTTCCCACCATTCCCCAGCGTTTCCCAACGTTAACTCCTCACCACTCACTCCTCACCTCCCTCTCCGGCCATGAGTTGTGCCCTTGCTGCACCCGGCACGACTTCATTCAAAGTTTATTCGGCAACTCGAAGTGCAAAGTTAAGTCAACTTGCCCCGCAGCAAGCGCGCACAAAATGCCATTTCCGTTTCCGGCAACTTTTGCCAAGAACAAAAGCGCTGGCAAAATAGCGCAAAAAAAAATGAGAGCTACGCGCAAATGAAAACGCTGCGGCCAGCGACAATGTTGCTATACCCTGTGGAGTGAGAATTGCATGCTTAAGGGAGTTGGAAATAATTTACAAAAAAATAAAAATAATAATAAATATTTTAGCAATTTAAAACAATCGCTAAAATTTAAAGCAATTTAAAGCAATTGCGTGTGAATGTGAAAATAAAACTAACAAATAAAATTTAAATAAAATATGCACATATTTTAAAAAATATAGAAAAACCTTGAATAATTTTATACAATTTTTATGATAATATGTTTTTATGTATAATATATTAAAACTATATATCATTTGTTTTTTTGGATAGCTTGAATTCCGTATAAAAATTTAAATGAAAAATTAAAAAAGATATACTTTTTAATATAAATACTATTTTTAAAGTAACAGAAAGTTGTTTACCATAAATATTATAAATCATATTTTTATAAATACTATTTTCAAAAATGCAGATAGTTTTTTAAATATTATTAATCATATTTATACGTATATATATGATATATATTTATTAAATATATTTATTCGTTCTCAACAACATTTTTTTATAATAATGTAATTTATTTTTTTTTTTTTATTAGTTTCAAATCAACTCCAACAAATGATTGCTTATTATTTATAAATGAAGTATAATTTTTAGCAATTTATACCGCCTTCAAGTTTACATTTACAGGGTACATGGAGTCCGCTCCACATTCTTGCATAAATTTCAGTCAAATAATATTTGTACTTGCTGTGGAGCTCATTAGTAGCTCGAAACAACAGACGAGGGCATGGACAGAGGGACAGACACACCGACGCACAATGCGCGCAGAACGAGAGGCAACCGGAAACACGATACACACATGCATGCATACACACACACACACACGCTCACACCCGCACACATGTGAGCGGCGCAAGTTCTCGATGTGCGGTGTTGGATTAAGCGCACTTTAATCAAAACTTCCCCGAATGCCACGCCCCCTACCTGTTGTCTCCGGTGCGGGAAGCTGACTTATGACTCACGAAAAAGTTGCCAAGCGACATAAATTAAATTACAACTTGTTTCATTGTGTGCGTGAGTGCGGACTGTAGGTGTGTGTGTGTGTGTGTGTGTGTGTGTGCAAATGTGGGCGTGGGCATGGGTGCTTTTCTTTCTGCTGCCTCTTGTGGTTGACATTCATTTGTGCAAATTTATGTTAATTAGAATTGAATTTCGAAGCATGCAAAGTTGCCTCGTCTTGGAAATTTGCACACTGAGTGCGTTGTTGGCCAAGTTGTTGTTGGTACGGCTTCCACGTTTGATTCAATTTATTTGACGCTGTCAGCGAAAGAAGCAGCAGCAGCATCAGCAGCAAGAGATTTTCTTCAGCCTCTTCCCAACTTATTTACTTGGCATTTCTCTCTGCTGCTGCCCGCGCTTTACCCTAGTTTTCCCTTCGGTTTTCGTAGCGTCATGTCCTTCTCCATTTGCGGTGCTGTCAGAAAGTTTGCCAGAGTTTTGTACTCTGTGGTTTTCGGTAATGATTTGTGGAATTTCTTTATTGAAAATATTGCTTTGCTTGCAATTCGCTGCTGAATTTGCCTCTGCTGTTTTTCCTTTCTTTTTCGGCAATTTTTGGTATTTATGACATTGGTATTTCATTAGGTTTTGTGATTTAATTGCAGAGTCAATCGTAGTCCGCAGTCGCAACATACTGTTTAATTGAGGCTACAGTATGCAAATATTTCGGGCAATTTGTGATTGAAACAAGCAGAAAATTGCTTTGAAAATCATTTCAGAAATTTTTGTTATTTCTCAGTGATTTCTAGAGTGAAATAAAAACTTCTTTCAGTTTAAACTTGCTGTCAGCACTTTTTTTTTGTACCTTCCTCCGCTGCGGCGTCCATTAAAAGTTTAAAGCTCGAGTTGTTTATTTAGTGAATAACCTGTTTAGCATTCACTTAGCCTTGCAAATGCTGTGCGAGTGCTGGAAAAATGGAGGAACGTAGAAACTTGACGAGTCGACGCGGTCGGCGTCGTTAATGTGCGCATTTCTCGTCCTAATTTGCTGCATATTCCATATTCCGCAATGTAAATGCAACATTTTCATGTACATATTCCGTTCCCCTGCCCCTGCTGCTGCATTGCAGCTGATTCGAGTGCAAACAAACTCTGCACAACTTTGCAAAATAAAATGAAATGGAAAAAAGGCGAAAATAAAAATAAAAATGTGGCAGAAAAACGCAACTCGCTTGTGCGCATAATTTTCCTGAACGCCGGACCTGCAGGAAATGGCAGCTATTAGCATTTGACTGCTTCACTGATGATGTTAACGATGTCAGCACCCACAGCCATAGCCACAGCCACAGCCGCGCTGCTTGCCTCACTTGCCTCGCTGTCCTGGACTTTGGCAAACAAAAGGAGAATAACGAAAATGTTATATGCACATAAAGTTTGAGGTCCGAAAGCGGACAAAGACGCCGCCCGACAGTCAGCATTTATTATTGCACATTTCATGCGCTCGACTGCACAATAAACCGAACGGCCACATATCCTAGCAGCAGTTGATTTTTGCGAGAAGTAATAAAAAAAAATAAAAGAATAAATTTTTTAAATAATTCTATGCTATTTTATTATTATTTTTGAGTACTGCTTTTATTTTGATCATCACAATTTAAAAATGTTCTTTATTTTTATATACACTTCATTTTATTCATTTAATAAAAAAATTTTAAATAAAATAATTTTTAGATTTTATTAAACTTTGTATGTACAGTCTTATGTTTTTATTTTTTTTATATCAATTTTATGTACATTTATTAATTTTCACACTAAAACATTTTTTTTTGATTTTATAAATTTTGATTAAGTCATTACAATAATTCTTTTTCAACAATTTGTTGTATGCAGATTTTTATAATTAATTTATTTTAATATACATTTTATTTAATTGGATATATTTTAGAAATAATGTTATCTTTTTAATTTTATAAAATTAGGCATAAATATTCCTTGTTAAGTGGAGCATAGTAAAACCCTTTAAATTAATGTGCCATCAATTATGACGTCTTTAATAAAGGTATAATTAAGACCCTTAACTCAAATTGGGTTCAATTAAGCTTATTAAATTAGGTATTAATAAATTACAAAAAGTAAGCAAAATTGAAAAAAATTCAAAATAAAATAAAATTATATATAAAATATATATATATTTTGTACTAAACATTTTCACATATTTGGTAATGGCTAAAGAGCTTGGAATTGTCGCGTCTTTGACCCCCTTTACGGCCAATGTAAATACATAAATGATTTGATGGCGAAGCGAACGTGACTGGGAAAACTAGCCCAAAGCCAGGGATGCTTAACACACTGCCTGCCGGACGAGGCATCTATTGAATACCCTGTACGAGGCAGAATGATTAACACCCAAGGCGCAAAGGAAATGTGCACGTAAGCGGATACAATCAAAATTCCATTTAGAAAATGCTGAGGAACGCACAATCAGTCATTAACATCGGTGCAAAAAAATATTCGATCGGTCGACAGTCTGACAAACGTGGCCCGCCTCTTGCTCCGGCTGCATGCCCCTCCCCATCCCATTCAATAGACTTGCCGATTCCATTCAATTTGCCCAATGCTGATGCTGCTGGAAGGCGAGTGGTCATTGCTGCTGCTTTGTGCGTGTGCTGGGGTGGTGCCCGCTTTGATGCTTATTTCAGAGCGACGTGCGACTTGTCCGACTCTGCGGCCAGCAGTCTAATCAACATCAACATCAACTTCAGCCACAGCGCATCAGCGCAACAATTTGTTATGAACTCAGGCTGAGCTCGTGTCGTGTCACTCGGATGCTGCATGGCTCGCCATTAATGGATGTTGTGGGCGTAGCACAGCGCGGATGGACCCTGGAGGCGTTCCGGGCATGAAGCAGACGCATGCGGTTACCCAGCGTCTCGTCTCGCGTCAGAGTATTGAAACACAGACAGGAAAATGTTGGGTCCAACGAGTCGCACAACGTAAAAATTCTCAAATCAAAGAGACTTTTATTTAAATATTGATATTATGGGCAGGTCAAACAGCAAGCTACGTTTATAATTATTAAAAAAAAAAACAGGCAGGGGGTGGATTGGCATATAAAATTAGAAAAAAATCAAAAGACTCTTAATAATTTTTTATGGATTTAAAATCCATAGTTTTACAAGGGCATTATCATAGTATATCTTATGAATTTATACGTTTCAATTTTATTAATTTGTTTGCTTCATATAAATTTATATATTTAAAATTTATGTTATTTGTATGCCTCTTAAAAATGTATATAGAGTATATAAAAAAAACTTCATAAGCCTCATAATAATTATTTTTTGCCTCAAATAAATTTATATATTTAAAATTTAGGTAATTTGTATGTCTCTTAAAAATTTATAATAATAATAATAAATGTATAATCATAATAATTATTTTTGGGCTTACTTTATGCATTTCAGCATGTCTAATTTTCTATTTTATCATATGAAATTATACGTTTTAAATGTATTTTAATTTATAGTTTTAAAATTTAAGAAATTTTTAAATACCATTGTATATGCCTTTTTGAGTTAAGCGTAGTAATACTCTTAATATTTTTTTTTTATTTACTAGTATGATTACTGAAGCACAGACAGGACCGTACTCTATATACAAAAATTCTCAAAGCAAACGCACTTCAAACGTAATAAAATTTTGTACAGACAAAGCAGACAGCTCCAAGTAGCTCAACGCCAAGTTATGAGGCCATAGGTATTACCGTACAGTTATGAAGCTGAAAACATACAACGTAGTCAAATTCTCAAGCCAAACATACTTGAATCATAATGAAATTTTGGCCAGGCCAAGCAGCTAACTGCAAGTACCTGTATGCCAAGTTTCAGGCTTATATCTTGCACTTAACTTGCCTTCACCCTTGCCACAACCAAAAAGTCATAAAAAAATAAACAGACTGTGAAGAAAGCAATTCAATGCGCATAATCAAATGTGCTTTACTTTCGGGTTGCCTAGGGAATATCCCGTTGAAGTCAGGCGAGGGGTGTGCTGTGTGTACATCGCCGGGGGAATCAAGTTTCCATAACAATGCATTAATCACAAAAATTGTGCAGACACACACACCTAAGGCCGATGCCGAACTAATCTCTGCGTCCGGTCGAGCTGCGTTGAAAGCATTAGAAATAAGGACACATCATTAAAGGCAGAAACCATTTGCAGCAGGCAGCAGGCCTGTAGGGGGAGTAGGGGGTGGAGACTGATGAACCACCACTACCACCATGTGCAGCAACCCCTGCTCCAGCTCTAGCGCACAATGGAATCGGTGCATAATTCATCACAATCAGCAGCAGGAACAAGAGTTGACTTCAGATGGAAATATTTGAAATTGAATGGGGTTACCTTGGCAATGCGAGCTCTGGACTTGGTAATTGCAGTCCAGTGTGGACCAGCACCATATATGGTAGCCGGCAGCCTACGGGAGTGGCATCATCATCAGCATCATCATGATCAAAAATGCGTGTGGCAAGCAGCAACAAAACGTAATCCCAAAACGCACAGCGCACCAAAGCTGCAAAACAGGAAAACCATCATCAGAGCTCGCTCGCACTTTGATTTGGCTAAGGGGGGGGGAAGGTAAGTGGTAAGTGGGGTACGTGCCCAGTTTGAGTGGGTCGTGCGAGTGTTGGCCAAAAATACGCATAGCTGAGTCAGCTCTGTCCCAAACTTTGGCATTGTTTTTCATCGGTTTTGATTCGACTGCTGCCACTGCTGCCACTGCCACTGCTGCTGCTGCTGCTCCTTCGACAATTTTCGACTTTGTTGCCCTCTAACTCCGGCGCTGCCTCATGCTCTTGTTTGTGTAACATTCCATATCCATTTGCAACAACGCGCAAAAAAAATATACACACACACACACACGTACACAGGACAAACAACCCCTTTGCAAGACGACGACCAGGACGACCAGGACGACCAGGACGACGGGGTGGCATTCGCACTCGCATTTCCCTCCGCACATGTCCTTCCCCTTGCCCTTGCCACGTTCTCATCCGCAACGGCAGCATTTTAATTCGAATTGGTATTGCCGGCATTGTTATTGTTGTTGTTGTTGCTGTTGCCGTGGAACTCTTCCTGCTCTTCTGCGACTGTGTTTGGTTTCCATTTGATGCTGATAAATTGTAAGTGCGTTGGGTGGGATTGCGATTGCGATTGCGACCGGGATTGGGACTGAGACTGAGACAGGCACAGGGGCTGTGGCAGGGGGCAAGGGACCGTTGCTGGGAATTGGGAGTGGCACTCGCAATGGCCGTGTCCATCCCACAAGGGTGTCGAAGCGGCAGCAGCAGCATCAGAGCAGCGGTAAAAGGAAGTTGCATGCATCGCATAATTTGATAAAATATTGCACGCTCTTCTTTGTCAGAGTTACGGATGGCAGGGCGCGCATATGACGGACATTAGATGTAATCAATAAAAGCTCCAGACGTGCGAGTGTGCGCGAGAGAAACCCATTTAAACTACCTAACTATTATATTAAATAATGAAAAAGGTCTCAGGCATGTTCCACTAGATGGATGATGCCATCATTTAGCGAAGATCCCAGACTGACGTTGATTACTCTGCGCTGAGCAGGAGCTGCTGTCCAGGAGTTCTGGCCGAGTGCTCGACTGCCAGTTGCGGCGTAGACAGCGAGAGTAGTTTAGTTTTTTCATGGCTTTATTTTTCGAAAGAAAATAATACAAGAATTAATAAATAGATAATATTTAGAAAATATAAATAAATAAAATAAATATGCATATTAATTGCTAAGCAGTTAAATAAATTATCTGCCAGCAATAAAAGAGAATATATTGAAAATAAAAATCAGCAAATTGATTCAAAGGAATGATTGAAATAAGTTAAATTGAGCAAGTGATTTTTTCTTACTATGGAAATATTGAGAGTCAAGCTGAGAATTTAATAATTTTAATAATTTCTTTTTAGAAAATCTAAAGGACACATATACATTTTTTAATGTTACTTTTGGGAGAGATTCCAACAGCTAAAAATGAACAAAAAATATATAAGAAAACTCAATTTTATGATCGAAATATTCAATAATTTATGTTATGTCATGTAATAAGTTTTCGGAAGAATTTAATTGAAGGAATCTATCATTAAAATAACTAGCAAGAAAAGTTTAGCAAGAAATTGTTAAAAAAAAAATCAAGGGAAAGAAAACATATTATATATATTTCAATAAAAATATATGATATATATTAAATATAAATATATATACCTGACAAAAACAGAAAAAAGATAAAGATAGTGGATGAATGATTCAATTAAAAGCAATTAACTTTAAAATCATAGTATAATAAAAAAAAAGTTTATCAAGAAATTGTTTTGGAAAAAAGACAAGAAAATAAGAAAATATATTAAAAATATTAAAAAATGTATACATTAAAAGTATGACTAAAATATTCGTCTACATATTCAAAAAGAATTAAGTAATAGTAAAAAGGTTAAAGATGATGAAAATGATTAACAAAATTAATGGAAAAATAATAAAAATTATATGACCAAGAATTTGCTTAGGAAAGGAAAAGTAGAAGAAAAAATGAAAATATATTAAGAGTAGCAATTTAAGTAATAGTAACAATGAATCGTTTTCTACAGACTATCGTAACCCCTAAAAGTCTAGCAAAACCTGCTGTCAGCAACATTTTTTTATTATGCTGCGCGTACAGTGCTGGGCAAAAGTACTGCGCCCCCGTTAATCCAATTAAAGCTGCTACTTAAGCTGCTGACGCACGGAATCGCGTTGTGCGGAATGATCAAAGTTTTACTTCGGCAACTTTTGCTAATGGCCAAGCTAGATACGCGCACACACACACACGCACAGGCAAGCACACACACAGGGGCTCAGAGCTGAGCTCAGGAAATGAGCTATAAATATAAATACTTACTCGTATTTTCAAGAGCCCAGCAATTTCCCCAGCGTACAATTGACACATTTTTGTTGTTGCAATAAACACAACAAATAAATATTTTCCAAGCTTGCGAGCGAGAAAAGGAAAATATATATACTGAGAGAGAGAGAGAGAGGGGGAAAGACAACATGTGGGGTTGGCTAATCATTGGAAAGTGAAGCGGACTTAGCCCGTTTTACCCGATATTCGGTACCTTGAAAATGGCCCGCTGGGGAATCATTAGACGACACTGACGTACGGCCGGAGGGCGCGCGGGGTCGCCGGGCTGCCATAAATACTTATATTGGCAAGAAGCGAAGCCAACGAAGCCATCGAAGCCATCGATAATAAGGTTAGCAAGCCATAAGCCCAGACACAGATCCCTTATAAATGTGCCAAATTGGGTTTCGGCAATAAAATGCTAATGATTGATTCGCATGGCCCCGTGGAGTGCACTTTCGGGCCCGCTCGAAGAGCAGACCTGGCGGTGGGAGGGGCAGCGGCGCCTATGGGGTACTTTAAATTGGGGTTCTGGCTTTTTGCATGCGTAATTATGCGAGATAGACCCGACGCCATTTGCAATTGGGCCGCAGTGCGGAACCTAAAGCTAATGACGAGAGCAGGAGAGAGCGAGAGCGAGATGTACGAATCTTAATTATGCAAATCACGGTCGTGCATAAATTATGTAAATTATAATGAAATTCCTGCTGGCCGAAAAATGCTGCCCGAGAACGTATATAATATAAACGCATCGTATATATATATATATATATATACATGGAAACGGTATATAGTGACGAATGTAAAACGGGAAAACCAAATATTTAATGTGGCGCAGCGCGGGGTTGGAAATCGTGAGTCCTGAATCCTGAATCGAAAATTGTGAATTGTAAATTGCAATGTAAATGCAGCATAAACAGAATTAGTACACGAACAATCAAGAGAGTGAGAGAGCAGAGAGACCCGGTGAGAGAGAGAGAGAGAGAGCAAGCGGCACTGCAATTACGCCGGGCCAAGGCGCTGGCACAATGCACAAATGGCGCATTGCCCCGAGGGCTGCCCGGCATTGAAATCTCGTCCAGGGTGCAGCGTTCGCAGCTCGACAAAATAAAATAATGGCATACGGTGCTGGTGCTGGTGCTGGTGGCGGTGCCATTGCCGAGCACACATCTGACACAATAATTCCCTATTCCCGGCGAATCTTTTCTGCATGCAAGTAAAAAGAAATATCAAATTTATTATGCGCTTAATCATTCGCCGTCTGCCTCGGCCCCGTTCGTGTACTTAGGACTTTGACACATCTCCGGCAGCTGGCAATAAATGTTCACCGACATTTGACGGGCCATTACGGTGTCTGCATGGCGTCCTGCGACCAGCGCCAGGACGAAGAGGTAGCACTCGCAAGGTTAATGGGCAGGCGAAGAGCGTCGTTAAAACGAGAGAATGTAATCAAAATAAGAGACAGCGTAAAAAAAATGCTGCCATGAAAGCGGGAAATATTCTCATTAGCGAATTAGGAGTAGGAAAGCAACATCTAATTTATTTCGATAAGATCTCAGCTATATATTCTCGTAGAAAATACTAGAGAGCTAAATAAATGTGCCTTTTTTTCAATTTTATATTTTAAGAAATTTAAAATACATTTTTGTATTTCGTGAAGAGAAAGAAGAATATTTATTTTTATAAAATATAACTACAAGCCGAGAGAGAAAAACTCAATGATTTTTGTTCAGTTAAAATATGAACATACTATATTTTATTTTTGCAAGACAAATTTTAAATTTTTTTAAATAAATACATTATTAAAAAGTAAATATATAAATTTTGTTTTGCAAATAAAATGGAAAATTATTCTCTTATATCTAAATACAAATTTATTACTACAACATCTTTAAAAACGTGCTCTTATTTTATATATAAAAAATTATATTTTAATAAAAAACTTTTATTAAATTTTTTTTAAATATTTATAAAGTCTATTGAAATTTTATTTAAAAATATATTTTTTAAAATATAGTATTTAATGTAAGCTCCTGAAGAAATGGGGAAATATAGGAGTCGAACAATAAGAATTGTATCGTATTGTATTTTGAAAATCAATTTTAGAAAATTACTGTAATTTACAGAAAGTCAAATACATTCAGAAAAATAAAAAAAATGTTAAAATAAATTATACAAAATATTATTTTATGGCTGTTTGTAGTGCTTCAATTTCTGTCAGTGTACAGAACTAGTATTTTAAAAAATATAATAACATTTCTGGCAGCTTAAAGCGAACCTCCAAATAATTTGCCAACAGGTCACGCCTGCAGTTGGTCAAACAAACGCTGATTGCACGCATTCATGTCGAGCAGTACGCACAATAGCCTTGCCCCGGTCGCAGCGTTGTGCAACACTGGCCGCTCAAATTCAACACAAGAATTTTTGGCATGTGCCATTTATGGCATTGTTCCAACTTTGGACAATGCTATACCATAATTTCCAGGCAAGCAAACAGCATTACACACACAAACACACAGAGAGAGAGAGAGAGAGAGCGAGACCCGCACATATATCAAGCTACATGCAGATGGAGTAGGAATTCGAATGGATGATGATGATGCACGAGGAGCGGAGCGTTCAACCCCCGAAGCATGTCAGGAGCACAGTCGATGGCTTTGTCCACGAGCCGCTGCTGCAGCCAAAGGACTAAGCCCAGGGCTAGGATCAGCAGGCGGCGAGCATGTGATTAGATTCAGTTTCAATGGAAATTGAAATCAGAGACAAAGCGGGCACAGAGAGAGAGCGATAGAGAGAGGGAGAGACAGAGAGAGAGAGAGAGAGAGAGAGAGCGAGAGGCGAGCGATAAAAACGCTGCCAACGAGAATGAATGATTTTTGGTAGTGCTGGGCATTAAAAGTGCTACGGCCAGTGATTCATAGCGCTGGCTGGAGTGCCAGTCTCTGTGTGTGTGTGTGAGTGTGTGCGAGTGTGTGTGCTGCGGAGGCTGCATTACGAGTATAAGCACAACCACTAAACGTCAACCACCAACGTCAACGCCAGACCAGCGCGACACACATTTATTCATATACAATAAAGCGTATAAGTGTGTGTGTGTGTATATGTGTGCGACTGTGTGTGCTTGTGTGTGTGCATAGTGAGTGCTCGAAATATTCTTTCACTGCCGAGATTAACACCAACAAGGCAGACTGCGGCGTCGGCGAGGCAAAAATTATAATCGGCAGCGGCGCTGACGTCGGCAGTGGCAGCGGCAGTGGCAGCGGCAGCGTAAAATCGGAAAATCGTTATACGCCGAATACACCACAAAATCGCGGTCGCAACGGCGTCCTCACGCGTGCTCCTCACACTCGCAGCCTGCCACACAGCGGCAACATCAGCAGCAGCAGCAGCAACAACTACGGCCGCATTTTAATTTCTGTGGTGCGTGCGTTTTAATATTTATTTTCCGTGATCTCTGCTCCTGCGCGTGCATTGTGATTTGTGGTTAATTTAAATAAATAACAAAATAATCCTTAAAGTGTAAGCTGCGTGCATAAATTAAAAAATAAACGTAAATAATTTTTTACTTAATTTATTTAAGCGTTTAAAATGCTGTTAAACAATTCCTGTCGAGGCCTGCGCCATCTGTGCGCCGCTAGTGGCAAGTGTTGCGAGTTGCACAGCTGGCCGCTAGATGGCGCAGCAAACGCTGGGGTGGCAACTCTGCACGGCTGGCGGAGTGTCAACCCTTAGCGCTACAACAATTTTGCCTGCTTTGCATTAACAACGTTTTATTTTTTCGGCAGCCCAATGGATCCCTCGAATCTGGCCTTCGGCTTTTCCGGCCTGCCCGGCCATGCCCACATGCCCATACCGCCCACGGCGAATATGCTGGGCGCACACGGCCATCCAGCACCGACGGCGAGTCCGCCGCAGAGCGTGCCCGGACGCCGCACACCGCTGGGCTCCGTCGGCCTGGGCGGCTTCTATGCGCAGGGCCTGGGCATGTCACAGCAGAGTCTGGCGCCCACAGATGAGAACAAACCGGGACCGAGTGGACCCGAGAAGCCGCTCAGCCCCACGGCGGCGGCCATTGCAGCCATCAGTGGCGGCACCACCACGGCGGCCATGTCCAGTGTGGTGGGCGCCGGCGCTGGCGCAGCTGGCGGCAGCGGTGCCAACGGCGGCAAGCAGAAGAATCGCCAGGGCAAAACGGTGCGACTGAACATCAATGCGCGCGAGCGGCGAAGAATGCACGATCTCAACGATGCGCTCGACGAGCTGCGCAGGTAAGTGCAGAAATATATATATATATATTTATATATAAATAATATTCATATAATCGTATGATATGATTATATATAAATATAATCTATAATATATAATTATATATAAATAATTATTCATATAATCGTGTGATCTCTTGCAGTGTCATACCCTATGCACACTCGCCCTCGGTGCGCAAGCTGTCGAAGATCGCCACCTTGCTGCTGGCCAAGAACTACATACTCATGCAGCAGAATGCGCTGGAGGAGCTGCGCAGGTAAGTGGCCATCCTTCAAATCATATAAATATATTTTTTATATATATATATATTTTTTTTTTAGACTGCTCGCCTACATACAGAGCACCACGGGCGCCGCACCGCTGGATTTGGGCGCTTTTCCGGCTGCCGCCAAGCTGCAGGCACTGCTGCAGGGACCGCACAATGAGCCGCCCACCGCCAGCAGCAGCAGCAACAGCTAAGTGCCACCACCTCTGCAATCGAGTGAAGCAATACGCATAGTTCGTAGTCCTTAAGTCAATTCGCGAGCCAAAAGCAACAAACTTGTCTACTCTAGTCACGATCGAGCGAGATTGGGAATCTGTTAAGTGATATTTAGTTCTTTTGTAAGCATTTCTTTTAGCGCATTCACATGATGTCTGCATGTAGCCATAAGTCTTAAGCTATACCTACATATATTATTGGTATGAGTAACGCAAATAAAATACGTTCTATATAACAGCAGAGTTGAGATTGTATTTGCATTAGTTAAGCAAGAGATCACTTGAGAAAGGTAGAAAAAATGTAAAGAGATTGAGTAAAAAAGGCAGATCAGTTTTTAAACACTAAACAGTATACAGTGTATAGTTATATTAAAACTATAGCAACATAATCCAAAAAGCAAACTGGATTAAAAGTGGCTGTAAATATGAATACATTGCCCTTAAATTCCCAATTTTTATAGAAAAATAATAATAATAATATAATAATATATAATAAGTTTGCCTAGTTGCTTTGTTAGAATCAAAATTTTGGCCAGAAATGTGCAACACACAGAACGAAACTCCTCTCTATTAAACATAAATATTATAGACCAGCCACAATGTCAACAACACAAAAGAAGCATGTCCGTTTGTCCGTTTGTCTGTTGCAATGCAAACTAGTCTCTCAGTTTTGCAGCTATCTTAATGAAACTTGGTACACATATTTATTTTCTCGACACGCAGTAAATATGTCGGAATGAGCCAAATCGTACTGATATATCGCATAGCTGCCATAGAAACTATCGGCCGATTTTAGTTATTTTTCAAGATATTGCCAAAATTGATATAGCCAATCCAACAGTTTTCGCTTAAAAATGCGCTCTACATTTAATCAATATCTACTATAACATATAGCTGCCATAGGAAGAATCACTTTATATATGCTTTCTCATATGAAAACACAGTAATTTTGCATTTAGACATCGATAATGCTGAAAAAATACAGCAAAAAATATTACCTAACTTAGAACTGAAGTTTTCTAAAATTTTGAGCTTTCTTGCTAATATCAGAGACTTGAGTCTGTTGGAATTATATATAATGACATATATTCCCAAAGTTATCAATGTTCTTTCGAATTTGTTTTTTTTTTTTAAACGAATTCCTTTCCTGAAAAATTGTAGTTTTTTAGAGTTTCCCTCTTTTCATTTCCCGCATCAGCTGGCAAGACCTTGTGAACTTCCCCCCAGCATGTTGACAGTAGAATAATATACCCCAACAATTATAAACAATAACAAACATTTAATTCAGACATTTGACACGAGAACTTAAGTACAAAGTAGCCGCAAGCCGTGTGTAATCTAGTAGCTACAATCAAGTCTATATAAATGCGATTATGAGTGCGATGCTGAGTGCGGGGCTGATGTAAATTGGAAGTGCGAAACAGTCAGGCGCGAAACACAGATTAAAAGTAAAAGCTAAACTACTTAGTGGCATATGCTAAATAAATATAAGTGTATGGGCGTAAGTATACACAGATCGGACGGCGAAATAGCGAGCGCTGGTGCTGCTGCTCGATCACTCCGGTATGCCCGAGGAGAGCACCTTGTTCTGGCCGGTGCGAAAGATGCACTCCTCCGGCGGCAGTTCTCCGATCAGGAAATGACGCATTTGCTCCACAGCATGGCGTGAGTGTCCAGTGCCATGGAAAGCGATCGTGGCATCTCGTCCGGCATGATCCATGATCACGTCATCGCCGCCAGGATGTTCGCGCAGAAAACTCGTTACATCGTACACACGATCGTAGATCACGATCCAGCAGTCGTCAAAGCTGTCGTGTTGTGCGACCTGCTCGAGTGTGATCTCTGGCACCGCCTTCAGTTCCGCCTTCGCCGCTTTGCTCTTCTCCATGGCGGGCATAATGAGTACATCGCCGGCACTGGGCTTGCCCGCACTGGCGAGCGGTCCGATGCGCAGCGATTGCAGCAGATTTGTCAATGCCGATGCCATTTGTAGTAGTAGTAGTTTTTGTTGTTTTTATTGTTTTTGTAGTAATATTACAACAATCTCCCGACTAACGTCTCAACTTTCACTTTTCTGTGCCGTCTTTGCGATGACGTCACGCCGCGTGCCAAATGGACCGGAGTCTATCTCTATCTCTCTGTATCGCTTGAGTGGTCCGCCGGTTGGTCCGTCCGGTTTAGTTGCGCCTCGTGCGAGTACTGCCAGTCGAGTGTCATTCGTGCCACAACTTGTAATCGCTTTATAAGTGACTATGACGACACGTGAAGCTGTATGCTGTGTGCTGTGCTGTGTGTGCTGATAGGGCTTCCATTCGTCGTCGACGACGATCGGCGAGATCGCCAAACGATCCGCTGGGGCCAGACAAATTGTGGCGTATTGCGACCATTAGCAAGACGCCGTTGGGCTATCAAGTGTCCCGGTCTTGTGTAATTATCAGCACGAAATAATGATGCGTTAAACTATTTGAAACAGCGTAAATTCTCATTAGGATCGAATGTACCCGCTTATCTATGCTCTCGCATAATTGGGCAACTGCCAGCGAATGGGAACGAGAAAACTCGAAGTCGGACAGACACGTAGGTGTCGTATGCAATGTAAATGAGATTGCGAAAGTTGAACCTGTGAGTATGACTAGGAACCAGGAACTAGAGATGGTCGCGTGAGCCGTTCGAATTATAATTGAAGATCAATCCTGACGTGAAAAAAAAAAAAAATGTATTGAAATAAATAACTTAAAAATTTGGTGAACTTAAACAATCGTATTTAAATTAAAAATTACATATATTTAGTAGGAAAAATGTATTTAAACCTTAAATCTTATGATTTAATAATTTATTAATTTTTATTATTTTTTTTTTCATAAATTTATTCTCATAGATTTATATAAATTATCAGTAAGTAATTACAGTAAGCATATATTTAAATTTTTAGTCTGATTATTTTGAAATTTATTAATTTTGTTTTAAAAAATTTTATTTTATTAATGTTTCCAACTTGATAATATTGAGCAGTAATAATCTTTTTAAATTAACAATAAAATTTATTTAAAAGTGACAATAAATTTAATAAATTATTTAATTTTTTAGTAATAATGATCAAAAGTAATAATCTATTTAAAATAATTTGACAGTGAAAAAAAAATTTAATTGATAACTTAATTTTTGAGTATTTACAAAATTACAATTTATATTAAGCACTTTATTTAAATTAACAACAATTACAATTACAATAAATTGTCGTTTCAAGTACTTTCGGTTCTTATCGTCGAATTCAATTGATTGATTACTTGAACTCAATCGCGCAGATAATTTGTTCATTGAGCAAACGTTAAAGAAGGCAATTTGAAATGCATCTCTGAACTCCTCGATGATAAGCAAATTTTATAGCACCGATTATACAATATTTCCGAACAGATGTCAGTTAATATATATATTTCACAAAAATATCTCAAAGATGGAATTAAATTCTTGAATGATTATCAAATTTACGAGTGCAAAATCTCCAAAAGAAATGAAAATATTTGTAGGATTTTATTGACGTTCAATTTTTGTATAGTCGATGAAAATATTTGCTGCGTTGTCAAAAAGGAAAATACTTTGTTTTGCAACGTGGGCGATAACGCGCCACAAACTGCGTAATTGTACGAAGACAAAATATTATTGGCATAACTTTAAATTAATAATATTTGTTCGTATGGTTATAATTGCGTAGCCAACAGGCAAGTGGTAAATATATACGCAATATAATAAAATACAAGCTATGGGAACTCTGGCAACTTGATACGCATCGCAATGTTTGTAAGTCAGTGTTAAGATCAGCGAGTGTCAAGACTGACGCAGCTTGGGGCTAACCGCAAACGTCGCTATGTCTTGCAATCGAAAGTTTATACGATGATTGCGTATATATACTATATAAATATTACACATTATATTAATAAGTGGGTTACGCAAATTGACTTTGACTTGAAGGTCAGCACGCGCATGCTTGCCAGCCCCAATCATATCATGTTTCAGCTCTGAACTTGAGATAATACGATACGATAGTGGCACTAAAAATTTTGCAATTAATTTTTTTTGGGAATTAGCACAAAATAAATCAAAGCTGTCGGCGATTTGTGCGCAGCTATGATTTTTGTTGGACAGCATGACTTGAAGATTGAGGAGCCACCAAAAAATGGACTTTCATTTCAAGCCTGAGAACTGTTTTAAACGATGTATATAGCTACAGGCTATAAAAAGGTTGCAGAAAGTGACGCTACTGGATGCGTTATCAATGGCAAAATAACAATACGAACTCAGCGCATGAGCTTTCGCTTATTGAGATTAAGTGACAACGCACTTTTCAAGATCATGGTCGTATATAGTAGGAAGGTGAATTAATATAAATATATACTAAATACTAAAAATGAATTGAGCTCAATATGTTTATTTTCATTTATATTTAGGTTGATAATTATGGCGCTAATTGTGACGAGAAAGTTGTCCTATTTAGAGGGCGTCTTAAAGGTTATTTGTTATTATTATTGGCTTGTAAATATGTAACAAAGAGAAAAAATATAATGTGTTAATTTTACTAATTTATTTTTGTTTTATATTTTATTTTATTTATATTTTTTTTTATAATAACTATCAAAATATGAGTTATCCTCAAAATGTGCTTATTTTGACTAGCTGGCAACGCCAAAAGTAACTGTTTTTAAGGAAAAAGCTGTGCTCATGAGCTTTCGACGCATAAGCATCAAACTGACATTGAACAACGCCGCGTAAGGCCACTTGAAAGCTTTCGTCTAACGAGACAGCTGATGCTTGTGATAGAAGCTTTCTTATAGAGCTTTCACCACTCAAAGCAAACGTTTTGTATTTATATTTGAATTAAAATGCCGGCTGCTGAGGAATTAAAAAAATAAATAAATACATTTTTGAATTAGGAAATTTCAACTTAATCTACATAAATAAAAATTTAATTACCTCCTAATAGTTATATCAAACTAAAGTATATTAACCGTTGCGCAGTTTAGAGGATGCAAAACTTTCTGGCTTAGTTAGTAAGTGTGTGTGTGTGTGCGTGTGTGTCTGCTGCTGTTGTCAGTAAGTGAATGTATGTGTGACTGCGAGAATGCGGCAAAGGCAACTGCGTGTAATTTTTGGCGAAAAATAACACAGTCGAGTTTCAGCAACGCGTTGGCCAAGTTGTTGCTTCAGTTCAGTCGCACTCAGCGTCAGTGTGGAAGATATATATTGTATATATATATATATATAAACAAATATATACATAGTTATTTGTTTGAACTGGCGAAATCGTTTATGCGAGCGGCCTGCAGGCAAATCGAATTAAACTTTAATAAGCGTAAAGTGAAGTAAGGAAATTGCTTTTGAAGGCTTTTTTGAAATTCGAGCGCTCAAGCGAGAATGCCGCCGTGCTGCTGCGAGTGCTGCTAGAGCATATTGCGCATACGACACGTAGAGCGCGAGGATAAGTAAACATATTGTTGCGAAATTTTGCGTGTGGCCATACAAAGACAATAAATCGTTGGCATATTTCGCATTGCTCGTGTGTGACACAAGGCAAATAAGCAGAAAGGGTAAGTGTTTGCGCACAGTGTGGAAATATTTAATGGTTTTCTGGTTTTTTAAAACTGTGTAATACATTTTTAAAATTGAATTTTAATGCAAAAAGCAATTTCTGCCTGAATTTATATATATACTGTATTTATATATCGTTCATTTAACTCGCTGTAAATCTGCTTACCCAAGCTGTTTATCACGCAGTCGAGTGCGTTGTGCTCATGAAATTTTAATTTGAATTAATTGAAAGAACTTGGGCTGTAATCAATACAGATTGCACCTTTGGCTCTGTTTAGCAGCGCGCATACATCCTGGCATAATTGAATATTTATCAGTTGATTACAGATTCATGCCCATGCATCGCGCATACGCAACGTTGGCGCCGGCCTAACACACAAATTCATAAATTCCCACGGCGCAAATACGTTTTAATTTAATAATAATGTGCGAGTTGTGCACAGCTATGTGCAGCTACACTGTGTGTAAGTGTGTGTGTGTGGGAGTATGTTTGCCTGCAGGAACAGCAGCTCGAGTTTCATTCATTTTCACTTTCACACTGACAGTTTTAAGCTCTGCTTCGTGATGACGTTTCAATTTACCCTACATTAAGTATGCTGCCATGTGTGTGTGTGCCACTGTGTGTGTGCGAGTGTGGCAGCTGAGATTTGTAAGCGCAGGCCTCAGGCCTCAGGCCACAGCACAGCACTGTTTACCTTGGTAGGCCACTCAAACACGGACACGCCCTTGAAGCACTCGACCCCGACCTTAACCGACAGCAACACGGCCTGGCAGCAGGTTGGCTAAGAGATACAGGATACGGGCAAGAGTTGGCCAACATATTGTGTTGCTTGGCCTGCACTTGAGTATTGCACGTCTAATGCTGATGGACTGGCGGAGCGGAATAGCCATGAATATTTATCACGTGTCCAGGATTAATGCACTTTTAATGCAAAACACATGCCCTGTCGGCTTCGACTTGTTGATGGCCTGGGGCGTGTCGCCAGTAAAACGGGGCAAATACCGCAGGAGCCGTAGCCATGGCTGAAACGCAGACGCAGGCAACTGCTCAATGCTTGTTGACATGCTGAGTTATTGGCAGGGCGGGCCACAACTTTGGCCTTTCACACGGACACGTTTTCGGAGCGCATGTGTGTGGGTGTGCGCTCGAGGGTGCGAGGCTGGCAACAAGTATTAATATCGCACTTATTATTTCCTCTGCTACTGCTTGTGTGTGCCTGTGTGTTTGTATGTGTGCAAACAACGTAGCGTAGCGGGCACATTGCGCTTTAATGATCATATTTTTGTTTATTTTTATGCTTCCGAAGTATAACTTTGGGTCGCATTATTATATTACTGTTTATCTTGTGCTCGACAAGTTTTATTGTTTTCCTGCCGTCTCCCTACATTTCTCCTTCTTCCTCCTCTGTTCTGTTTTGTGTTCCTTTGTCTCCGACCTCTTAATGGCCTGTGGTATATTGACATATGCTTGTTTGATTTTAATAGGCATCTGTCTATGCGCCGGGCATGCCCTACGTCCTCGTGTCTTCAGCCTCCCCCCCTAGCAGCGAAAGTTTCACTTTATCAATTTACAAGGGCATCGTTTTCTCAGAGGAAGAATTTTAAAAGCGAGCGAAAGCTTGGGGAAAGTAATTTGATTTTCGTTTTCAGAGAAAAACTTGCTAATAGCTGCAATAAGTTTACAACAAATAGATTATCGATTAAATTGCTTGGCCCTCGCAGCTTTCACTGTATGCGAGTTCTAATCGAACTCAGCATTCCAGCCAAATCTCCATGGAGCATTAGAAGCTTATGACACTTGCCTTTCTCTCGACTTCTCTGTGCCAGCTCTAAGCCGTGCAGCAGGCCATAAATATTCATCGACTGCTAATTATATCGGTCTGCGGACAGGCAGCTGATGCTGTGGCGGCGACTGCCGAATGGACCATCAACTGGGAACAAAGTCGACGCTGACTGGCGGCAGTAATCAACTCGCATAACAAAAACAGCAACATTGTCGCTTTTCTCAGAACAACAACAACAGCAAGTAGAGGCATCAGCGAGATGAAGACGACCCAGATAATGATGTTGTTTATATGTGGATACTGCGGCGCACGACCATGTCATTATGGGGGCATTACAAATTGCTGATGGCTGATTGTTGGCTTGGACGGGTAGAGGCACAAACTGCTGACGGATTGAAGTACTGACAAACAAAATGTTAGACTGACAGATTTGCGAACTAACAGGCCGTTGCTCAGTAGAACACTGTGTGTGACCGACTAGCTGCTGGATTAACTCTTTGACGTTGATTCTATTTTTGAGAGTTTTCAAAATATATAAAATTTTTAATTTTAGAAAAATTTATATATTACATTTGTAAAAAATATATTATATAAAATATTTTTCAATGCGTTGTATTGTATACTCATCGAATTTTTAGCATAGCGCTATATCTACTGAATATTTATATTTTTTTATATTTTTTAAATTTTGAATATTTTTTTTTTTTTTTTTTTGCAATGCGTAATCATATAATTTTATAAATACATTTCGACATAAGCCGTAAATTTTACATCAGCAGAAATTATTTTATTATTCAGTATTAAGCTATTATTTTTTAATATACGGACAATATGAGCCTCCAGTTGAAGTTGTCATTTTAAAGTTATTTTTATATACATTGTAATTAAAATGTATTATATGATTTACTTATATTTTTTTATATACCACCGACATAAGCCTCCATTTTAAAGACAAAATTTCAAATTTATTACTGTATTAAATTAATTTGAATTTTATTTGTTTATTTATTTTTTATTATTTATAAATATACGGACAACATGAGCCTCCAGTTGAAGTTGTCATTTTAAAGTTTTTTTTATATACATTGTAATTAAAATGTATTATATGATTTACTTATATTTTTTTATATACCACCGACATAAGCCTCCATTTTAAAGACAAAATTTCAAATTTATTATTGTATTAAATTAATTTGAATTTGATTTGTTTATTTATTTTTTATTATTTTGTAAATTTTTAAGCCCTACAGTGATTATTTTGGACAGTTAAAGTAACTGCTTATTATTCATTTTGTTCATGTATTTTCAACTGAATTTAAAAAAATCCTAATTATGGGATTCTGTACTCTGCTCACTCCGTGCACTGGCAGCTTTGTGTCAGACTGTACGGTGGAATGCGTAATTACAGACTGACCGACTCTCTGATCAACTCGCTCACAGCTACTCTCAGACCGATTCTCCGACTGAATGATAAAATGTCGTACAGCCTCTCTGACTATATGACTGACGCTTCGATTGATTGTTCGCCTAACTCTCTAGTACAACAGTCACGACTGTCGAAACAGTTCTTGGCTCATCCAAGCAGCATTCATCACGTTGTCAGCGTTGAGATGGAAAAACTTTTGCTCTTGGTTAGCCGACAGGGCGTATACTTAACGCCCCAGCCACATACACACCTACTGGGAGCATGCAAAGCTTGAGCTTGGCCAACTTTGCAGCCGCTTTTTGCACCTACAACATCTGACAGCATTTATAAAACATTTTGCCACAGAATATTTGCTGCCTGCACACACACCCACACACCGGCAGAAGCTGAGCTCTGGCTTATGCTGTGGCAGCTACTTCTACTTCGTGTGGCAGCTGCCCCTACCGCTCAGTGCGGTTGCTTCTGCTCCTGTCCAACCTGGACTCAAGGTGGTAATCTAATTATGACAATGTGTGCGGGGAAACAAGCTGGAAAAGTTACGCTACACACGCTCTCCCAACGCCTGCTCAATGCGCTGTGCATAATTTGTCATAATCAGAAATAATTTTGAAATAATGAGAGGTAGATGGGATTGCCTTACAAAAATTAAATTTTTATTTTAAAACTTTGATTTTCTAAAAAATATTTATTTTATTTTATTTATTTATTTTTTTATTTATTTTATTTATTCAAAGTAAATTTAAATCTAAATATAACTATATTAAAGCATTTGTTTTTTTTTAGTTTTCTATGCTGTTATTTAATTTGTATTATTATTTTTGTGTACGTGCATGTCTATTAAAACAAGTAAGGAAAGCTACAGTCGAGCGCGCGCGACTGTAAGATACCATTTACCCTATTCGAAGAAATAATACAAAATAAAATAAATTGTATAAAAATATATAAAAAAAATATAAAAAAAAAGCAATTTACATTAAGAAAAAAAAATCGTCCCGCGCCAGATTCGAACCCAAGAACTCTCACGAACTTTGTAACTTACGAATCGGACCTCTAACCACTAGACCACACAAGTTTACGCCATGCGATCGGCAAATTAGGCTTTTATTGACGCGGGCCCTCTACTGCGTCGATTTAACGTTTTGATTAGGAATCGCTAGCGCCCATAACTTTGTATGGGGAATTCGAACTCCTATAACTTCTTTGTTATTAAAAAATAAAAATTGAAGAAAGCTACAGTCGAGTGCACTCGACAGTAAGTTATAATTTACCTTTGGCTGCTAAAAATAATTCTTAATATTAATTACTTTTATTCGAATTAATAACAACGCATCGCATATTTCCGAAATTAAATACACATGCATTGACGCTAATGGCACATGCCGACTGCACGCCGATTGTGCGTGCGCAGTCGGCACAAGCATTGACGCCGAGCCTCTGCTCCGTCTCTGCTGCTGTATGCAAAACTTCTCGCGCCTAGGAACAGACCATGTGCTTCAGTGGTTTGTTGTTAGAGTTGTCAGCTCTTTAACTAAATGTTCCCGGTTCGAATCCAAACGCAGTCTTCTTTTTTTTGTATTGCTTAGAAAAAGTTTTTGGTTTTTTTTATTTTTTTTGCATAATATATTTTTCATATAGCGCAAAATTATTAAAAAAAAAAAAAATTGCCCAGCGCAGGATTTGAACCCGCGACCTCACGCATCAGAAACTTGCGAGCCAACCATCAAGACCACACACAGTTACGCAGTGCGATCGGCAAAAAAAAAAAAAAAATTGCCCGTTGCTGGATTTGAACCCGCGACCACACGCACCAGAATCTTGCATGCAACCATCTAGACCACACACAGTTACGCGGAGCGATCGGCAAATGAGACTTTTATTGATGCCGGCCTTCTGCTGCGTCAGTTCAACATTCTAGTTGGAATTCTAAGCGCCCACAACTTTATATGGGAGATTCAAACTCCTATAACTTCTTTGTTTATTGTCCGATCGGATTGAAATTTATAGGGTAGATCTGTACTATGGTAAGCTACAAGAGTGTTAAAAAAAATGTTTTGTTATTTCCCTACTTTTCTTAAAATTCAATAGTTTGGGGGCGGTGGGCGTGGCATCCAAAAGTTGAAAATCAAACATTCTTCGTAATGTTACCAGGCACCTTACTTTCAAATTTGGCGCTTCTAGCTTTTCTAGTTTTCTTTTAAACTATAAAAATGTGTTTTTTAGAGGCGGTGGGCGTGGCATCCAAAATTCTAAAATCCAACTTCTGCATAATGTTGCAAGACACTCTCCTACCAAATTTGGTGCGTTTATCTCTTTTCGTTATTGAATTATTTAGAAAAAATCGAAATACGCATTTATCGATTTGCGGAGGAGGTGGGCGTGGCACATCAAGTTTGAAATAAACTTCTTGTGTGTATTGAATACACGCACACTCCCACCAAGTCTGGTGCCTCTAGCTCTTTTAATAGCTGAGATCTGTGTGTTCATACAGACGGACAGACGGACAGACGGACAGACGGACAGACGGACAGACAGACGGACATGACCAAATCGACTCGGCTATTGATGCTGATCAAGAATATATATACTTTGTATGGTCTGCCACGCCTCCTTCTGCCTGTTACATACATTTGCACAAAGTTAATATACCATTTTTTACCCATTTTCAATGGGTAAATGGTATAAATATAAAAAAAAAGCAATTTACATTAAGAAAAAAAAATCGTCCCGCGCCAGATTCGAACCCAAGAACTCTCACGAACTTTGTAACTTACGAATCGGACCTCTAACCACTAGACCACACAAGTTTACGCCATGCGATCGGCAAATTAGGCTTTTATTGACGCGGGCTCTCTACTGCGTCGATTTAACGTTTTGATTAGGAATCGCTAGCGCCCATAACTTTGTATGGGGAATTCGAACTCCTATAACTTCTTTGTTATTAAAAAATAAAAATTGAAGAAAGCTACAGTCGAGTGCACTCGACAGTAAGTTATAATTTACCTTTGGCTGCTAAAAATAATTCTTAATATTAATTACTTTTATTCGAATTAATAACAACGCATCGCATATTTCCGAAATTAAATACACATGCATTGACGCTAATGGCACATGCCGACTGCACGCCGATTGTGCGTGCGCAGTCGGCACAAGCATTGACGCCGAGCCTCTGCTCCGTCTCTGCTGCTGTATGCAAAACTTCTCGCGCCTAGGAACAGACCATGTGCTTCAGTGGTTTGTTGTTAGAGTTGTCAGCTCTTTAACTAAATGTTCCCGGTTCGAATCCAAACGCAGTCTTCTTTTTTTTGTATTGCTTAGAAAAAGTTTTTGGTTTTTTTTATTTTTTTTGCATAATATATTTTTCATATAGCGCAAAATTATTAAAAAAAAAAAAAATTGCCCAGTGCAGGATTTGAACCCGCGACCTCACGCATCAGAAACTTGCGAGCCAACCATCAAGACCACACACAGTTACGCAGTGCGATCGGCAAAAAAAAAAAAAAAATTGCCCGTTGCTGGATTTGAACCCGCGACCACACGCACCAGAATCTTGCATGCAACCATCTAGACCACACACAGTTACGCGGAGCGATCGGCAAATGAGACTTTTATTGATGCCGGCCTTCTGCTGCGTCAGTTCAACATTCTAGTTGGAATTCTAAGCGCCCACAACTTTATATGGGAGATTCAAACTCCTATAACTTCTTTGTTTATTGTCCGATCGGATTGAAATTTATAGGGTAGATCTGTACTATGGTAAGCTACAAGAGTGTTAAAAAAAATGTTTTGTTATTTCCCTACTTTTCTTAAAATTCAATAGTTTGGGGGCGGTGGGCGTGGCATCCAAAAGTTGAAAATCAAACATTCTTCGTAATGTTACCAGGCACCTTACTTTCAAATTTGGCGCTTCTAGCTTTTCTAGTTTTCTTTTAAACTATAAAAATGTGTTTTTTAGAGGCGGTGGGCGTGGCATCCAAAATTCTAAAATCCAACTTCTGCATAATGTTGCAAGACACTCTCCTACCAAATTTGGTGCGTTTATCTCTTTTCGTTATTGAATTATTTAGAAAAAATCGAAATACGCATTTATCGATTTGCGGAGGAGGTGGGCGTGGCACATCAAGTTTGAAATAAACTTCTTGTGTGTATTGAATACACGCACACTCCCACCAAGTCTGGTGCCTCTAGCTCTTTTAATAGCTGAGATCTGTGTGTTCATACAGACGGACAGACGGACAGACGGACAGACGGACAGACGGACAGACGGACAGACGGACAGACAGACGGACATGACCAAATCGACTCGGCTATTGATGCTGATCAAGAATATATATACTTTGTATGGTCTGCCACGCCTCCTTCTGCCTGTTACATACATTTGCACAAAGTTAATATACCATTTTTTACCCATTTTCAATGGGTAAATGGTATAAAAATATAAAAAAAAAGCAATTTACATTAAGAAAAAAAAATCGTCCCGCGCCAGATTCGAACCCAAGAACTCTCACGAACTTTGTAACTTACGAATCGGACCTCTAACCACTAGACCACACAAGTTTACGCCATGCGATCGGCAAATTAGGCTTTTATTGACGCGGGCCCTCTACTGCGTCGATTTAACGTTTTGATTAGGAATCGCTAGCGCCCATAACTTTGTATGGGGAATTCGAACTCCTATAACTTCTTTGTTATTAAAAAATAAAAATTGAAGAAAGCTACAGTCGAGTGCACTCGACAGTAAGTTATAATTTACCTTTGGCTGCTAAAAATAATTCTTAATATTAATTACTTTTATTCGAATTAATAACAACGCATCGCATATTTCCGAAATTAAATACACATGCATTGACGCTAATGGCACATGCCGACTGCACGCCGATTGTGCGTGCGCAGTCGGCACAAGCATTGACGCCGAGCCTCTGCTCCGTCTCTGCTGCTGTATGCAAAACTTCTCGCGCCTAGGAACAGACCATGTGCTTCAGTGGTTTGTTGTTAGAGTTGTCAGCTCTTTAACTAAATGTTCCCGGTTCGAATCCAAACGCAGTCTTCTTTTTTTTGTATTGCTTAGAAAAAGTTTTTGGTTTTTTTTATTTTTTTTGCATAATATATTTTTCATATAGCGCAAAATTATTAAAAAAAAAAAAAAATTGCCCAGCGCAGGATTTGAACCCGCGACCTCACGCATCAGAAACTTGCGAGCCAACCATCAAGACCACACACAGTTACGCAGTGCGATCGGCAAAAAAAAAAAAAAAATTGCCCGTTGCTGGATTTGAACCCGCGACCACACGCACCAGAATCTTGCATGCAACCATCTAGACCACACACAGTTACGCGGAGCGATCGGCAAATGAGACTTTTATTGATGCCGGCCTTCTGCTGCGTCAGTTCAACATTCTAGTTGGAATTCTAAGCGCCCACAACTTTATATGGGAGATTCAAACTCCTATAACTTCTTTGTTTATTGTCCGATCGGATTGAAATTTATAGGGTAGATCTGTACTATGGTAAGCTACAAGAGTGTTAAAAAAAATGTTTTGTTATTTCCCTACTTTTCTTAAAATTCAATAGTTTGGGGGCGGTGGGCGTGGCATCCAAAAGTTGAAAATCAAACATTCTTCGTAATGTTACCAGGCACCTTACTTTCAAATTTGGCGCTTCTAGCTTTTCTAGTTTTCTTTTAAACTATAAAAATGTGTTTTTTAGAGGCGGTGGGCGTGGCATCCAAAATTCTAAAATCCAACTTCTGCATAATGTTGCAAGACACTCTCCTACCAAATTTGGTGCGTTTATCTCTTTTCGTTATTGAATTATTTAGAAAAAATCGAAATACGCATTTATCGATTTGCGGAGGAGGTGGGCGTGGCACATCAAGTTTGAAATAAACTTCTTGTGTGTATTGAATACACGCACACTCCCACCAAGTCTGGTGCCTCTAGCTCTTTTAATAGCTGAGATCTGTGTGTTCATACAGACGGACAGACGGACAGACGGACAGACGGACAGACGGACAGACAGACGGACATGACCAAATCGACTCGGCTATTGATGCTGATCAAGAATATATATACTTTGTATGGTCTGCCACGCCTCCTTCTGCCTGTTACATACATTTGCACAAAGTTAATATACCATTTTTTACCCATTTTCAATGGGTAAATGGTATAAATATAAAAAAAAAGCAATTTACATTAAGAAAAAAAAATCGTCCCGCGCCAGATTCGAACCCAAGAACTCTCACGAACTTTGTAACTTACGAATCGGACCTCTAACCACTAGACCACACAAGTTTACGCCATGCGATCGGCAAATTAGGCTTTTATTGACGCGGGCTCTCTACTGCGTCGATTTAACGTTTTGATTAGGAATCGCTAGCGCCCATAACTTTGTATGGGGAATTCGAACTCCTATAACTTCTTTGTTATTAAAAAATAAAAATTGAAGAAAGCTACAGTCGAGTGCACTCGACAGTAAGTTATAATTTACCTTTGGCTGCTAAAAATAATTCTTAATATTAATTACTTTTATTCGAATTAATAACAACGCATCGCATATTTCCGAAATTAAATACACATGCATTGACGCTAATGGCACATGCCGACTGCACGCCGATTGTGCGTGCGCAGTCGGCACAAGCATTGACGCCGAGCCTCTGCTCCGTCTCTGCTGCTGTATGCAAAACTTCTCGCGCCTAGGAACAGACCATGTGCTTCAGTGGTTTGTTGTTAGAGTTGTCAGCTCTTTAACTAAATGTTCCCGGTTCGAATCCAAACGCAGTCTTCTTTTTTTTGTATTGCTTAGAAAAAGTTTTTGGTTTTTTTTATTTTTTTTGCATAATATATTTTTCATATAGCGCAAAATTATTAAAAAAAAAAAAAATTGCCCAGTGCAGGATTTGAACCCGCGACCTCACGCATCAGAAACTTGCGAGCCAACCATCAAGACCACACACAGTTACGCAGTGCGATCGGCAAAAAAAAAAAAAAAATTGCCCGTTGCTGGATTTGAACCCGCGACCACACGCACCAGAATCTTGCATGCAACCATCTAGACCACACACAGTTACGCGGAGCGATCGGCAAATGAGACTTTTATTGATGCCGGCCTTCTGCTGCGTCAGTTCAACATTCTAGTTGGAATTCTAAGCGCCCACAACTTTATATGGGAGATTCAAACTCCTATAACTTCTTTGTTTATTGTCTGATCGGATTGAAATTTATAGGGTAGATCTGTACTATGGTAAGCTACAAGAGTGTTAAAAAAAATGTTTTGTTATTTCCCTACTTTTCTTAAAATTCAATAGTTTGGGGGCGGTGGGCGTGGCATCCAAAAGTTGAAAATCAAACATTCTTCGTAATGTTACCAGGCACCTTACTTTCAAATTTGGCGCTTCTAGCTTTTCTAGTTTTCTTTTAAACTATAAAAATGTGTTTTTTAGAGGCGGTGGGCGTGGCATCCAAAATTCTAAAATCCAACTTCTGCATAATGTTGCAAGACACTCTCCTACCAAATTTGGTGCGTTTATCTCTTTTCGTTATTGAATTATTTAGAAAAAATCGAAATACGCATTTATCGATTTGCGGAGGAGGTGGGCGTGGCACATCAAGTTTGAAATAAACTTCTTGTGTGTATTGAATACACGCACACTCCCACCAAGTCTGGTGCCTCTAGCTCTTTTAATAGCTGAGATCTGTGTGTTCATACAGACGGACAGACGGACAGACGGACAGACGGACAGACGGACAGACAGACGGACATGACCAAATCGACTCGGCTATTGATGCTGATCAAGAATATATATACTTTGTATGGTCTGCCACGCCTCCTTCTGCCTGTTACATACATTTGCACAAAGTTAATATACCATTTTTTACCCATTTTCAATGGGTAAATGGTATAAATATAAAAAAAAAGCAATTTACATTAAGAAAAAAAAATCGTCCCGCGCCAGATTCGAACCCAAGAACTCTCACGAACTTTGTAACTTACGAATCGGACCTCTAACCACTAGACCACACAAGTTTACGCCATGCGATCGGCAAATTAGGCTTTTATTGACGCGGGCTCTCTACTGCGTCGATTTAACGTTTTGATTAGGAATCGCTAGCGCCCATAACTTTGTATGGGGAATTCGAACTCCTATAACTTCTTTGTTATTAAAAAATAAAAATTGAAGAAAGCTACAGTCGAGTGCACTCGACAGTAAGTTATAATTTACCTTTGGCTGCTAAAAATAATTCTTAATATTAATTACTTTTATTCGAATTAATAACAACGCATCGCATATTTCCGAAATTAAATACACATGCATTGACGCTAATGGCACATGCCGACTGCACGCCGATTGTGCGTGCGCAGTCGGCACAAGCATTGACGCCGAGCCTCTGCTCCGTCTCTGCTGCTGTATGCAAAACTTCTCGCGCCTAGGAACAGACCATGTGCTTCAGTGGTTTGTTGTTAGAGTTGTCAGCTCTTTAACTAAATGTTCCCGGTTCGAATCCAAACGCAGTCTTCTTTTTTTTGTATTGCTTAGAAAAAGTTTTTGGTTTTTTTTATTTTTTTTGCATAATATATTTTTCATATAGCGCAAAATTATTAAAAAAAAAAAAAATTGCCCAGTGCAGGATTTGAACCCGCGACCTCACGCATCAGAAACTTGCGAGCCAACCATCAAGACCACACACAGTTACGCAGTGCGATCGGCAAAAAAAAAAAAAAATTGCCCGTTGCTGGATTTGAACCCGCGACCACACGCACCAGAATCTTGCATGCAACCATCTAGACCACACACAGTTACGCGGAGCGATCGGCAAATGAGACTTTTATTGATGCCGGCCTTCTGCTGCGTCAGTTCAACATTCTAGTTGGAATTCTAAGCGCCCACAACTTTATATGGGAGATTCAAACTCCTATAACTTCTTTGTTTATTGTCCGATCGGATTGAAATTTATAGGGTAGATCTGTACTATGGTAAGCTACAAGAGTGTTAAAAAAAATGTTTTGTTATTTCCCTACTTTTCTTAAAATTCAATAGTTTGGGGGCGGTGGGCGTGGCATCCAAAAGTTGAAAATCAAACATTCTTCGTAATGTTACCAGGCACCTTACTTTCAAATTTGGCGCTTCTAGCTTTTCTAGTTTTCTTTTAAACTATAAAAATGTGTTTTTTAGAGGCGGTGGGCGTGGCATCCAAAATTCTAAAATCCAACTTCTGCATAATGTTGCAAGACACTCTCCTACCAAATTTGGTGCGTTTATCTCTTTTCGTTATTGAATTATTTAGAAAAAATCGAAATACGCATTTATCGATTTGCGGAGGAGGTGGGCGTGGCACATCAAGTTTGAAATAAACTTCTTGTGTGTATTGAATACACGCACACTCCCACCAAGTCTGGTGCCTCTAGCTCTTTTAATAGCTGAGATCTGTGTGTTCATACAGACGGACAGACGGACAGACGGACAGACGGACAGACGGACAGACGGACAGACGGACAGACAGACGGACATGACCAAATCGACTCGGCTATTGATGCTGATCAAGAATATATATACTTTGTATGGTCTGCCACGCCTCCTTCTGCCTGTTACATACATTTGCACAAAGTTAATATACCATTTTTTACCCATTTTCAATGGGTA